>OZ014412.1:10357848-10957848 GCA_963965975.1 Xestospongia bergquistia | reverse complement strand
CTGTTATAGGATAACTTTTCCTGTTAGATGAATATGGAGACTGGTCTAATAAAGGATGTCATAACACTACTAATAATAAAACAGAAATTCTATGTGAATGTAATCATCTTACTAACTTTGCTATATTAATGGTAAGTAATGGTAGAATTAATATTGTTATTTCTTATTATGATTTATAGGATGTATCTCCTGTTATTAATGAACCAATAGAACAAACTGAACTGACATTGTTCTTAGATTCTGTGACTTACATTGGTATCATTATCTCTATCTTTTGTCTGAGTATTACTATCATCTCTTACTTTGCTAACAAGTATGTTATTAATTTATCTTCACTTTATTATGTTGTCCTGATAGGAAACTACGCACTTCTGATCATGGACAGCTTCTTCTAAACTTGTGTTTTGCATTAATGGGTCTCTATATTGCCTTTATTTTTGCTGTCCATAGTCGTACTATCCCTGGACTCTGTGTTGTTACAGCTGTTGTATTGCAATATTTCTTTTTAGCAACTTTCATGATCATGGCTGCTGAGGCTATCAATTTATATATGAATTTAGTTATTGTTCTTGGAAGAAAAATTCATTATTTTGTTTTAAAAGCTACCATATCATCATGGAGTAAGTACTTAATATCATTGACATAATATACTATATAACTATTTCTTACTTTTAGTTACTCCATTGTTCATTGTCTTGTTCTGTTTTGCTCCCAATTATAAAAACTACTTGAGTGATCATTTGTAAGTACATTTGTTATGTTTGTATACAAAATGTCTACATTTTATTATTATATAGTTGTCGTGTCTTTAATGAGCCATATTATATTGGTATGATAGTTCCATTTCTGATTATATATTTGTTTAATTGGGTGGTGTTCATCATCATCATTGTTTCTCTTCTAAGAAAAAACTTCCAGTCAACTATCAAAACAAAGGACAATAGCAACATAACATTTGTCCGCCAACAACTTATTATAACTGTAACATTATCTATTTTGCTTGGTCTGGGATGGGGTATTGGATTGTTAGCTACTCAGGATATTCATACCAATAAGACAATACGAGATCTCTTTGCTGCATTGTTTGTGATTATCACTGCTTTTCATGGTCTGTTCATTTTTATAATGCATTGTCTTCGTTCCAAAGAAGTTAGGAACACTTGGAAGCGATGGTTCTTTGGTGTTACAGGCAAAGATTTCAATGAACTCACATCGTCTGCATTTTTCACTAAGCAAAATAAACGTGTCTCTGGTATTAGAGGCAGTTTAAAATCAACTATCGGGCAACGTGAGGAGAATGTTACTGAACAACGTGAGGAGAATGTTACTGAGACAGCTCTAGAGAGTATGAAGACAGAATCAAAGATAGAAGTTGTTATGTCTGCTGAGACAACATTTACTGAAGATAAAAATGAAAAGAAAATGTTGGAAGCTGAAGAAGAGAAACAATATCAGTCACAAAGTGTGTCTATCACTCAGGATTAATAAACAAGTTTGCTAACTGTCATTTTTATGATATAAATAAAATAGATATATAGTATTATTAGAACAGCTGTAGTGTTTACTTTTTATTGAACCCTTTTATTAGAGCTGAAGTCGTTTGTTAATCTTATTAATATTTTGTTATTGTCTTTGAAAATACTCAGAGTTGAATCAATAAGAATAAATAAATTTACACAAGTAAACTATTAAACTGTATTAGCTGTTGATGCATTTAACAACACTCATTAACAATAATCTAGTAGTTTTTGAAGTGAAACAAATTCAGAATTATTATAAGCAAATAAAATTTTTAAAATGATTAAATATAGTGATGGCAGTAAAACATCTCAAACAAGCCCAACATAGGAATCTGAATATGGACATTACTATATAGTAGCCACATAGAAGTACATGAACACTATTTGAAAGATATTTTTACAGCTTGTCAGTACATACTTTAAACAAATCAACTAAAGTAATTCATTTAATTATTAAAGGTATGAATGATGATAATGAAAACTTTCTATATAATGATGAAAGAGTCTTTTACATTAGATCCCTTATGGGACTGTTTGTCTCATAAAACAATAGCAACAAAACATCATATCTTTGATAGTAGCTACCATGTAGGGATGTCAATACTGCCATTCCTACATAGGGCTGTCAGAAATTATATGACAGTTTATTATCATTGAGAAAAATATATTACAATAATGTTATGTTACTGAGTAATTACCAGGAGTGCTCCTGTTGTTACATGTACACACATGTAGCTTTCTTCATCTAATATTAGTGAATTAGAGGGTGTGGTGAAAATGACCATATAATATACATGACTAAAATGCTAAAAGGTACTGTATATGTAAAGTGTTTAGTCAAGCTATTAAAGAAATCAATTAATATTGTTAAATAATATTATTTTAATGATTGATATAATTCTCTTAGTTGGATATTGCTACTCTATTAGGTCTCAGTTGTGCTACATTTGTTGTAATTACTAGGACAAAACAATGTAATAAGTGTATATTATAAGAATAGGAATTGTTCATTTATCAAGAGTTATATTATTAATATTATTAAATTATAAGATAATATCTTATTATTATGTATATAACACAATCTTATGTAGAACTAATAAAGGAGCAACAGTGAGATAAAGGATATCAAGGACAAGATTCAAAAACCATATCCACTTCATATGAGAAAGATGAAATGAATCAGTTTAACAATTAAACATTATACATAATTTTTCTAACAGGTTTGTCTTTTTTATATTTCTTCTTGTTATTACATTATCAGTTTGATACAGTTTTCAACTATTTTACTGTCATTATAGTAATAGTATTTCCTGTTATAATAAAAAAGGACAGTCTATTTGAATGTTTCATGGTCACTGAGTGTATGATCCAAGTAATTAGCTCCTTCACTATTATAATTACATAATTGTTGAAATTGAAGACATTGAAGACATACACATATACATAAATGCATATATCCATACATACAACTATACATACATATATACATACATGTATAAATACACACACACACACACATATACATATACAACAGATTCAAAGACATCTTCACTTGTACTATTGCATCCTGCATTTCATTACAGCATTCATATGTACAATGTTCCTGCCTTTTTCCCTCTCGTTATAGTTACATAGTCTATGGGCATAACTATCTTTATTTGTAACATTCTATTACAGTGTCTTATTAAATGACTATTCACTACAATAAGCTAATACAACATACTTTATTTGTTAGTAACAGAAAATAATCTCATGTGACACCACTTCACACTACATGCATACTATATGTTTAAGAAGAATATATTGACAGCCAAATTTAGCAGTCAACATGATATTAGTTATACAGCTAGTGAAGGCAGTTAAAGGCTAGAACTGTATTACTGTAGTTGTTATAAGTCAGTGTGGGTGTATACTAGTGACTGACAGTGAACTGTCTTGTAACATAACTTCCTATTAACAGAAGATATACATCAAGTCTTTAAATATATTGCTATCAATATGGACAGTTACTCAGGAATAAAGAAAGACATATCATCTTCTTCAATATCAATAAGCAAGAATCAAACAAATATGGTGACATATTCAAGTGATGGCAACAAAACCACGACTATTAAGATGGGTTTTGTATCCTGCTCTGTTAGCATAACATGTGGAGTAATATTTGGTGTAGTAGCTGAGAAAGCAAAAGGTTTCTTCCTCTTAGTCTAATTAATTCTTGCCTTATTATTAAATAATATGAAATAAATATTGTTTCTCTTATAGTGTATGTTCCATCAGTAATATTGAACCAAATGCTATTTTCTCAATATACAATGTTGAAAATGTTCTTAACATCAGCTGCTACAAGTAAATGTTCATTGTGTTATGAACTTCGCATTATCTTGATTTCTAAACAGGTGCCAGTGTTTTAGCCATTTTATCTTATTTACCACTAACACATGATTGTTTCAAATCTGCTCGTAAAACGTTTGCTAAAGGCTTAACATCACTGACTGTTTTAAGAAGCATTCTTGGTGGAGCAATGATTGGAATAGGAATGACACTATCTGGCTCAGTAAGATGTAATTTTAATTTGTTGTTAGCTATAGTCTATTTAACATTGTGCTATACCATAGTGTAGTCTATATAGCATTATGATATATCATAGCATAGGCTATATAATATTGTTGTATACCATAGTGCTAACTTAGTAGTGGTAGACTTGAATAGAACATAGTCATCAAGCCCTCTACATGTACATTCAAGCAGAGAAATGTCAACATGTATTGTATATGGATAATAATAACTACGAACATTAATTTTTGTTGTATAGTGTCCAGGAATGGTTTTAATACAAGTTGGTACAGCAACACAACATGCAGGTATATACACATATCATGTAAATTGTACACAGTATCTGACAACATTATATATAGGGTTCACATTTGCTGGTTGTTTGACAGGAGCTTTGCTCTACAGTGTGATTTACCATTATGTACCTCCAAAAAGAAATAATGAAAATAAATTGTTTGTTTAAAACTTTTTTATGATTAAAGTCAATCATTTGTATATATGCAGTGTTGATGAGCACCTTTCAATGTCTCATTTCCAACTGGCTATACCTTTTTCTCTCTTTTTGGGAGGTGTGGCAGTTCTTGTAGACATTGTGATACCTTGGAGGTCAGAAGTGATGGTATGTTTAATGTGGTTTGTATCCTTTAATACTGTTCAGATATTTATTTTACTCTAATACATACTTTATTGTTAGACTTCATCTGACTACATATCACCTTTATTTCAACTGTCATGGAGTCCAATAGTTAGTGGAATTATTTTGGGCAGTCTCCAGATTCCATTGGTTCTTGTGTTACAAGATACTATAGGAGGAAGTTCATTTTATTGTACATTAATAGCCAAAGCCCTGGATATACTTGGTGTCTCAACAACAGGAACATTTTCTTACTTTGCTATGTTTCGTCATGGAATGGATGCCTGGTGGCAGGTATATAAAATTAATAAACATATTAATATAATGACAACATACATAATATATATAGATGTTCATATTAAATGCATTTAATTACTTTCCACAGGTCTTCTATGCAGGTGGAGCCATTTTGGGCGGAGCTATTTCTGCTACCTTGTCAGGATCATGGGGCAGTGTTATGGGTTTTGATCCTATAGTAGTATTTATTGGAGGAATGCTTTTAGTATTTGGAGCAAGATTGGCATCTGGCTGCACAAGGTATAACTTAAAGTATGATGTTAATTGATATAATAAAGCTTTTTCACTTTGCCTTTGTCATTTTATAACATGAAAATTAAGTTAAATATTAATAAAAGCTTGCATATTTTGCCTAATGACATATTTTGCTGCCATAATCTCATGATCACAAGATCAGATAAGATAATGTCTCATGTTATAAAAATCAATGTGATTATATACTATGTAATGCAAATGATTATGGATAATTTATACAATAACAATGTACTTATCGATCTATAAGTACTCTGTGGGAATTTTGATAATTAATCATAATTCTTTTTAATTCTATCTATTTATAGTGGCCATGGTATCTCTGGCATGGGTTTATTAGCAGATATGTCACTACTGGTTGTACCAGCGATGTTTGCAGGAGGGATCATAACAGCTTTAATACTGTCATAAAAAATTTTCTGCTTTGACTTCTTTGTACATATTATTTCAATGACATGATCATTAAAGTATACACAATGTAATACTGTTATGGTGTTTTTAACTGTTTAATTATAAGCCCATCTAATGTTCAAGTGGCTGAGTGTTAGTTAACATAGCTAGTGTATAGCATTGGAAGTTAGAAGCATCTAGTCTATTATATAATTCACTTAATCCTACAGGAAATTAATGTAAGTCAATTTAGAATATGTTATAGTACTATAGGTACATACATATATAGTATATACTATCACAATATAAGGAAGATACAAATTGCTTTACCAATAAACTAAGCTTAACAAATTTAATGCTATTAAAAATATTATGTATCCAGTGATATATACTAATAAGTAATGTATAAGGAAGTATTATGTATAATGAAATACTATCATTTAGTATATATAGGTATTGTGAGTTATAACAGAATTATTGATTATCCTATGCAAGAGTTTCATTATTTATTTGCAGTGAGAATGATAAGTTGTTTCTTGAGTACAAGTACTCATATAAATTAGTAAAATATATATGAAAGATGTCTAAAGAAGAGATGGTGAGTCTGATGATAATTACTAATATATATTTGATTATTCATGATTACAGAACAGAGAATTGTTACATGCAGCTATGAGAGGAAGCATTGAAGAAGCTCTTATCAATAATTAATTGTGGACTAGTAAGTTAAAGATTCTTCTGATGATTATAAATATAATCCAATCAAGAAAGATATAGAATACATACTAGCATTACTTCAAATCAGAGTACTTAGTTTGTTCATGCTGTGGCTATTGACTTTAATGCTATGTATAGTAAATGATTCAACGTTAGAAAATCCAGTTCTATTCATATACACCAATGACCTTACTATCAGCACATATAACATCCAAATTTTTAGTGTCGTTATAATTTATGACTTTAACTTAATTTCTCTCATTTAGCATGTGCATTTCTTATACTATTGATTATGTGAGCATGCAATGAAGTAATTATTCGTCACATGTTCATAAATCAAATGAATTATTAGTACTATAATGTATGTATTATTGGCATGTTTGGTGAAATAGAGGACATCTACTGACATTACAAATTGTTGTCTTCCACAACTTGTGGACAAGTCATTAAATTTATGCTTTTTGCCCTTTTGATCTACTAAATATTCTCATTCTATTAAATCGTAAAATGGTGTAACAACCTATATAATTTTCATATATTGGTTGGTGATACTCCTTTTCATGTTGCCTGTCAGTTGTGTCAAGTTGACTGTATCCAATTGTTTGTGTACAATGATACAAGTACTATTGTCACATAATTTGGAAGGAAAACACCTGCAGACACAGTTTGTGCTAGTGACAGGAATAAATACGTCATTTTTGAAATTACCAAAAGTGAACAGAGATCAAACAAGGTAGTTACAGCAAACTCATATTATATTAAGTGAAGTATACACGTATAATCAAAACAGCAGTACCAAGTGCCATCTGTAAACTATGCATGCCACTTGTATCATAATAGGATGTTTATATTGTTTCCTATCTCCACCCCCTAAACCTTCCTAAGCATAAGCCAGGGATAACACTTGTAAAACAACACATCACTTTCACTATGCATTCATTATAGTATATGAGAATAGTGTTACACATACTTTACAGACAGTACTTCGTACAGTGGTTCTTTATTATATAAAATACCATTCTAGTTCAATGGCCATCCTATAGCTTGTTAAATTATATGCTTACTTTTGTATTAATTGTTTCTGTGTTCTTAGTGTATAAAAGAAAAATTGAATATCGACAGAAACATTGTATCGTGACGCATTGTTCTTAGACTTATTCCCCTTTTGAACTCTTACAACTTCTATTGTTATTGACTGAACTAGAAGAGAATAATCAGGTAATCAGTTGTCTGGCTCAGAAACTTCAAGATACCATCAACAGAAGAGTTAAGAAGACATCTTGAAATTGTTAGAGAAAAATACACAAGACTGTACCAGCAAATTGCCAGACAACCTCATCAAGAAAAACAAACAAAAATTAATATTTACCTTATTATCAATTTTATAGATAACAAAGAGACCTCAATTAACAGGTCTCAACAAAGACATTAAAATGGAAGGACAACCTGTGATTGACATTGGTTAATAAGGAGTAATGGGATTAAATATATACATCTCTATATATGTGTTTTGAGCAATATTAGCTGAACCAAAGTCTGACAGATTGGCTTTCCACTAGTACTGGTCAGTTCCACATAATTCAAAGAGAATGTTAATGGTTACATTATATGTTTCGTACAAGATTGTGGATGCATTATAAAGTGTCTGTTCATTGACAAGACTACGAGCTTTTGCTATATCACTAGAAGCAATAAGGTATTCTTCACATTTAAATGCATGCATCTCACTTAACTTTAATATGCTCTTAATAACATTATTTAAAAATTTGGAACTTCATATGTATTAGCTCTTGCTTAATAAATGCAATAAGTACTAACAAACCTCAACATGTTGATTTGTAGTACAAAGCTAAAACAATTTGAAATCATATTATAGCTAGGAACAATGCATCCAGTATAGATAAGCTTAAATAAATAGTATTTGTGAAATTAAATATTTTATATAGGTGCTTGATTACTTACAGTTTAATTATGTATAAACAGGTATGGATGAAGAGTCTAATCCTGTTCTTTAGTGTTAACTGCTTGAATTTCTCATATCATAAATAGTTATTTTATTTAGTGTATAAAAGAAAAATTGAATATTTGTGATTTTCTAGACTAGACCACCTCATCTTGTTGTTATATATAACAATTAGGGTAGTTGAATTATCATTCTGTACAAATATTGCAGCATAACAGTTAGTATATAATATTCAATTAAGTATATATAGGTAAACATATTCTTAGCTAGATCCTAGATCCCAAATTTTAGGTACACATTCTTAAATATAAAGTTCCATGTATAATGTTCACTCTTTAGGTATGCATGGGAGGTGATCCACATCAAATATCCAAGTAACTTTTAGAACTATATTAAATTAAATGTTTTGGTTCCTTGAATTTACTTTTATAATGGTGTATATGATCATGTCACAGGTAATGCCAAACTTTTGAGGGGGTTTCCATGCCAAAATTCAGTAATCAATGCTCATTATACAATTTTTCACAAGGTTTCTAGACCTCACCCAAAACATTCCTAAATAACAAAAGCTCCTAAAGAGAGAGTAGTATTAAAATTAAGTGCCTCCCTTCACTTGCTGTTTCTAAAACAACTTCCTGTTTCTTGTTAATTAGCAGTATTATCGTTAATTCCAATTTTATTTAAACACAACCATATTTCGTTCAATTTGATGTACGGATACTATCGAGGCTCTCACCAATAACTCCGACAAAACATCCTACTTAGCGCAGAATTTGTAAAGGACTCCTCAAACCCAGGTAAATCAGTTCTTATCGTATCAAATAACTATAAGATAAATAATTAGTGAACTGTTAAATGAATAAAGTGGCTTTTGCAGGCAACGAGTACCTCGTCTACCGACAACGCAGTAGCTGAGCATGTCTCAAAAGGAAGTAAGTCTATAACTTACTTGTCAATTGTCATATAGTAAAAATAGTTTAATTGCGCGATCTAACATGTCATATACAAGTACGAATTAAGGCCAAACATCATCATAGTCTATATTACTTAGTCATTTAGTCTTTAATCTTGTCTTCATTACATTACAGTATTATCATAGTGCCCAAGTTGTCTAATGTATTTTTATATATTATTACCTTTAATTAATTTAATGACAGGGTGAATGATCATTTTGCATTTGATTTGGAGTCACTATATAAGTAATAATTATCACATATTTCTTAACTATGACTACATATAGTTTACAACTTTACTCTATTTAATGCTCACTGTATAGTAATGAATAATGTTATGTCTCTTTATAATGTATGCTTTTACTGTATAGGATGAGAAACTATTGGATGCAGCTAAAAGTGGACATGTTGATAATGTAGAGCTTGCTCTAAAGAGAGGAGCCAATGTCAACACTCTGGACAAAAGACAACCTCCTGTAAGTTTATAATATAACTCTTGTAATGTTAACATACTAACATTGTCTACATTATGTATCTAATGGTATACAACCTAACCACCCTTCAAATTTATATAAACTCAATTAGTTATGTCAACTTGCTGATTGTATATAGTTGTTTATTAAACTTTGACATGGCTAATGACTCTTTTTAAGGTATCTTTTGATCTGCCTACCACTTTAAATTAATAATGTATATGGAGTGATATTTAGTATCTACCATTTACCAACTTGATGACCACTTGTTATTCATCGTATAGTAATAAAGATACTAATATTATTGGTAATTCAGTGATTTCAGTCATAAGAATACCTTGAGCCTTTTAATAAGTTCTTCCAATCACATGTATATGTTTCTATAGCTTTACTGTAGCCTCTGTTGTATCATCAGCTTCCAAATGACAATGTCAATATGATCTATCCTTGTGATCATGTTATCTTTTAGTCATTTATTTTGGTCAAGTTTATACTATACCTCCTCGTTTAATGTACTGATACAAATATACATGTTCATGTATTATATTGGGTTACCGAGTAATGTTCCCTCTCTCTTAGTTCTCTTATACACCTCTACATCATGCAGCCAGGAATGGACACACTGCAGTTGTGTCCAAGTTACTTGATTGGAAGGCAGACCCTAACTCTACAACTAAAGTGAGTGTTACTATGTGACATATTTACTTTGTTACTGGTAAGATAAGTATTGTTAGTGTATTTTAGCGATGTATAGGACACTCAATATAGTAGCTATTAATGAACTATATAGTAGAAACATAATGATGCACTTAAAGTCCTAATATATTATATATGCTAGAGTTGTTCATATAACCTCTTAGAGACATAATGTGATGAACAGTGATATGCCTAACCTTTATAACACTGATGTTACACATTTGTGTCATTTTTATGTATTTATATACTGTTTTGTATTAAGGAATACAATACTATATTTAATGAATAATTACAAACACTGGAACTCTATAGTTAAGAAGACATATGCTAGTAGGATGACAATTATTGTATAATACTAAAAAAGCATTTATATCAAAGATTATTAAAGCAGGTGTCAACTTTTTAAGAGTTGACCTCCTTGTATTTTAAGAGCTAACTTTGTAACTAATATGAAATATTGTTACTAATAATTATTGAGTATATACCTTGTAATTAAGGACATTTGAATAAAACAAGATAGATAATTCCATGTTGTATTATAAGTAACCACTTCCTTATTTAGGACAAGACTACACCTTTACACAGTGCTGCCTGGTGGGGTCACTATGCTGTAGCTGATAAATTAGTGCAGTTAGGTGCACGACTGGATGCTGTTGATGAGGTCAGTATAATGTTACCTAGTTAGTGTACGTTTACTATGTGTTATTTTGTTGTTGATAAATCTATGTAACAATTTAAAACTTGATTTATGTGTTAAACAACACTACAATTCATTTGACAAAAATTGTTTTGATTAAAATGAACTCATATTAGTACTAGCAACAATGAAAACATGTTAAACTTTCATATTATGTAGAAGATAATTATAAAGTTTCAAATGTCTACCACGAACCACAAGTCATAGACTATTTCTACCATGCAAGGTTTCTAGGTTTATTGTACATGATAGATCATCTTGTGTGTATTAGGGTGTGTGTGTGTGTGTGTGTGTGCGTGTGCGTGTGCATGCGCACATACAAACTTTGTAAACAAATGAAAAACTTTTTCATTGTGTTCTACTTAACATTTATACTAAGATGTAGATTTGTCATTAAAATTCTTATGAAGTTTACCATCTTGACAACCAATTAGTTAAAAGTTAGAGTTTATTGAGCAATATCAGTAAGTTTCTATTATAGTTAGTAACAGTAATGGTAAGCCTACTGCTTATGATATATTGTTACTAACAGAAGTTGGTCTGTGTCTAATAAAATTGTCTTCAAGTAAAATGAAAATTTGTCATGACAAGCCTAACTAATTTAGTCTGTGGTTACTACTTATCATAGTGTTCAATTCTATGGCTTTCATCTGGGACTTTCTCCGCTTCTCAAGCTTTCTTCTTAATTGAAAATGACAGAACAAAAATAGATTATTGCTTGATATTTGCTACTTGTTGTTTTACTTTATATCAAACATTACACTTCAATAATATTTTTTTCAAAGGCTGATGTTATAACTTCATTTGTAACAATGTTAGCATATTCTTCTTAAACCACTAAATATATTTATTAAGCATATTGTTCATGTAAACTTATTTATATAATTTATGAGTATGTTATTAGGTATCTTAATAGATTATGATACACTGTATTATTATATTTTTGATATCTCTTAAATTTAGGTCAAGAGGTCCCCACTACATCTGGCTGCATGGAAAGGTCGCACTAAAATATGTCATTTATTAATTCAAAAAGGAATGAATCTAAATGGTGCCGATGAGGTCAGTGTTGAGATAGTTATCGTATCACTATCAATGATATTAATCCATTTGAAATTTGAAATTATCATCCTCAAAATGTAATTACTTATATGATATAATTTTTATTGTTATAATCTTGTGTTATTATTGTACCATATAGAAAGGTGATACCCCACTTCATTTTGCATGTCGTTTGAATCAAACAGATACTATTGAATTTTTCTTGACAAATGGAGCAGACCCAAATTTAAAGAATAACGAGAATAAAACACCACTTGATTTAGTTAGCAAAGATAAAGAGTTGATAATGCAAATTGTTAAAACAAAGGACAGTCTTAAAAAAGGTAAAGTCAGTGATCATTTGTTTGTGTGACTGTTTAGTACTTGAAATGATTTTAAAGAGGTCAAATAGTATACTGTTATAACACTTGTATGTTTATGTTGAAGTTCCATATAGACAACATTATAAATGGTGTACATGTACACTGTATATTAAATGGTTTACAAAAGTCCCTAATGTTGAATGACCACACCTTATTTCTGATAATAATAACATGATTGGTGGTTCATTTCATGGAATGAGAATATTAAAATAATACAATAATCACTACAAGTCAAAATATTGCTCAGCAGTTTGTAGTTTTGTTTTTAAAATTGTAGGCTGTGCTGACTATGCATTTTGAGTATGTCTTTCATTACAATACTCATAGTTATATTAGTGTATCCTTTACATAATAATTAGCCCAATTACTAACTGTAAACAATCATGCATTGCTATAAATAGCATGACTTTTTTGCCTAGTTTCATACAGCTGATGAAGGCCTTTGGTCGAAATGTTCTGTACCTTTTTTCAGAATATATTTTATCACATTCATATAGCTCAAATAATCTTTCTTCTTAAAAACATGAATAACGTGGTAAAGAAACTCCCAACTTCAATATTAATAAGAAGTTTGTTGTATAAATAGTTTCACTTGAAATCTGATTGTGTTACACATTTTCCATTTAACTATTGCTTTCTCTGGGAGTTGATAAACTAATTGAAAAAACTAAACAAACAAATAAACACATTAAAAATCAAAAATATGAAGTAAACCTCCATATTACTTTATTTGTGTACTTGTATTAGATCTATCCTTTATTTCTTTTATTGAATTGAATAGTTGGTTTTTTAATATAGTCTACTGAATATCTGTCTATCTAGAATAATTATAAAATAATAAGTACATGAGACTATAATTATTCAGAGTAGATTGCCCTGTTTTTTTCTCAATGTACTAGCACAGACTCACTATATCCTTAAATAATTATATGCACATATATATAATGTTTAACAGTTTGTACAGACTTTGACATCAATATCATACTTGTGATCGCTTATCAGTCTTTTTAAATGTGTTTTAAAAATGTTAATTTTTAAGTTACGCCTTTGTGGGTATAAAATACAACTTTATTATTATGATTTTAATATATTAAGTACTGTTAATCTTTTTCTTGTGTAGAGTCTGAAAAGATTTTTGCACTAGCTTTGAAAGAAGGTCATGTTCTTATAGAAATCATTAAACTTGTACTCATGGGACCACCCGCTGCTGGTAAGACATCTTTCCTTCGTTTGCTCTTCAATATGGCACCGCTTAAACACCACAATAGCACTGCTATTGCCAGCAGACCAATACGTGCCATTGATCGTATAGTTGGTGCAAGGGAAGGATCTGTTTGGGAGAAAACAGAAGGTGCAGATTTATTGAAGAAAGTGATGGAGGCACTTTTGCAAACCGAAGGGATTATCAAAGACGAAACGAAGGAAAGTGAAATCAAAGATGCGCCTTCTTTAGAAATTGGTAATATAGAGATTGTTGACACTATAATGTTGCCAAATACCCTTGTTGAGGATGAGCATCAACAAGGAACAGATCAAGATACTACTCCTGAACTGTGCTCTCTAGGAGTTAATGCTCCAAATAAGGACGTTAGTTCTGAAGCAA
This sequence comes from Xestospongia bergquistia, assembly GCA_963965975.1. Lineage (NCBI taxonomy): Eukaryota > Metazoa > Porifera > Demospongiae > Haplosclerida > Petrosiidae > Xestospongia > Xestospongia bergquistia. Next base: position 10,943,676 of record OZ014412.1, on the reverse strand, counting down.
CTACTGTGGATCCAACTAAATATGATCCTTCGTATTACTCTGACCAAATTGTTGGTATTTTAGCAAAGCAGAATATATCAAAAGAAATCTATAAATCAACTTGGATTCACGTCCTTGATAGTGGAGGCCAGCCCCAATTTGCAGATGTGTCACGAGCATTCCTACGTGGAAATTGCCTCAATGTCATTGTAACAAAATTGAATGAGTGTCTTAGCGATATACCAAAGTTTTTGTATTCAATTGATGGTAAACCTCTACATATACCTAGTGCAGATAGTTCACTTCAGATGACCAATCTTCAATTGATCAAATACTTTGTTCGCTCCATTGTGTCATCAAAACACACAGTCGTTAAAAAAGACGGAGATAAGGTTGAAATGAAACCTTTTTTCTGTATTGTTGGTACTAACCACGATAACACTAAAGGTATAAGTTCCTTTTTTAAGACCTTGGAGCCTTTAGAAGATAAGAATACTCAGCTTCTAGATGCATTACAAGAGTTTAAGGATCATCTCATTTTCTATGATGAAGAAAATAATAGTTTAATATTTCCTGTTAACAACATGTGTTCTAAAGATCGAGAGAAGATATCAGGAGACATTCGGCAACGTATGACCAGTTATAAAGATGTTAGTGTACAAGTGGAAATACCTATTAGATGGTATGTTTTTGAACTTCGTGTTAAAGAAGAAGCAGAAAGGGAAGAGCATGGGATGATCCTTGTTCAAACGTGTTTCAAGATTGGAAGTGAATTGGGAATGACACCTACTGATATTGATCACACTATTGAACATCTTCACTCTTTGTCCCTATTTCTATATTTCCCTGAAGTAGTTGAAAAAGTTATTTTTACCAATCCACAATACCTAGTTGACCTGGTATCAAAACTCATTCTTGCATCATTTGTTGATTCTCAGAAATGCAATATTTTCAAGAGTACTAGTTTTCTTTCAGTAAATTGGTATCGAAAACTTCATGAAGAAGGAATATTTGATAGCGACTTAATAGATGCTTTGGATCTCAATTTTGTGGATGGTTTATTTACCAAAAAGGACTTCCTTTTATTAATGGAGCATCTTCTCATTCTTAGCCCTTTAAAAGATGACAAGTTGCAACAATATTTCATTCCTGTTGCTCTTAAAGGTTGTCAAGTTGAAGAAGATGTAAAGTCACGTTTCACAAAGACATGTCAACCATTGTTACTTCAATTTGAGAATGGAATTTTACCTCAAGTAAGTAGAAATATCAATCATACTTTCATTATTTTATTATTAGGGTGTTTTTTTGGCCACTGTGGTAGCTCTTTTAAACAGAAAACAGTCTCCAATCTTCAAGTTGGATGTGTCATCAAAGAATTTTGACCATCAACGGCGCTATGGTGTAAAGCTGACATCTATATCACTTGATGATGTACATGGATCAGTCTTACTAGTAGATTCCCTTTGCTGGATTGAAGTGTACTTCACTGGAGATCCAAACAAATGCAGTGTCATTTTTGATATTATTGAAGAAGCAATTACCTCATGTGCTGAGCCGTTATGTTATGAACCTAGTGCTCTCAAGTTTACAGTTGCCTTTCTCTGTAGACATGCTGATCACAGGAGTATCCCACCGCATCCTGCGGAACTATATCCCCGGACTCGAAAAGTCAAATGTACACTGGAAAATGAATCAGAATTGATACCACTTGACCCAGAGAGAGAAGCACCCTGGATTAAGAGATATGAAGGTATGTTGTACTATTGGTGTTACATTGTTATGTTATTGTTCTGTAGAGGAGGGTAAATGTGCCAGAAATTTATATGGTATGCCAGTATTTTATGAAGCATAAGAATGTCATATTTTCTTTTGTAGCCACAAAACCAGAGAAATCTGCCATTTTAACACATCTTACATGTGTTTCTGCTAAGTGGTACGAGATGGGTGATCTTCTTGGAGTAGATTCCAACACTCTAGAGGGCTTATCTACTTCTAATTTTTCTAATGATGTTAAGTTGTCCAAGATGCTCCAAAAGTGGTTAGACAATGAACAAACTCCCGTTACCTGGGAAAACATTCTCAAGATATTAGATGGCCCCCTTAAGAAAAAATCAGTCGCTGATGCAATTCGTAAGAGTCTTGGTATGTACATCATATTACATATTGATAGTACATACTTTTCTGTTATTCTATTGTATATAATTTTCTATCGTTTTCTCTATTTAGATACCTTATGATATGGAGTATAGAGTATAAGATATAAGGTATATTATAAAATACTGTACTGTGACTGGTTTTTTTATATTGTAGCAAGTAGTTATTGTGCTGATATAGCGAATGTACTGAATTTATTATGTGATAGTATATATGACATAATTATAATTTGTCAGTTTGATATATTGAACACATGCAGATAGCCATGATTGTTTTGTGAAAGTAATAAGATGATAATATGTCCACACTGACCCTATCAAACTATCGATACTTTTGTAAAAGCAAAAAAGTACTAAGTCCAAATTTACTAGCATTTTAATAAGGCAGTTATCATGATATGTATCTTATAATGTGTCTAACTTATGAAGACACGACCTTTTTATGATCTCAAGACTTTTTTTTTATTTTATAGTCAACTCCTTTCAATTTTCATCAATGCTACATATTGACTATATATCAAGAGCTGATAGACAGGACTATTGTTAATGTTTTTATGATTAATCATTTATGTTATAAAGTTATGTTAACAATCGAAGACTTAGTTTAATACCAGTTATGAAGCTGCTATACATGCAGGAATTGTTGATCGGACATTTTTATTTAAGTAAAACTTTTTGAAGTCAGTTTTGAAGTCAAATTCACTTTACTAACACATCTCTGGCATGGTAATGTGTACACAGGGTGTCACAATTTACCATAAATATGAAAATCATGCCTGTTATTGTTGTAAAAGTTAATTAGCAATACAAAGTGTTACAAAAGTTTAATTGAATAATAATTGTGTATATCTATAATTATATGTGAACACATCATGGTCATAACAAAACAAAACAAAATCAATCATTAATAGCAATTATTATTAAGTTGCAGATAATACAAACTAAAACAATTATTGACTATGTTGTCTAGTAACAGAACTCTAACAAGAGAGATGACTCAGATAGAGATACCAGACAGAGATACCACTAAAGTATACCAAAATTACATATGATAGTTTCATTAGTACCATTTATGAATCATAAAACAAGAAAATTATAAACAAAAAACATTAATTTTATTCATAAAAATTAAATAGAAAATTGCAATAGGTTCAAGTTGCAATGTAGTCTTTCCAACCATACCATAGTCCATCCACAAGTATAGCAGACAAATCACAAGGAGGACTGTAATAATCATCTTGTGATTGTACTATAGCATTAAAATAATGATCTTTTGTTACATTACCAACATTATACAAGAGAACAGGAAAAGGAGTCAATTCCATTAATACATTATTGACCAATAAACGACACACACGACCATTACCATCACCAAAAGGATGAACACTGATAACACGACAAAAAAACCATGCAGCACATTTAACGATTATATGTAAGCTTATTTTCAAGTGTTTCTGAGTTCATATTTTCATAATAAAATTCCATATGCTGATTATGGACATCCACTACCCCATATAGTAAATGTTCAATGTCATTGACAGTAGGATAGTCATGTCTAGAGTTATCTGGTCTAACTGTGTATGCTTCGCATACTCTGAAATTACCAGCATCTGGACGGTCTACTAAAGATCTGTGAATTTTACAGATGAGTGGCACAGTTGAATATCTTAGGACTGAACCATCCTCCATCAGTTCGATTCTATAATCGTATAACATTTTCATAGTCTCTGCAACTTTAGTACATCGCCTATCCACGTCCCTTTTTTCTTGAATGGCATGTTGTCGCGCGTAGACGTGGAATTTATCCATAAAGTCACCTTGAATGGTTAGATTAGTATCAGTCATCAGTCTTACTACATCTTTGATCATTTTTGACGATGCTGAACTTCTCCATGAAGGATTTTCTGTGATTTTATAGTGAAGTCTACTGTCCATCACTCAATTCTTTAAACTTGGCGGGAAATTCCCTAATGATGACGATGACTCAGCAATGATATGAGCAGTTAGTCTCCGGTGGGTGGAACTATAGTAGTTTGATTACCAGTTGCAATTTTCAAACAAAATGAGCGAGGGAACTCGATTTTCGATTGTGGAGAATCCGCCTTGGAGATCAAATCAAGATGCAAAATCGTCATCAGAGATGCTTATGGATATAGTAACATGGATGGAAGAATTTTTACAAGGTGATGAAATACTACCGCAAGAGAAGCGTCACTCTCTCTTTATTGATTTTGTACATCAATCTAATCTTGGTGAAGACGTAGGCACACAAACGAGAGAAGAGACAACAGAGCTTCTTGGGTCACTTTTAAGAAAGAAAGAGTCGTCTACTCCATTACAGCGTGAAAGGTGTGAAACAGTGAACACATACAGAGCTCTAACAACTATAGATGAACTAAGTAATGAAATGGAGCGTACAGGAATGATCACTGTACAACAAATAACAGACATTCATAGAATACTAATGGCTGGCTTACATCATAAATGTGGTGAGATACGAGACACTAATGTATACACTATAAAACCTGATGGTGAGCGATACAACTATCCATCACACGAACTAGTAGAAGACAGATTATATAATGTAATTGATCGTCATAATATCCATATGAAACAGTTACAAGAGTCTACCTTAAGCAGTTATGATAAGTTAGTGTTCCTAATCAAAGCTGCCGCTTGGCTCTTATTTAACTTTGTTGATACTCATCCTTTTACTGATGGTAATGGTCGTATGTGTCGTCTGTTAGCTGGTTATACAATGATGGTAATAATTCCATTTCCTATTCATCCATACTATGTTCAAAAAGATACACAGAGTAGTGGTAGTAGTAGACAAGATTATATAAATGCTATAGTTTCCTGTACAAGACATTCTAACAAGGAACCATCACTTGTAGCAGCTCTATTAGTTGATGGACTCTATCATAGCTGGCAAACGTATTTAGGAAATTAGAACAATAATTATGTTTTTCAATTTTAATCCTAATCACTTAGTTGTTCAATTATTTTAAAATTAACATTATGAACTGAGTATACCTAATTATGTCTAAGTACATACCTTTCAGACTTGAATATAATATAAACAGTACTGTTTTGAATAAACAGATTGTAGATTACATCATAATGACATCATCATTACAAACTGTGGGATTGCACAATTTAAAGTGAAATGATGATATGACTTAAAGTATGTACTATTAATAAAGAAATAAACAGTTAAAACTATGAATTGTTTATGTTTTTGGATGTATAACTGGTTACATAGCAACATGTCATGTGATATGACTACTATTTTTAGAAAGTGACTTACAGAATATTATATTCATGTTTAGGGTCAAGATCTCTTGATAATGACATAATCCTATGAACACAACTTACACTAAATATTGCCAATACTTGTTGATGGTATGGTCAATTGAATAAACTAGATCTTGTTTACTTCAAACCATCTTCCAACTTCCTCTATATGCACATAAATCCTATAATCCATCTCCCAACCTCACTTGAGGACTTCCTTTAATTTTTATTCTCACCCAGCATGTGTGTATAGCTAGGTGGTCCTTTATACCTCTCTCCTTCTCTCTTTTTCTCTCCAATCCATTCAGTTCAGTTATTATTTCCTTCTCTTTCTTACCCTGTAGATCCAGAAGTTAGCAGAAATGGACTTTAGTTTTTTATTAATTTGCATTTACAATTTTTTAATAAAATTTTTTGAACAATAATTCTCAAAACAACTAAATTAAATTAAATGACTTCATACTAATATTTATAAATTTATATGAAAAGATAGTTTTGTAATATAGAAAATTGTTTGTCCACAACATATTAATACATATAAATTAATGTTAATACAGTTGTCAGCACTGTTTACTGGGAATATAGAAAAAGAACTCACTGTTTATCCTAATTGAGTTGCATCTGTTGTCATGACAACCCTCACTTGTGATTGTAACTCGTTTTACTATTTCATTGCAGACTTGACTTATTCCTATTACACATTGTATATGAGGCCTAGATAATGAAATATCTGTCCATAATATATTCAAATATACATCTATCCATCAATAAATTATTGGCCATTGTCTAACATACATTCAGCCATTCTTCCATTCATTAACCCCTCGTCACTCACTGCGGCATGGGTGAGTGTTACAGCATGTTTGTGTGTGTCTGTTAACAGACACACACTTTTAATTCTTTAACATAACAATGACAGTGTCTATAGCTACAAAGCATGACAGAGTAATGACGAAAGTTAACTACTAGCAAGTCATTCTAGACAAAAGGCTGTCAATTGAAGACAAAGCCTGAAAAGTCTGAAAGACCTTTCAGAAATCACAGGCAAACAGAACAAGTGTTTGTTCTAATAGAAGTACTATGGGGTACAACAAAATATAATTATCTACAATTTCAATGTGGGAATTTTCATTTAAATGTTTAGTTTTGAAGTTATGGTAAATATTATTTACCTTCTTTGCCAGTTGTAGTGTTAAGTAGATACATGTATAAGATGTTGCTGTCATGAGACTATTGACATAGTAAATGCTACAAAATCTACACTCACTTGTGATTGTAACTCCAGTTTTACTATTTTATTGCAGACTTGACTTATTGCTATCACACATTGTATATGAGGCCTAGATTAGGAAATGACATAATAGTCTCTTCATAATATATTCAAATATCCATCCATTCATACATCAATGAATTATTGATCCAATATCCATCCATTCAGTAAGTCAGTCTTCCATTCATTAACCCTCGGCACTCACTGCAAGGGTGAATGTTACAGCATGTGTGTGAGTGAGTTATTTGGGAATGCACTTTGAACTGCTCTAACTTAGCAAAAACAGTAATCTATACCTATAACACTTGGCAGAGTAATGACAAAATTAAGTACTAGCAAGTTGTTCTACAAAAAAGGTTGTCAATAGAAGACAAAAATTTGGAAAGTCAAAAAGATCTTTTAAAACAGCACAGGCAAGATGGAACTAGTGTTTGCTCCAATGACACTACTTTGGATTCAACAAAATATAATTATCTACAAATTAAAATGTTTCCCTTTGAAAGTGTCATGCCATTTCGTCTAATCCTATTTCGTTTAACAAAATGTATACATGTCCATTTCATCTAAAATTACAGTTGGAAACAAGAGGATTGCCAATCAGGAAAAAGAGGAGGAAGTATAGGAAACATGAGACGAGTCTGATTATGACATTTGAAAAGTATGGGGCAGGTGAGTACACCCTCACTGAACAAATTAGCTTATAGTTATTGGATGACATATTAATTGGTTGAATTGTTTTATGTATTATAAATTGTTTTATGATGTATAAATTGTGGTACTATTTAATTTCACTTATTTCAATTTTAGATGAAATAGGTATAAATCCCTTTGAAATTATGGTAAATTTTACTTACCTTGGCAGTCTTCTTTGCCAATAGTTGTAGCACTAAGTAGATACATCTAGAAGATGTTGCTGTCGTGAGACCACTGATGTAGTAAATGTTATAAAAGCTACACACGTTATAATAAGAAACAAAGTCCTACAGATGGCTGGTGGCACTTGCCACGCCTATAGTTTTGACATTATCCATTGATTGCATAAATTGTCTTCATGCAATGGCGGCTGGGTGGCAACATTTAATCAGCTTATTAACAATAATTTATTTAATAGCTTTTTGGTACTAAAATATATATTTAAAAGCAAGCAACAAATAAACCATTCCAGAAGTAATGTTATGTAAAAATATTATTTGTTAAATAAATACTATAAATAAAAAGTAATAATAATAACAACAGCAAAAAAGATAGGCCAAGACGCTAAAGCACCAATGTTTAAACCAAGGGCAATATGACCATGATTTGTAGCAGTTGTTTTATTACCTTTTGCATCAGCATCACGTGCCTACAAGACAAATATGATATTATCAACATAGAAGGTGCATACGGTAAGTAATACTAAGAAAAAAAGAAAATCAGAGATATAAGTTATTCAGTGGTATAGTTTGACTTGCAAGAGATTTAATACTTATTATTCAGTACTTATTAAGTATGTTTTGTAATTTTATTTATTTTATTTGTTATATTATAATCCATTATATATGTACTTCAGTTACCATAGTAGAGAAGATTATTGCTGGAATAGTACAGAGGAGAGAATACCATGTTCCAATAATTAAAGAAGAGACTGTGACTATGACACCCAATGTAAAATAGTGATCTCTAACATAATTTGTGGGAGTGGTCATAACAGAGGTCTGAGGTTGTGCCACATTTTCTCTGACAGATGGCTATATACAACAAGGAAGAAATAAAATAATTTGATAATGTTTAATAGATGTCATAGACTTAAATAAAATATGTTAATTTGCCAGTTAATTAATTGTAATTTTAAACAATTGTTATCTTCACCTCCTGTTGAGGATGATGACCTCCAGTATAGGCATTTTCATTGTAATATGGAGGAGGTGGATTGTCAGCTACAATGAGAATATAATTCTTCATTATTTATTATTATAGATACATTAGTTATTAATTCATTTAAATAGAATGTAACATACTTTTGAATTGTTGTGAATCTGCAGCTGGATAATACCTTTCACTATATGGAGGAGGAAATTCCTGTATATGCATAAACATATGTACAGTGATGTTTACTATTTTTTACCATTCAATAATATGTAACTAAGTGCACCTAGTTATTATCATAATATAATAAGTTATTATATTATTAATAACTGGTACTTACAGATTGACTCGATGGTGAATGACCAACACCTGGAAAAATATTAATTTAAGAACATTTTTATAGCTGCTAATATCAAAAATAGAATAACATATTAATATTATTGAGAATTTTGTTCTCAGGATAGAGCCTAGCTTTGTAACTTATTAACAAACATTTTCTTTCCAGTATTTTTAGTTATTTCTTTCATTATTTCTCAACAGGAATGTTATCTATGAATATTGTTTGTGACTTAATCTTATAGACAATATGCTAAACAGTTTATATATTTAACAAGCAATATTAAGTTGCCTTTACAGCACAATGACTATAATAAATCTTCACTGGATTATCTGCTTTACAGTGAGAGTTTAAAATATTCTATCACAATGATTAGGTAAAAATCCAAGTATAGATATTGGAATTATTAAAAAATAATACTTACAGGTATTACTTATTCAAAAAGATGACATGCCTGCATAAAGGATTACATGTGCTTAAAGTCACGTACTTATATATTGACGAGATTACCACTAAAGCAATACACGAACAAAAATAACTGTTATAAAAGCTACATTTATAATATTTACCTTCCATCTACGATGTTGAAAGCATGAACAAGACACCTAAAAGGAACCTTTTTGAATTTGCTCACGCCCAATATTATAAATGAGACGCTTCACATTAACAAGCAATCCGATTGGTCAATTAAAGGATCACGTGCAGCGCAAGCGTGTAACAGTTATTACTTTTTAATTTAATTAATATCTCTTAATTATGACAAAACACTACATGAAGATTTTCTCTGGATTAAATCATAGCTTATTAGTTTTCAAAGTGTCAAGTTCAGGCTATCTCCATTTGAGTCTAAAATTAATGAAAGTTATTAATGAAAAATTCTGATATAAGTTCTCAGTTCTAGTTTAATGACACATTTGACTTTGAAGTCATAATTTCAGTCAAATAAAGCAACCATATGGAAATTTTATATATAACATGAATACTTGAATGCCTTCCATTAATGCTGCTGCAAGGGATAACAAGACGCAAGGTTAGTCTCAAATTTGGTATAGATCTGTAAACGCCCAACTATAACTATGATATAATCTGTAAATGCTGGAAATTTTACCACAGACTAACAGCCACAGCCCAGTCTTACCCAATCACAATGTAGTTGTGAGTATTTTAATAGGATCTATATACTGCAAAATAAATGATGTTTTAATTTGTACTAGTGAACATTATAAGCAACAATTGACTATCACAATCATTTTAAAAACAGTTTTTTTATTGACAAAATGAATGCCAAATAGCTACTGCTAGTTTAAAGAGCACAAACAGAATAGAACAATAATAAACAAAACAGTATTAAAGTACAGTATATAATATCATTAATAACACAGAGATAAAATAATGTAAGTAATGTTGTGTAAATGTATTGTTTGTTAGATAAATACTATGCATAAATAATATTGCAATCTTGTTGCCTAATAAGTATTTAGTAAGTTCTATATGTAGCCTGTAAATAACATGATCACATGCTTCATCACATGACAATCATATGACTTGGCATTATTATGCAAATTACATTTATTATGGAATCACAGATTTTAAGACATCTGTTTTCTAGTAACATGTTAGTTTTCTAATGGAGGGCAGCTCTCATATCTTGATAGTGTCTAATATATAGAGAGTAGTCTTACTGTAGTATTTGCCAGTCAAATAAAAAAATATATATTTTCGTTTTTGTAAAGCAGAGAGTGTCCATATAATGTTAAAGAGAAGATGAAGGTTATTCACCTTTAGGAATAATAGCTTAGTCTCTGGGAATCCAAGTGAAAAGAGAGAGAGAGAGAGATGAAAAATTTATAAATGATCTTTCATTTCGTCCTATTCCTTCAGATCCACTCCATTCCATATGTTTTTGAGAAATACTACATGAGATTCAACATCATAACTTATTATAAAACACCATATGCAACATTGCATAGTTGTCGATTTCACATAACTTTGTAGAGTTAACTAACAATTTTTCTAATAATCCCAACAATGTGGTATTTAGCATGTGATGATTTATATTGAGACCATGTACCCTTCTTATGCCAAGTAAGATTTGCCTAATAATTCATGCAAGTGGCTGTTTACTTTGTTTGCAAACTTCAGCATATTTTCTGACTTAAAGATTTTGGCCACTACTGTATACATAGCTAGCTTGATAGAAAACATATTATAATGTACAAGTAGTTATGATTGTGTTGAATAGCAACAATAGACCTAACTTGGTACACACAGGTAGCTAATGTTCTTCGCGATTTGATACTTTGGAAGATTTTGTTAACAGTGAACCCAATTCATTTCAGAAAAGTTTGACCCACTGTCCAATAACATTCTGACATCATAATTGGATAGAATTGTTGATATTGCACCAACCTCAACTGATTCAAATAAACCTTCTAATTATGAACGTCAATGATCTACACAGAATTGATTTTTGTTGCTCACTAGTAATATCTTATGGGAAAGTGAATGTTGTATTTGTATGTTGTATGAATGATAATGGACTATTTAATTAATTTGGAGTTTGCTATATCCATATATTTGTTATGATAGACTCTAGTTAGCATATTGTTTCTTGTCATATAGTACTTGTTTTCTTCTCTCTCTGTTCTGTACTTGTGTCTTTTGTATTTGGAGTTCACTGGGTATATTAACTACAATATTAACCATCCCTACATTTACTTGAATTTTTTAAATGTTTTTATTTATTTACTTGTACATATATCCATTCATTGATTTCAAGGTAGACCTGAATAATTATAGACTAATGAATAATAAAAAGTAATTATAAACAATTGTGAGAATTTTTATAAATCCTTTGGCACTCAGACAACATGGTCAATTGTTAGTAGATATGACGTATGTAATTGATTGACTGTATTAGTAATTGTCACTGTAGAAACAAAATTTGATGATGAACATAGTTTGATGAATTTTCTTTCATCAAACTAAGAACTTTTTACAGCTCTAAACAATTGAGAATTTCCTACAGCTGTAAACAATATACTAGGAATATCTCACTAGTGACAATTTTGATTTCATTAGTAAGTATTATTGTCATTAGTAAGTAAACTTGTATGACTGTATGGTAGACTAAATGATGGCTCCAGGTTTGTCACCGGGATAACCATTGATGTTAATGATGTAATTTGGCATTGGTCTGCGCCATCCAAATGCCATCCAGTTGACATACTTATTACTTATGATTATTGCAATATCATACGATACCATTACCATTGTAATGATACCATCTATAATAGGTGACAGCTAGTTTCCAATTGTAGTAATATCCATTATTTGGATTGCAGTTCTTTGCACAGCAAAATTGTAGATATTTGTACCAGCCATTTGGACTTTGTTACCTTTGTGTACACAGTGACCAGCTGTATAATTCAGTATAATTTATTATGATTAATATATAATTAATGTGTATGACGATTTTTACTCAAGTGTTAAAGTAAGATGTTTTAAAAATTACATTGAATTAAAAATTGTTATGGTTATTTCTTAAATAAATTACATTTAAACAATAACAATTAATTTTAAAAAAGATTTGATGTAATAGAACAATAGACATTTTACATGTAATATATAAAGATAAAAATGTTAATATAATAGTAATATAAGACAGGACATTTGTTGCTATTTAGATAAGTCTGGCATTTTTTATGTATTGAATAATAACAGTGTAGAGAAATCGATATTGACCAAGTGTCTGGACCAAATGCATTCTCTGAGTTCGAAGATGTTGAAGAGATAAAGGAATATCAATAACCTATAAAATGATCAATATAACATTTTAACTATAATATATGTGAGTTTCAAGCAGAATATTAGAACATAATATATTATATTGGAAAAACCAGGCAATATGGTTAGGTATGGTTAATTAAATTGTTTAGTTATTTCTCAAGTTTTGAATATAGTAAATGTTATAATGCTATACTCTAAATCAATTGGAATCCTCAACCAATGGGAACTTTAGAACTCTGGGAGAGTAAGAAGTCTATGTGCATTCGCTCATAGACGTTATTATAACATTTTCTGGGCTTCTAAATTCCAAAGTTCCCTTGGGCTTAGACTCCAATCTAATGTAGCGAAATTCTGTTATAGCATGTAGTGTTAGTGCTAACAATAGGAAGCTGATGCTTACCTCTCCAGCATCATAAGTTTCTGTTAACATATCTACTAGTACTAGTACACCACTACGTCCTACTCCAGCACTACAATGTACCACAATAGGAATAGTACGATCAAACTTGTACTTTAATGACTTCACCATCTTGAGAAATGCTAGAGTAAAGAAAAGACAATTTAATAATGTACTAACAATAATATGTCAAATTCAAGAATCATACAATACAGATTAAAAGTTGAAATGCACCTTAATACATTCACACAAGTAATAATAAACTAGTTATTATAAATATCTCAGTTGTATATAACTTACTAACAGATGCTCTTCCTATCAATATAATCTACTAATTATTAACATATGAAGTTTGTATTACATAGATAGTACATATTTGATTGTTATCTACATTTATATATATGTAAATGAATGACTTACTAATGAAAGGTTGTGGATCTTCAGGAATACCATGATCAGGCCAGTGAATATACTGGATGTGCATTATCTCTCTTTCCTGAAAAAAATATCACTTATAATAATTAACACTACAACCTATTATGATGTCATTATGATTTCATTATGATGTCATTATTTTACACATTTTATAAGAATATTTTCTTTTAATATCTTACCTCTCCTGAAGGTATATGTCTCACTGTTAATCCTCTTGTTATTGTAGTATTAGACATTTCCACAAATTTTGAAGACACACGATACTAAAAAAATATGAAATCCATTATTACTAATATATTAAAATACTAGAAATATTCTTAATTGTTTCCAATGCAGTGACATCATTGATCATTATAGGCAAGATTTTAAAACTGTGAAATATATTACTGTAAAACTTATAAAAATTTGGCATATTAGATGTTTGCATAGTAAATTTTAAGGGTGATGTTTAAGAATATTCATTCTTTGAATAATTAATTTTAACTTTTTATTAGGGAGTGTCACCACTTCTGAATTAATTGTAGATGGTAGAAATGTTTGTTAAGACAGTAAGTATAAGAAAATGAACTAATAAACATAACTGGAAGTTTCAAATCTGAGACACAGACAGACCTCAGCAAACAATCTCTAATATGACAGGCTTGTGTTCCCAAGCTTGTATTTCCTATAATAGTCTTGTTTATTTGTCAAAATTAGAGGAATTTGTTGAAATTAGAGTAATACATAACAACAGAGGTAAATTTATGGAGGCATTGATGAATTTTCTTTGAAATAATTATTTATTTTGACGCTAGAGTGCTAAATATTTAGACATTTTACAGTATATTACATCACAATGTTTAGACCAATATGTTACTAAATGTACTTATGAAATTGTTATATATTTTTAAACTGTCTAGAGTGCCAGATGTTACAGTATGTTACAAGGAAAAGAAGAAATGTTATGATTTGTGTGTTTACTTGTTCAAATTGGACATGAGCCGATTTGTCCTGATCATCAGGAAAATATCGATGACATTTTTGCTTACCATTTTCCTGTAAAAATAAAATAAACAGCAATTCATTTAAATAAGAAATACAAAATAAATATGTAATATATTAAAACACTTTTGAAATTAAAATGAGAGCATATCTAAAAAGTATAAATTATGATATTATTTTAATACAAGGGTAGTAGGCAATTCCCAAATTGTTAAAGACTACATTAAACCTCATTCCAGTTTTATTCTAGAAACAGTTTTCTTTTCTTATGCATTCATATCTTGATACAAACTTGTAGTGATGACATGAAAGGTTTAGAGGACACACAGTGGCTTATATTCTATAAAATACTAGTGTGATGATTTAAAGGCTTAACATCATATGAAAGTAGTAAATCATCAGCAAATGCTGTCTAAATAAAGCACGATAAAGAACATGAGACATATCAATTAACATCAAGGGTGGTGCCCATTTTTCAAAGTCAGCAAACTGAGTCTACAGTCTACATGTATAGTCAACTCCATTACACCCACTAATAATACAAGGTTTCTGTGTGCATTAAATGTGAACTAACCACTTCATTAGTTAACATTAATATAATTTGTGTTCTTTGTTCCCATAGCATTTGCCAAAAGTCAGCACATGAATGTTCGTTTGGTCCTTGAGATATTATATAATAATGAGTATGATGTTTGACAGTAAACTAGTAAAAGGAAATAAAAGAGAATGTGATAAATTTTAAAATGTTATATATTGTATAATGTTCTAATATCATCAACTATTATTAGCATTATAATACTATAGCTGATTATGGTTATCCTGTATTGTTAAGCATTTATTTTATAGTGTTATTCTCAGCATATAAAGTGTGTTACAATGTACTTACTGATACATGACTGGCATTAATATAATCGCTGTTATTGATATTGTTGGTTGGATCCAATTTGACTCTGTTATACTAAAGAATAGATATATTGTGATATAGTATAATAAAACACATATTATTTATTATTCCAGTATGTCTGAGACATAATATGGTATGAAGTATATATTGGACTACTCACTTCATAAGGAAGGATATCTTTGTATCTGTTTTTACAAGTGTTATTAGGATGTGAGCCAGCACTAACATCTAAGTCCTAAATTGATGGAAGAATAATATTCATTAGTACATGCACACATGTAATTAGACGTTAATTAGTATAATATCATAATGTCTATACTAATAGTACATGTGTGTGTGTGTGTGTGTGTTGTTTGTACCAGCTTAAGTTTAGGTATCTCTTCAAATTCAGAGTAGACTTTATTACTTTGTAATACTCTCTCTAGACGTTGACCCTATACATAATATAAATAACAAATATTAGATAATTTATCAATAATTTCCTCTATTCTTAATAATAAACATATGGTATCTATACCCATTGTCTGCTATTGTAGATTATGTATTGAAGTAACTACTATTATATGTAACCACAATAATAAGAATACTATCAATACCTTATATGTGTACTACATATAGGAAGTTATCAACTTACTCTCTGATCTCTTGTACCACTTGTTGCTTCTTGTTCCCATTGTTCTTCGGGTGAGTATTGTCTGATCTTTAATGAACGAGGAGGAGTATGAGAGTCCAATTGACCAACTGACCCTATTGGATGTCAAGATAATTATAACAACTATTAACTCGTATAAAATATAATTTCAATATAATTATATTACAAATGATAGGGTACATGCTTGAATATGGGAAAACAATACTACAATTAAAAAATCATCCTATAATTGTTTTAGAAGATACTGACTTTATAGTATAACACTAACTAGATATATAAAGATTACATAATTAACAGCAGTGTTAGTGGAAGACTAATAGCTATAATTAATGCTAGAAATATAGAAGAGTAAACTAATGAGAAGCTTCAAGTATTGTCAGTCACATTTATTGTCATACTGCTTGAGGATAGAGTTATTACTATCATTGGTTGATAGATATGTCAGCAGTTAAAAGATAACGTTAATTTCATTTTTCATTCTCAAAAGTCTCATATAACAATATATTAAAACAATGAAAATAAACATACTAGTATATATAGTTAATATGTGGTCCAAAACAATTATAGGAATGCCTGGTACATTGCTTGTTACAGACAAAAAAGCATAACAACTTAATGTGTCCTATCCTAATCCTGAATTAATTTGGATTACTATCTTAATTTTTAAAGACCTTACTAGATATTGTACTCATAGATTCAAAGCATAATTACTTAATTGTTTGCAATGGTTAAGTGTATCTCTTACCTCCAAATGGACGCTTCTTTGCTTGAGAAATTTCAACACTTTCTTGACTACCTTCTGACACATGAACTTCAACACTGGATGAGGGAAACTGATGATGGGTGTGGTTTGTACGTGGAAAAGTAGACACTAAAAGACAAAAAAATGATACTCATTATATATACACTGAAGTAATAAAATCAATAGTAAGGTTTATCTGATAATAATATACATTTTCCATTGTCTATTATGCAATATCTTTCTTTCATATACATGTAGAAAGTACATGTATATTCTAGCATTTCTACATATCCAGCATATCTATATATTATTATATATTGTCTATCACATAACTTACATCCTTGATCTTTTCTTTCATCTGTTGTTACATTATTAGGGGTTATCATAAGTTCATTGTCACTCATTGTAAGAGTAGGAGGTAGGGAGATAAGAGGTTGTCCAATATCAATGTCATCTTCTTCTACTGGGATACATTCGATAACACCTGTACGTCCAAGACCTCTGTATATAATGACAATAGTCACTACTTAATATATTTACTATAAATATATTAATGTACAAATTCAAAAGAGTTTTTTTATTAATTGTATGTCTGTTAAGTCATGAAAAAGCCTAGAATTATAGATTTTAGAAGTCAGTTGTATTTTTATTTATAGTTTTGCTCAATATAATTTACTAAAATTGACAGATATAATAATAATAATATAATTGTAGATATACAATTATCATTACATTATTGATAATTACATACTTTTCTTTTTTTCTCTTGGCTGTATCTCCTTTATCTTTATCTTCCTCCTGCCAGGCAACAGGAGTATGTCTTTGAGGACTGCCTCCTACAGATGAACCATGCGATAAAGTTACTTCAACATCCAGAAATTCTGGTAGAGGGCTTTCTTCAGGTCTACAGATAATAAATTCATGTTAATATGATTAAGGCATAGTATTAAACTTACAACTAAGATTATAGATCATAATTATATGCATTATATAACTAATTCATAATTACTGTATTTAAAAGTCTAGTATAACAAACTGTTTGTAGTCATTCCTTTTCTTGGTAATTTACCTGGTGTATGTTGAATGAGTAGGAGATAGTGGGTCTAGTAAACTATCTCGTTGAGTTGGAAGACCCAGTGGACCTATGAAAGTGTTCACAATATATAGAATCAATACAAAGTCTTATTATTGATTAACTTACGTGTGAACTTTGATGGTCTTCTTGGTTTTGTTAGACTGCCGCCTTCTTTAGGTTTTTTTGCACTATAGTTTAGTGAGAGTATCAATAGTACAACATTTCATATTATATTAATACCTTTCTATAGTATTAGTTCTGATATCATGAAGTGAGACAGACTTCTTTCTACTATTAAAAAAATATACAATGTTGAAAATACTGTTTAATTTAAATTTTTAAAAATATCTTTACTTGGACAATAAAATTCTAGTACTCAAGTCATATTCAATATTCAAAAACCTTCATTCAACATCTAATAATTCAAAGTACACACTATTCAGAAACCATAATGTATTATCTATTGGGACTTTGGATAAACAGGATATATACATCATTGGGTAACATGATAATCCCCAATATTGAAGCCATGTTGTTAGATATTGTAGTATAGGGACTTACCTGTGTTTAGTAGCACTCCATTTGACATCAAGTCCTTGATACTCTGTCTGGAAGAACATATGTTGATGTACCATCATCCTGAGTACATATTGTGCAGTCTGAGCATCAGGCTATGAGGGAAATGAGATCATAGTAACAATAATAATGATTACAGGTAACACAGTACAGAACAAATGAACATGTCACAATTAACTTAATATATTAAACACATTGTCTTACTAGTTTGAAGTATACTGTTTCCTGATATGTTTCAATGCCAAAATTACGATCTTTAACTTTCATTCTCAAGATCTCTGGCCATTTAAAGTATACAGTAGGTTGTCCATTACCGTGTTTAATAAAAATACCAATAAAACAAGAACCAAGCCATATCTTTGTACCATTTACTTCCTGGAGAGAGAGGGAGAGAGAGAGAGAGAGAGAGAGAGAGAGAGAGAGAGGTTTGAATGACAAATTACACATGTACTATACCAAATACAATATGTGGTTCAAATAGTATATCAGTTCATTGTCTCTTACTAGTGTTTGAAGTGCCTCATGTCCATACTCCGATAATTGCTGTGCTAGTTTGATATAAATTAATTCAGCAGAAGCAGCTGACATTCCCCTAATAGTTAACATGTGGGAGGTTATGTCAATACAGTTGACTTAGTATAGTACATTAGTAGTACATATAGTACTTCCTATATTAGTTGACATACCTGTGCTTTTGGTGTAGCTTTGATACTTTGTCATGTAATACATCAGCTAATGCTGCAGGCTCAATTGTCTAAAGTATGATAAACAAAACAATTATTGTTGATAATATGGAGTCTAAAGTAATCAACTGCTCTGATAAACAATGATAACATTGATTGATGTATTAATTAATGATAAATGAATAGAGACATACAGGAGGGAAAAGAATGTGGTCATCAAGAAAGGCTGGAGTGTGTGTCATTTCATCGTAATCACCAAACTCGGCTACAGAGTGCAGGAGAGAGAGATAAAAGATTGTACTTTGCCAAATGCATGATCCAAAAGATCATATATGTATCGTCACTAATATAATGGAACTATAGACAAGATGACTCTTCTAGTTGCCACAACAAACTCATGTTATGTATATACTATATAATATTTGGCTGATGTTACTAAATTACAAGCGGATAGAGTTACAAATAGTAAAAGGGAGATTACTTAGACTATATATATATATAAACATGTACAGTAACTTATTACATGCTATTAAACAAGTGAGATATATTATGCCTGCCATATACCTTGTAGTGCATATGATGCTAGTTTACATGCTATCTCATTAGAACATTTTAATTCTCCTGTTATCACTGAGTGCTTCAATTGTAGAAAATACAAATATCTGGAAGAAAAGAACATGTGATAAATGAGAGTTAATCTAAATATTGTAATATTATAGTTTTGATAATATTACTTTCCAAGTATAAGCTTATATTACAAATGGAGTATATCTGTTGACATAATGTATAAATTATCTGATAATATAACTCAGGTCTATAACTCTCAAACCATAGCAACTAAATATTGATATACATAGCTCTATAGTATGCCATTGTAATGTGTACCTTGTAATTTCATATTCCAGTTTAGTAACATTGGTCACATAAAATTGAACTGCAAACTTCAACTCAGCATTTCTAGCTCCATCAACATGATATTTGTCAAGTTGCTTCCTTAAAGACTTGTCTCTATCAACCCATCGATTATATCCATCTTTACTAATGTACTGTAGACCAAAATAATCAATCTACAGAGAGAAAGAGAAAGAGCAGGTGAGAGAGAGAGAGAGAGAGAGAGAGAGAGAGAGAGAGAGAAAATTCAAATCAAGATGCTCACAGTGATGCTTGTTCCCATGTATAGCTTTTGGCAACAAGAAACATGTCAGGGATTTCTAACTACACAATGTTCTACCTATAGATGTCAATGACAACTGTCTAGAGTTGTTCTTATGTTTTAACATGAGAAAGTGTTCACTGACAAGATATAAATCCCCTTTACCACCATACAATATAACAGACATAACTAAAACCATACTAGAGTGAACTATAATGTTATCATATGATATTAAATCATTGGACCTGACCACTGATATCCTGTTAACACACCAATACCATCCACAAGTAATGCAGTGTTGTTTGAACTATTAACTTAGCTATAACTGTATTCTATATCATGTATATGTAGTACATAAACTACCACATACTTAATGTTAAGTGGTAATCCTATATCATGTATATGTAGTACCATTAGTATTTTACTTTATGCTAAGTGGTAGTTGACTATATTTGTGATTGCTAAGTTATTATCACCAAATATGATCAATACAGAAGCCATTATTTACTGTAAACACAATTAAAGAGAGGATACAATTTTACACCAAAGACATATTGGAATAAAGACAATTAGCAAATATCTCTATCAATTATGATTTCAATGTTATAGATACACATATGAGGTAAGAGAGAGGAGTTGTCATTGTATACACAGTGACAGGAGGAGTGTGTGTGTGTACGTTGGTAAGTAAAAAATTACTTTTACAATAACCTCCCTGATAGTAGTGACCTTTTAGCATGTCAGCATACTACACTATATACACAGTATCTTTATACTATGTTATAACTTATTTTGACATAGCAATGTATTTATTGCTACAGTGGCTGCTGTGTTGGCATATATTTAATTGTCAGGTATAAGTGTAAAGAGTTAAATTAACACTAATTTCATCTGGAGACTATGAGGCTCTTAGGATATCCTAATTAAAGAGATGCCATCATTAAAGAATTATCTAAAGAGAATATTACATGATATGGGGCATAACTATGTACAGTATATTTAGGCTATTGTACTATATATCAATGATAGAACTGATAGTCATGGTGATAACATACAACTGTTCACTAAGTGTCGTTGAAATCATAAACATTCCAATCATATTTGTGGTCACACAATGAATAGAATTATAGTATATATCCAATTGTAATGACTCCATAACTATTCATTGTCAAAACTGAGAGGAGTAATATTAACTGTATCCTCATTCAAATATACTACTACTCATCCATCCATTAATCTCCATCCATCCATCAATCCATTTGCTTTTCATCCATCTCTGTCCACAATTTTATATAGTAAGAAATGAAGATAAATAGATGAACGGAAGACCTGACAGTCTGACAAATGACAAGTACATTGTGTTGATACAATGTTATTAATAGTGTTTATACAATAGCTTATGATTATATGATATAAATATAAAGTATGATAATGTATTAATTATTGGTCTCTTTTATCTACATCAAATATTAGAAAAAAAAATTGAAACACTACTTATGGGATTATTTTATGCATTGTTATAATAACAATATTAACAGGTCATTAACGCTATTATGATAATTAATTAATTAATTATGGTAATGTGCTAATTTTGATTGGAGAACTACAGTCTCTTGTTTGTGATAATTTACTCAATATAATATCATGACTATAATCTCCCGTTAATAGCAGTGATTAAAATGCAATAATGTATCTATTGGAGTCAAATTTTTAGAGATCAAATTAACTATAATATTTAATGAACATAATATATTGGGGGCACTCCTAAATAATATAATTATTAGGGACAATCTATTTGTCTTGAAAATAACCAGCTCAATGAAGATAAAAGTAATTTCATTTGTTATAGATAACAGTGTTAGTTGTTTGCAGGTTGAGACAGGACATAGTAAAATTGCTGATAAGAATGTTTAGCCAAAAGCACACAATTATATCCTTTAAGTCAACATCCTCTAAATATCAAAATCTATGTTAAGTAGTAATATGTAAAAATTATAGAGAGAATATATAAATGTTGCATTCCTAACATATTGTTCTATTAAAATAACTTGTAGAATTAACTGTTATACTAATAATTACCTTTAGTTATTTTAACTATGTATTAATTACATACCTCTCTTATATCCATGCACTGTGCAACACGTTCTAGACAGTCTTCTCCTGTGACATCAGGCTGTAAATTGATTTCAATAGTTGTATTGTCTAATAAAACTATCCTGGCCAGCCATGAGTTCTTTGCAACATTGTAACGTTGACTCTTACGAAATAAACGAGGCATTTTGAGATACCTGGAGAATTTTAAGACATAAATAATAAGACTAGTTTAATAAGTGACTTTTAGTCTTTTTCTTGTACAAAAGGACTGAAATCAAAGAACATTAGTCTTAACTAGTACATGTAGTTTGATTTCCTTGTTTTTGATGCTATATAAAGTAGTTATGTATTTATCTTTACTTACTTGCTCTGGTGTCTTCACATAAAACGAGATAGAGTAATTGAGAGAGAGAGAGAGATTGGCCAGTTAGATTATTATCAATTCTAAGTAGTGCAGTTCAATATAGTTCAGTTACTACTAGTCGACTAACAGCGTAGTAGTAATAAAGGTAGTCCTCCTCCTACAGCTCTATTTTGTTTATATGTTCCTCCTACGGGCTACGCCCATTGGGAACCCCCAAACACTCACGAGATGAATATTATCTGCATCATTGGACCCCGTAGTATAAATTCATATTTTGGCGGTCTTTTATTTTTGCTTTGGACTTTGTGTGACATCTTCCAATTCTATTGTGACTTGTAAGTATTATTATCTCGAACAGTGTAAGTTAAACTTCCACATAATATAACTTAACCTTAACAATTTCTCTATGAAGATAATAACTACGTCAGAGAATACTGTATAGTACTATTCACTTTGTTATCCCCAGTATGTAATATTAATCTCTTTGATTGGCTAGCTATTGAGGTTTGCCTTCTGAGGTTGTGTCAAGGTACCCATTTTCTGTCTACTTGGCATAGAAAGTCTATACCAAGAAAGTGCCTAATCTTGTCTCAGTCCCCAGACTCCCTGATATAAGAATGCTAGTGATAGAATAGCATGCTTTAATATGAAATTAATACATGTAGGTTCTGATGTTTAAGGTAATATTATTAATGTCCATTAAAGCACAGCATTCTATTACTGGTACTCTAGACACTACCTTAAAATTTGATGATATTAGCTAAACCATGACTTAACCACGACTTAACCACACCCTAAATCTCTGTGCTATAAATAGGTACATATGTTCACAAATCTTTCACCTCTCTTAATTCATCTGAAAAATTAATATTAAACTGTACAATAATTTTGTCAGATACCCCTAGTCATTAACAACATGTGTAGTAATCTGAAAGCAACACTATTTGCCTTACTATTTAGCCTTGTTAAAATGCTTCAAACTCACAATACTTTCTATCTTCAAATCCTTACTTGTAGATTAAATGATAAAACCCTCTAATTTCATCAAATTGATATTAACTAGTATGTGTTTGATCTAACTGATCTCTAAATTTTGCCTTTAAAGTTATTTTGTGATATCTTTTATGATAAATATTTAAAGGAATTACAATAATTTGTTCTACATACAGTGTGATTTAAAACATGACACCTTTATATGATAAGTGATCACAAAGCTATATAGTACAGGCTTAAAGTTTTTTATGGAATACTTTGAGGTTATTAAGATTTAGACCAATAGTCACTATATGACTGATATCTAATGACACTTAATGCTCCATTGGCACTGTTTTGTTAATATAATATGCAAGCATATTGTCTGACTAGTTTATATAATACAGGTGACAATGTGACATCATCAAAGCTTTGACATTAAAAGCATAAGAGTAGATTTAATCTAAACAAATACCTAAAAACAACCACTTAAACAAAAATGTAATTATGTTAATTGAATTATGTGGTTTAATTGCTTGTAAAACTAGTTGCTTGCAACTAAGAATTATATGTAGAACAAAGATGTCAGCTTTAAATAAAAATATTTTAATGTCATTCTCTTAAGATTTATATGAGAATGGAAGTTTCTTTTAAAGAACATTTTAAAAGTTATAATATTTTTATTTCCTCGAATGGAGACCTCCAAATAATGGTGTACTGACTATGTACTTCCACTCTAACTATCTGCTTTCATATTGCTCTTGTTCTTTATGCTTTATTGTGTCCGAGTACAAGTCTTTCTTTGTTCTTTCAAGGTTATAGCTGTTGACTGTCTAAAAAAAGTAATCCCAGCAAAGCACTGTGAGATAACAGTAAATATTACTGTATAACAGGTTAATTTGATGGCTTCCTTTCAAAATGGTGTCTAATGAGTTAAATTTTGCAATTTATTGAAACTGTCAGTGTTCGTTGACAATTATTAAAATCAATTTTTTTCAAGTTTGCCAAAAATAGAAACCTTTAAAAAATTTTCTACCTCTACAGTTATATTTTTGATATAATTATATGTATCACTATTTTGTTCATCTCTTATACTATTTAATAGACAATGGATATTCCAGAAAATTTAAATGACCTCAAAAGATCAGAGCTTCAAAAGCTATGTAAGAAGTATAACATTAAAGCTAACACAAAGGTATGTCGTATTGACTGAATTAGTAATTTTTTATTACATTGTTAGAATGTTGTCATGATAGCTGAATTGGAAAAACAAAGAAATTTGTTGCTCAGGTACATAATAGTAATTCTATTTAGTTGATCAATAATGAGTGACAAAATAATATTATAAGTGAAGTTGGTGATGTTTTTTGATATGGCTTCAATCATTCACACCTGTCATTTTAGCTTTAGTGGCAGAGAAAACAAAATTCATTGATTGTAATGTGTATAAGCAGTATTGTATTTTCAGTATACTGAAAATTGCATTACAACAATACAGCATGAAATGGACACATTAATGGTATATAATCCTAAACTCAGAACTGCCTTAGTAGTAGTGATATGTGTCTTAATTGTATATATGTGTGCTTTGATGTTTGTTTATAGCTTTTATAAATTTTCTAAAGTTCATCAATGTAGGAGAATCATAGGATGATTTATAATCTTTTTAAATGCTCAGAGATGTCATAAGATTACTAACTATTACTACATAATGTTATATCTTGTTGTATATTAGATCTGAACCAATTGAACGAGATGACCTAGAGAAAGATGTTCATGAAGATAGTCCACCTCCTCAAATTATGAATCGAAGGAAGAGGAGAAAGAAGGAAGCTAAGCATTCAAGGTAAGATGTAGTTTGTAAATGTAGAATTATTTATATATGTACAATATCTTTTAGGAGTAAACGGTCATTGGAATCTCATGCTAATGAGTCAAATGGTTAGTGATACAACATTGATTATTGTACATGACTCTTTAAGCTTACTATTAATTATGTGTGGTAATTTTAAATTTGTATGCATTAAAACTTCATTTTGTTACAAAAAGCATTTGATTACATTAGACATCTCTTTATAATTGAATAAATCTAAACTCAACATTTTTAAAACACATAATTTAATAAACACAATTACCAGCAGAGTTAAGTAAGTATCATTGCGTCTTTTACACAATTTTAGGTCAAATAGAGTCAATGGTGACCAGTACTAATACATCATTAGACGATTCAAATATACAAATATCTATACAGTTCAATTCAAGTGGAGCTAATTCTACTAACTTCAATATGGATGCCACTGAACCAAATGTTGGTGATACTTCAGACAATATCTTCGTTAATGTACAAATAGAGTCTACTAAAGATGGCCAAATTAATGTCCATGCAGTGAGTGTATCTCCAATCAAAGATACAGAACTTACTCCGCCAGTTATCACAACAGTTAGCAGTGTACCATCATCTCCTTGTAAAGACTCTGTCACTAATACGGTATTTACTTTATCTTGCTGTGAAAACTCCATCAATAACAACATTTCTTATGAAGATGCTTTGCCTGTTAGCACAACAATTGACTCTATACCAACTACTTCTGATAATACAAGATCTGACAATTGTTCTGTTGATGATCTCACTAGTAGTCAATCCCTTCCACATCAACGTCCTGATGACGTGACCACTAATATTGGTAACAATGCTCATAATACTACATTTACAATTGAATCACCTGAGAAGCAAGTCCCAGATCCTGTTGCCGCTCTTTCTGAATCATTGTGTAATACACCTCGATTATCAGGTCAGTCTCATGTACAATATAGGCTCATAAAATAAAACAAACCATATTGTTTTGATAATAGTAATTTCTCTTTGATTTGGAGAAGTAACAGAGAATACAAAAGCTAGAGGACAGAAAAGCATACTTGTTAGCCACACATCACATAGTGTCACACAGTCACAGTTAAGGATAATGACTCATTGTTATATGTTAATTATACAACAAGGTGAAGGTCATTATAACATTTATAAACTGATGGCTAATGACATGAGGTCTTTAAATGCTATAGGAAATTAACATAAAGTTATATAATGGACTTCTACCATGTAGTAATAATAACATTTCAACTTGTTCTATTGTGCACTAGCATTCCAAACACTACAAAAGAGCATAGTCTTCAAGACATAATGAATCAATTTATTTAGTTTCCTTTAAAACTTTATTCTTAAACAAATTTGTATACTCCCTCTCACATTTCCTGTTACCACATTAAACATAGTAATCATAGCAATGTATACAATAGTACATCACATTGTTCACTGTTTGCTATATATTAATATTCACACAAAGTGCCTGAGGTACAGGTTCATAAATGCTATCTTATAAGCCTTTTAGTAGCTAGGTTTATAAGTGATTTATAAAGTTTCATTAGGGGAATCTGATTGGTCAATTGACTACATAGATGGTAGAAATAATTACAATTTAGTTTTCTACCAATTCCAAGAGGTCATGTGTTTAAATGGGAAGTGAACACCTAATAATAATAATAAGTAGCTTGAAATCATTATAGAAAAAATGATGACAAAGACGAATTACACAATACAATCAATTCATGGCACAGACAGTTTAATTACTGTTAACAGTTATTAATATAGGTATCACACAACCAGTACATATAGCCTGTACTAGATATCCAGTTACTTAGATACCTTTTTGAGATTTAAAGAAGAATTATTGCTATAGTTTCTCCTTCTCTATTGAAAATAAAATACAATTGTATACATATTATGTATCATTGACTATCTTTGTACGAAGTTCAAATTATTAAATAATATTATAATATACAAGTTCTGTAATCTATTTTACTCTTTTAATTAAATAGTAAAGTTTAAACAGACTTGTAATTAGTCAAGTAGATGATATAATGATAAATAAATAACTTTGTTATTTAAATAATTGACATATTTCTTAAATTTTAGAGACTGCTCTAAATGGATCATGGGCATTCAGAAATGAGACTACAAATAAATGGCCTTCAACTGGTCTCAATACTACATATGACAAAGAACATCCTTTCTCTCCTGTTCCCATTTCAATGATGAAGGAGTTTTCAATGGTATCTCTAGAGTCTCCTCTGTTAAAATCAACGTTGCCACAAGAGAAGGAGAACACAGCTAGGTAAACTCTGTGTATTAATTTGTACTACATGTACATATACTGCTATTGTTGATTAAATGATGTAATAGTCATCATCACTTTAACAGAAATGTAGGAAATATATATATTATATATAGTATACACAATAATACTAATAATATTAGTAGTAGTATTATTGTGTCCATTTCTTTTATGTTGTTTGTTTTTGTATGATATAATGTATATACATTTGAATATAGTATATGATTTCTTGTTATATATAGTCATCATGATGAGATAATGGCATTATTGGAGGCTAGAGTGGAAGAAAGAAGTGAGTGTGTTTAAATTATATACAGATAAACTAGTAGAATATTGTATTTATATATTGTACTATTATACTATAGACAATGTGTACTGCATAATTATGGCATGAGAGGTGTGGTTAAGAGGCTGATGTCACGCCTCTTGTGCCATAAATCACATGTATAGTATATGATTTATTGTGAGTCTTCAAATGTTTGAATAGCCTATTTTTCTTTTAAAGCTTTAATCACTCTTCCTTTGTGCAGTTTTCTAAAAATGTTATGTATTACTTATCCAGGTAGCATTGTCATGCTTAAGTTTGCTCATGTAAAGTGTTTCACATAGTTAGAGGTGTGGAATTAGAGGAAGCAGCTAAAGGCATGATACCTATCAACATTAAAAATAAGATATGGGAAACATAAATGTTTTAATTGTTATTTATAATGCTAACTTAACCTGCCTTAGAAACCACTAATATTAAAAGGAATCAATAAGTAATACAAAACCAAAAAAGTAATGACAGAATTGTTTCAAAACCACACTCACCATGATAACTGCATCATATAGTATATTATAGAATGTTCTATGTTATCAAAACATAGCACACTTCCTGTTTATGGTCAATAAAGTTTGGGGAATTCCTTAGACATGCCCACTCATCAACTAATAAATAAACATCTGTTGGACATGCCCTCTACTATATGTAAATAATCAGACATACAATACTTCACTTTGTTGAGTAGTAAAGCATTCTTCATGTTTCTTCTCTACTGTAATGTTATTTATAAGTCAATCCTCTCATTACATGAGTTGGAACTAACCTGAAATAGATTTAAGCAGTTATACAGTGTTTTCTATTCTAAATTTAAATTAGCTAACTTGAAGTTTTGCATATATTTATAATCATTTATAGTAGACAGAATGATCTAAACTATCTCATAATAATCTACATAATAGCTAACAACAATGTTGCTTCAGTAAATATGATATTTGCTCAATAAAAAAAGTTATAATTGTCTGTTGTTTTGATAAAATATAAACTTTCATTTTTGTTATAGAAAATGATCCTACTTATGTTGCATCCAAACCAACTGCTAGTAAAATACCAATAAAAAGTACTAGCAGTATGAAATTTGATAAAGCTCATAAAAAAGAATTCAACAAGTCAGTGTCAATATCATCCTGTATTATATCATACAGCATTACATTACATTGTGTTATAGGATGCTATCTATCAGTGCTATAGCTGAAAGACGCAAAAGAATGAGACCAGAAAACACATCTAATGAACAAAAATCAAAGAAAGTTAAGGTCTGTTTTAGCTCTATTTAGTAGATTGAATTACATTATATAACATAAGAATATCTACTGTACATTACTGTAACATTTATTAATATAATAACTATATGATGTTAGTATGTACTTTGATGTACATATCGTATAGGTTCAATCTCAGAGCCATGAGATAAAGACAAAGACTGTTAACAGTAAGTACATGACTCTTCCTACTTGTCAAATGAATGAATGGATGGATGAATAAGTAGATGAATAGATAGACAGATGGACCTTAATACATACTAAGTACTAATAGTCAGTAATAATAACAAATAATAATTCTGTTTTAGACAAGTTGTCTTCAAAACCAACTTTGTCATCTGTCAAGAAGAAAATGCCTGTAAAGCCTGAAGTCACACCTTATAAAGGTTTATATTACTAATAATGTTTTTTATTGACAGTACTAAGTTTGTGTGTGTGTGTGTGTGTGTGTGTGTGTAGTGTGTACTATTATTTATATTCAAGTATTAAAATAGTTCTACCATTTCAGCATAGTGAGCTGATCATTTAACATATATTGTCTAGTAATTGATTTCAATATTTTATTAATAGAGTGTCTATTGACCAATAAGTATTACATTGTACAGTTAATACTCTTATTCATTTTTTTATAGGTACCAAACCACCCTTTAGACTATAACTGAATTACAGAATCATGGATGTTAATGTTAATTTAAAGAATACTGTTTTGTTACATTTTTCATAAACTTAATATATTCATATAAAATCTTTCTAATGATGTAATGGGTTGGTTGACTGTCATTGTTTGAAGTGCTGACTATTGTAGTGTTGTCATAATACACATGATTCAAATTAGGATGTGGAGGAGAAACTATAGCCATTGATGGTAATGTTGTTAACTGCTCCTTTAGTGTATGTTTGTGTATGTTAATTTATGATGTAATTTTGTATATTCATCTTTAACTGTTTGCTATAGAGCTATAGTATTATAGATTGTCATTATTATAATATTCATAAAGTTTGTAAGTATTTACTAAATATTCTACACGCCATATAAATTCATGTCTATAATATTCTTAGATGAATATATCCAAAGTTAGAGTTAATGTTTTGTACTTACATGCTCAATGTTGTATTAAGAATTATCAAGTGAATAGTGTCCAGTGAGAATCCATACCAGGTTGTATATAGTAATATGTTTAGAAGGTGGGATCAATATCATATTACAAAGGACTACCTACAGGACATATAGAACAGATAGATTGTCAGAAAGCATTCTATCTAGATATGTACAAGACTTGTCTAAGGAGTTTTCATTATCCAATCATTCATTAAGTTTATTTTTGTTATATACTAATAAATATACAGTTGTAATATTAAACTTTTTATAATGTTCCATTAATAGTCATAATAGGAGATGCTTTGTGGGAGTAACTAGTCAAAACTTTGAAATCCAGTTCCTTTGATCACCCACTAGATTGTAGCACTAAGTGGACATATCATGTAACCTAATTGATTTATCAGTCAATACACTTCCCAAATAGGAGTGTTATTCTTATAGTATAATGTTTAGTGAAAGTCAAAGTTTGTATATAAGTCAATCTGTGGAAAGGATTTCACAGAGATTATATTTCTAATGAAACACAACAATACTTATCTGTCTGTCACTGACTGCTATCTCATCTCTAAAGTTAAGGTATTTTGTAAATTTACTAATTAAATGATTCTATAATTTTCTCTAATTCAGTCATGAAGATTTTTCTTTGCTTATTTTTGTTTTATGGAGTTATTAAAACTAATTCTCAAAAATGTTCTTGTGGCTCTAGTGGACCAGAAGACAAGAACTTAGCAGACTGTGCTGAAAGATTTGCAAATGATCAGGGTATTATTGAGTTAGTAGAGAGAAGAAGGTGAGTGTTATAATCATCATTATAACAATTATGAGTTAGTTCTGTATTTCAGTAAAGAAATTTGTCTGAGCTACAATTTCAAAGTTAAGAATGGTCTTCCAATATGTAAATTTCCAAAAAATGCCATAGCCACTAACATTAATTGTAATACTGAATCAGATGGTTCAAAGAACTGTATTATCAAGGATCCTAATCATTCTAATCTTAATAGGTTGAGTACAATGTTGCAATAGATTGTTTTATACCTTATAATTTAATTCAGATGCTATCCAGCTCAACAGTTTTGTGTTCATAATATTCAATGTCAAAAGGGACAAGTGATACAGTTTCATTGTACTGGTATGGATCTGCCCAAAAGCTCTTCTGGTAAAATGTGACAATCCATTAAAATGTCTTTTATATAGTGATATAATAATAGGTGAATGTCTTGATGAGGTGAGATTGAAGAATGATCAAATTGGAGAAATTTCACTATGTGGAAATGCAAGCCAAGATTGTAAAAACTTTGAATCAATCATTAGATCACTCCAGATCTCTTTCACAAGTAGTCAATGTTGTCATGGCTGTGGTTATGACTTTACAGTTAGGTTAGAGAAGATATACATGTTATGATGTAGTAAAGTGAATTTTTTATTCCAGATGTGTGCCTTCTTCTGACATGTTTTCAACAGGTGGTGTAAAAAAAAGAGAAGAAAGCAGAAGCAGTAACGTAAGAAATAGAATTTAGACAATTATACATTTTTAAGTATTAGATTGAGATATTTAGTGAAAGATTTAGACGTGGCCCAGCTAGGACTAAATTTGTGGTACCTGTTGGAGCTAAAGTATATTATAGGAACAATATTGTCACTGTGAAGAAAGGGGTATATATGTAGATGTAAAATTTGTGTTATGTATAATATCTACAGTATAGGACATTAATGAGGAAAAGAACCTGTACTCTTCATGTATATGATGAAATCTTTGGTGTTGTGATCTCTAGAGGAACTGTTCAGAGACATTTTGTTGGTTATGGTAAGTTATTAATCTGATAACAATATAATTATATAGTTTACACTGTTAATAACAGGAGTTATGTATATACGAAGTACATATATATATTATCATCAACAAGGGATTCCAGACCAGGTTAATAGCTCTTGACCTATCTAATATATTTATGTGTAGCACTGTAGTTTAAACCAACATCAAAGGAAAGGGAGTACATGTCAAAGGCTCTTACAACATTAAGAAGAACTGGTAATAAGGCTGTCAATACTCCTATAATAGCCACATTTTATGCAGGTACTATTTTTCATTTAGACATTATTGCCTTATGCAATTCATTTCATTCTCAGGTGTCCCAGGCATCCCTCCATTTTTATCTGGATCTCGTAAACGTCCAAAATGTCAAGGCAAAGGAGAAACCATCATTGCTGTAGGAACTTGTCGTGGTCTGCCAGGACCACCTGGTCCTGGTTTTGAAAAGATAGGTATATTAAATTTGTAGTCAATGTATATGTTATCATGTGACTTTACTGTAGTTCGGGCTAAAGCTATGGAGCAACTACGTACCAGTAAGAATCTGTTTGTTAAATCTGTAGCTCGGCTTGTTCTGAAGACTTTTAAAGAACAAACAGGAATACCAGGAATGAAAGGAGGTTCTTGATCAGGATAATAATAAGATCAATATTCTTAACTTAATATTAATATTCATGTATTATATCTATAACTCGACTCAATACTAATAGTTGATTTTGACTAAATTCATAGAAACCACAATTTAATGCATAAGATTATTTTTTGATAGTTGATATATGTACATATTTATAATGTCATATCAAGTTATAATAATGATAAATAAGTGTCTACAATGCTAGTAACGGAACATTATACTGTAATGTGAATTTAGGTTCCAATGTTTAAGGTTAAAGGGTTTATGGATCTATATATATATATATATATATATATATATATAGTATTAAACTCCCATTAAAGTATATGAAGAATGTGGTAATTAAATTAAGCACCTGAGAGTACAGCCACTATGTTGATCTGTTGACTCCATCCAATACAAAGTAATCAAAATATGCTCATATAAATCATCTAAAAACATTATGTACTAGCTATTGTCATGGTTTCTATCTGCTAATAAATAGTAGATAATATAATATTGAAAAAACCAACTCTACAACAATTAGTATAAATCAGTCGACTCTATTATAAAAAGACTTGGATGAAGAAGTGTCTGCTGGCCCACTATGTATTGAATATTCATTGTTAATAATAATAGTTGCTATAAAAATAAGTAAATAATTACATATGTTTATCTCATACATGAAATTATATCCTATACACATAATAAAAACCACTTATGTATGCCTACCAGCTGTTAGAAATATGGAGAATTTTACAGAGAAACATCAGCCATGTGATTTTAATTATTCAAAGAGCCAGTTTTGGAAAGACAAAAGTTGTCTCTAGACCTTTCCAAGTATCTTGGTACAAATCTTGGACATGGCTACACTATCTTGAAGCAAGGGATTCAATGATCTGTTCACATGTGCTCAACCTGTTTAGTGGCCAAGACGATATGATGAAGGATCTGCTTCTATTTTGCCTGAAACACTGTGAGATTTTTATCAAATCTATTTTGAAGCATTAGATTTTGTTATAGAGTCCATAAAAACAAGATATCAGACTTATCAAAAATTACAAGAGCTACTCATTAAAGCTGGTAGAGAAAAGATATCAGACTTATCAAAAATCAAACTTGGATATCAGATTTATCAAAAATTACAAGAGCTACTCATTAAAGCTGGTAGAGAAGAGTCTTTTGAAGAAGAGTACTTATTTGCATGTAGCTTTTATGGAGACGATATCAAGTCCAGTTGCTTTGGTGATAATGAATCTTCTAACATTAATTTTGACACAGTACTTGAGTACTTAAAGTGTTAATGCGAGGCCTCAGAATACTTGTCAGAAGTATTTATCATAACGAAGCTTATCTTGGTTGTGCAAGCAACTAATGCAGATCTTTTATAACCCTTAGGAGGGTAAAGTCATATTTATGATCTAATATGACACAGGTACCACTAAACCCACATTATGGTCCTTTATGTCCACAAAGAAAAACTTGATTGTATTTCACAAATAGACGTTACCAAAGACTTCGTAGCAGGTCACAAATGTAGACTCCCAGATTCGATTAAATAATAAGTTTGTTATTAAAATTTTATGTCTTTGTCCCTAGGAGTCATGTATATACAAAATCTAATATATATTATCATTCCAGATCTCTTTCACAAGTAGTCAATGTTGCCATGGCTGTGGTTATGACTTTACAGTTAGGTTAAAGAGACATGCACGCTATTAGGTAGCAATGTGACATTATATTTTTAGATGTGTGTCTACTTCTGCAATGTTTTCAGCAGATGGTGTAAAAAAAGAGAGAAGAAGGCAGAGGCAGCAACGTAAGGTATAAAAACGTAGACAATTATTATTTGTTAAATATTAGATTGAGATATTTAGTGAAAGATTTAGATATGATCCAGCTATGACTATATTTGTGTTACCTAAAGTATATCATAGAAACAATACTGCGAAGAAAGGGGTAGGTATAAGTAGATTTATAAAACTTATGTTATGTCTAATACTACAGTATAGGAGAATAATAACTAAAAGAACCCCTATACTTCTCAGAGACATTTTGTTGGTTATGGTAAGTAATTAATCTGATAACAATATAATTATATAGTTTACACTGTTAATAACAGGAATTATGTATATACGAAGTACATATATATATTATCATCAACAAGGGATTCCAGACCAGGTTAATAGCTCTTGACCTTACCAATATATTCATGTATAACATTGTAGTTTAAACCAACATCAAAGGAAAGGCAGTACATGTCAGAGGCTCTTACAAAAATAAGAAAAACTACTTTAGGACCACCTGGTAAAGATGAAAGTATATCATTTTGATAGTTAATGTATGTCATTATGTGACTTTACTGTAGTTCGAACTAAAGCTAAGGGGCAACTACGTACCAGTGAGAATCTGTTTGTTAAATCTGTTCCTCACCATGTTCACAAGACCTTTAAATGACAATCAGAAATGAAAGGAGCACATCGATCAGGATAATAATAAGACTAATATTTTTGATTTAATATAAGTATTCTTGAATTATATCTATAACTTAACACAATACTAACAGTTGATTTTGTCTAAATTCATATAAACCAAAATTGTTAATGCTTAAGATCATTCTTTGGTAGTTGGTGTGTGTATATGTTTATAATTTGATACATCAATTTATATATAATATGGATGACATGTCAAATTAAATTTCTGTTAGTACATGCAGCTGCTACTATGTTTTTTACTAATGCATAGTAGCTAGATAGTATATATTCAAAACAAAAAAAACACCACTACAACAGAATTGTCTGCTGGCCCACCAGGCAGTATACATGTGGATCAGCAAGAGAAATGGTAAAATTAAAAGAATTTATATAAGAGGTCATGATAACAATGATCACAAAACAGGTCCTTGTGTTGACTTGCTCATATCTAAATAAGATATGGCTTAAAATGTTTATTAAAACTATGTCAACTAGGAATGTCATTATAGATCTTGACTTGTTCAATTGGTTCTCTTACACACAACTTGAAAAGTTTGTTGGATGTTTTCCAAATATGATATAACTATATACTAATGATATTTCTCCACTTAAAAAAGTTGAAGTTGACTTCAAACATAATCATGAGCATGTTAATGTATATATAGCTTGTTAAATTTTTCATAAAACCTAACAATATATTCATTTAAACTTTTCTATTTATTTAATGAGTTGGTATATCACTATTATTGTTTAAAATGCTGTCTATAGTAATGTTGTCATAATACATGATTCAAATGAGGATGTGGAGGAGAAACTATAGCCATTGATGGTAATGTTGTTAACTGCTCCTTTAGTGTGTGTTTGTATATGCTAAACACTGATTAGACTTTGTATTTCATTTATAACTGTTTGCTATAGAGCTATAGTATACTATATTCTGGTTATTATGATTGTATTCATGAAGTGATTAAGTATTTCTAAGTTGATTTTTGTACTTTACATATTCAATATTGTAATGCTTTCATTATAAGTTTTTATAAATAGTACATTGTTTAGCAGTCATTTGAATGCCTTCTTCATAAAATGAAATGTCTAGATTATTAATTTTTGAGATAAGAATTAGCAAAAGGGCTATATATACATTAAGAACCCATACTTTGTTGTGTATAATTAATGATAGGTTTAGAGGGTAGGACAGTATCATATTAAATATTAATTATTGGAGAGAAAAATTTTAAATTAAATGATACATTATTATAATAAATAAGTTGGAGACTCATTATAAAAATTACTGGAATCTCCAGCTGTAACAACTTTTAAACAAAATTAATACTTACTTCTAGACAATGATAACTAAACCCAGATAGATTGTCAGGAGGCATACAGTCTCAATACAAGACTAGCCACTGCTTAAGAAATATATCAAATATAAAATTATCCAGTCATTCATTAATGTTAAAGTTCAGTTTTGTTTAATACTAATAAATATAATATTAACATTTGTATGTTATTTATGACATATCCATCAATAGTCATAACAGGAGGTGCCTTTGTGGGAGTAACTAGTCCAAACTTTCAAATCCCCACCACTCACTAGATTGTAGGATTAAATGGACATATCCTGTCACCTAATTGATTTATCAGTCAATACACTTCCCACTATCAGTAGTGGGAGTGCTATTCCTACATTATATTGTTTAGTGAAATCAAAGTTTGTATATAAGCCAGTCAGTAGTAAAAACGTTTGCACAGAGTTTTTTTTTTCTACTGAAACACAACAGTACTTATCTGTCACTGCTAACTCATCTCTAAAGTTAAGGTATTTGTAAATTTACTAATTAAATAATTTTATAATTTTTTGTAGTTCAGCCATGAAGATTTTTCTTTGTTTGTTTTTGTTTTATGGAGTTATTAAAACTAATTCTCAAGAGTGTTCTTGTGGCTCTAGTAGACCAGAAGACAAGAATTTAGCAGACTGTGCTGAAAGTTTTGCAAAATATCAGGGTATTATTGGGTTAGTAGAGGGAAAAAGGTAAGTTTGATAGTGATCATTATTACAATTATGAGTTGGTTCTGTATTTTAGTAAAGAAGTTTGCCTGAGGTACAAAGTTAAAACTAAGAATGGTCTTCCAATATGTAAATTTCCAAAAAATGCCATAGCCACTAACATTGATTGTAATACTGAATCAGATGGTTCAAAGAACTGTATTATCAAGGATCCTAATCATTCTGATCTAAAAAAGTTGAGTAAAATGTTGAAATATTGTTTTATACCTTATAATTTAATTCAGATGTTATCCAGCTCAACAGTTTTGTGTTCATAATATTCAATGTCAAAAGGGACAAATCCTACAGTTTCATTGTACTGGTATGGATCTGCCCAAAAGCTCTTCTGGTAAAATGTGACAATCCAGTCAAACGTCTTTTATATAGTGATATAATAATAGGTGAATGTCTTGATGAGGTGAGATTGAAGAATGATCATATTGGAGAAATTTCACTATGTGGAACTAACCAAAATTGCAAAAACTTTGAATCAATCATTGGATCACTCCAGATCTCTTTCACAAGTAGTCAACATTGTCATGGCTATGGTTATGACTTTACAATTAGGTTAGAGAGACACATATATTATAATGTAGAAATATGACTTTTCTTTCAGATGTGTGCCTTCTTCTGACATTTTTTCAGCAGGTGGTGTAAAAAAAAGAGAAGTAGGCAAAAGCAACAATGTAAGAGATTAAAAACATAGACAATTATTATTTGTTAAATAATAGATTGAGATATTAGATAAAAGATTTAGATGTTCTCAAGGAAAGACTGAATGTGAGGTACCTGTTGGAGCTAAAGTATATTATAGAAACAATATTGTCACTGTGAAGAAAGGGGTATGTATATAGATGTATAAGACTTATGTTATGTATAATACTATAGTATAGGACATTAATAACTAAAAGAACTACTACACTTCATGTTTATGATGAAATCTTTGGTGTTTTGATCTTTAATGGAACTGCTCAGAGACATTTTGTTGGTTATGGTAAGTAATTAATCTGATAACAATATAATTATACAGTTTACTATGTTAATAACAGGAGTTATGTATATACGAAATACATATATATATTATCATCAACAAGGGATTCCAGATCAGGTTAATAGCTCTTAACTTTACCAATATATTCATGTATAGCACTGTAGTTTAAACCAACATCAAAGGAAAGACAGTACATGTCAGAGGTTCTTACAACATTAAGAACTGCTACAGGGCTAATTGATAAAGATGAAAGTATAATTTAATTGGTTAATGTATATGTTATTATATGACTTTACTGTAGTTCGAGCTAAAGCTAAGGAGCAACTACGTACCAGTAAGAATCTGTTTGTTAAATCTGTTGCTCACCATGTTCTGACTTTTAAATAACAATTGGGAATGAAAGGAGCACCTTGATTAGGATAACAAGACTAACATTCTTGACTTAATATAATTATTCTTGAAATATATCTATAAGTTAGCACAGTGCTAACAGTTGATTTCATAAGCTAGTCATGCTCTCTGCTAATACTATACTGCTAGAGTCATGTTTTTTATTAATACATAGTAGCTAGATATAGTATATATTCAAAACAAAACTACAACAATAAATCAGTTAATTAACTCCATGATAAGGAGACCCGGATGATTTCAAGAAAAGAAGTGTCTGCTGACCCACTATGTATTATAGATTTGGATCAGCAAGAGATCTGGTGAAATTAAAAGATTTTAAGAAGTCATGGTAACAATGGTCACAAAACAGGTCCATGTGTTGACTCGCTCAAACCTAAATGGGATATGGTTTGCAATTTTTCTTAAAACTATGTCAATTACTAGGAATGTCATTATGCATGGTCACTTGTTGAGTTGTTTCATATAGTCTCTCATGCACACAACTTGAGACGTCTGTTGAATGCTTTCCAATAATTATGTTGTAAGTGTATACCAATGATATTTCTTTATTTAAAATTCATTGCAAAAATTCATTGCAAAAATTCAAACATGGTCATGAGGATGTTAATGTATACATAGCTTGTTAAACTTTTCATAAAACCTAAAATATATTCATTTAAACTTTTCTATTTGGTGTATCACTATTATTATTTAAAGTGCTGTCTGTAGTAGTGTTGTCTCAGTACATGATTCAAATACATGATTTAAATGAGGATGTGGAGGAGAAACTATACCCATTGATGGTAATGTTGTTAACTACACCTTTAGTGTTTGTGTATGTTAAATTATGATGTGATTTTGTGTATTCTTTTTTAACTGTTTGCTATAGAGTTATAGTATACTATATACTTGAAATAATACTTGTTATGATTAAAATGTCTATAATAGGTTATGCCAAAATCAAATGGGCTAGTTCTATAGGCAATTCGCTAGTTTTTATTGAAATCAATAGTTTTGTTTCTAAAGTGTTGAGATACAAAAGCATATATATACATGTAGTTCATCATCTAGTGCACCTTGGTTTCTGAAATATTATTGGCTACAAAAGAATAAAGAAGAAATGAAAACAATATTTGATCAATTTCTATTATGAGCTTATTACAACCATCTATTAGTCATTTCACCAATATGTGTGGGAGGGTCCAGCAATTCAACAAGTCAGTGTCAATATCATACAGTATTACATCATACAATATTACATTGTGTTATAGGATAAGCTATCGATCAGTGGTATAACTGAAAGACGCAAAAGACTGAGAC
The DNA here is from genome assembly GCA_963965975.1 of Xestospongia bergquistia. NCBI lineage: Eukaryota > Metazoa > Porifera > Demospongiae > Haplosclerida > Petrosiidae > Xestospongia > Xestospongia bergquistia. Next base: position 10,903,484 of record OZ014412.1, on the reverse strand, counting down.
CAGAAAACACATCTAATGAACAAAAATCAAAGAAAGTCAAGGTCTGTTTTAGCTCTATTTAGTAGATTGAATTACATTATATAACATAAGAATATCTACTGTAGATTACTATAACATTTATTAATATAATAACTATATGATGTTAGTATATGTACTTTGATATACATATCGTATAGGTTCAACCTCAGAGCCATGAGATAAAGACAAAGACCACTAATAGTAAGTATCTGACTTGTCAAATGGATGGATGGATGAATAAATAGATGAATAGATAGACAGATGTACCTTAATACATACTAAGTACTAATAGTCAGTAATAATAACAAATAATAATTCTGTTTTAGACAAGGTGTCTTCAAAACTAACCTTGTCATCTGTCAAGAAGAAAATGCCTGTAAAGCCTGAAGTTACACCTTATAAAGGTTTGTATTAATAGTAATGTTTTATTTATTAACAGTACTAAAATGTGTGTGTGTGTGTGTGTGTGTAGATTAATATGCTATTATTTATATTTAAGTGTTAAAGTATACACATGAGTTCTACCATTTGAACATAGTGAGCTGATCATATATTGTTTAGTAATGTTTTCAATATTTTATTAATAGAGTGTCTATTGACCAATAAGTATTCCATTGTACAGTTAATACTCCTTTTTCGTTTTTATAGGTACCAAACCACCCTTTAGACCATAACTGAATTACAGAATCATGGATGTTAATGTTAATTTAAAGAATACTGTTTTGTTACATTTTTTTATAAACTTTATAGATACATGTAAAACCTTTCTTGTTATGTAATGGGCTGATATATGACTAATATTGTTTAAAGTGCTATATATAGTAATGTTTTCACAATAGATGACTTAAATGAGGATGTGGAAAAGAAAACTATAGTCATTGATGGTAATGTTGTTAACTACACCTTTAGTGTGTGTTTGTGTATGTTAAATTATGATGTGATTTTGTAAATTCATTTTTAGCTGTTTGCTATAGAGTTATAGTATACTATTATAGATTGTGGTTATTATAATTATATTCATGAAGTTAGTAATTAATATTTACTAAATATTCTACACATCATATAAATTCATGTCTATAATATTTTAGATGAATTATTTGTATATGCAAATTTAAAATAACACAGTTAACGTTTTGTACTTATCATACTAAATGTTGTAACAAAAATTATCAAGTGAATAGTGTCCAGTGAGAATCCATACTTTGTTGTATATAGTTAATGTTTAATTTTAGAAGGCGGGACCAATATCATATTACATAGGACATATGGAGTATTGTACCCAGATGGATTGCCAAGAGGCATTCCATCTAGATATGTACAAGACTTGTAGCTGCCTATAAAAAATGTCGAATATTTCCTTATCCAATCATTCTTTAATGTTGACAGTTTATGTTAATAAATACTAATAAGTATATATAATATTAACATTTGAATGATGTTTATGATATACAATCAATAGTCATGATAGGGGGTGCCTTTGTGGGAGTAATTAGTCCAAACTTTGAAATCCAGTTTGTTTGATCACCCACTAGATTGTAGCATTAAATGGACATTCCTGTCACCTAATTGATTTATCAGTCAAAATACATCCCACTTTCAGTAAGTTTTGATAATGGGAGTGTTATTCTTATAGCATAATGTTTAGTGAAAGTCAACCTTTGTATATAAGCCAGTCTGTGAAAAAGATCTTGCAGAGATTATTTTTCTAATCAAACACAACAGTAGTTATCTCTCTGTCTCTGCTAACTCATCTCCAAAGTTAAGGTATTTTGGAAGTTTTATAATTATAAGTTTCTTATTTTTTCTAATTCAGCATGAAGATTTTTCTTTGTTTGTTTTTGTTTTATGGAGTTATTAAAACTAATTCTCAAGAGTGTACTTGTGGCTCTAGTGGACCACAAGACAAGAACTTAGCAGACTGTGCTGAAAGTTTTGCAAATGAACAAGGTATCACTGGACAGGTAAAGAGAAGAAGGTGAGTATGATAATCATCATTATAACAATTATGAGTTGGTTCTGTATTTCAGTAAAGAAATTTGCCTGAGCTACAAATATAAAGTTGAGAATGGTCTTCCAATATGTAAATTTCCAAAAAATGCTATAGCCACTAACATTGATTGTAATACTGAATCAGATGGTTCTAAGAACTGTATTATCAAGGATCCTAATCATTCTGATCTTAATAGGTTGAGTAAAATGTTGCAATAAATTGTTTTATACCTTATAATTTAATTCAGATGTTATCCAGCTCAACAGTTTTGTGTTCATAATATTCAATGTCAAAAGGGACAAATCCTACAGTTTCATTGTACTGGTATGGATCTGCCCAAAAGCTCTTCTGGTAAAATGTGATAATCCAGTCAAACATTTTTTTATAGTGTTATAATAATAGGTGAATGTCTTGATGAGGTGAGATTGAAGAATGATCAAATTGGAGAAATTTCACTATGTGGAACTGCAACCCAAGATTGTAAAGACTTCGAATCAATCATTAGATCACTCCAGATCTCTTTCACAAGTAGTCAATGTTGTCATGGCTGTGGTTATGACTTTACAGTTAGGTTAGAGAAGACATACATGTTATAATGTAGCAATGTGAAATATTCTTTTAGATGTGTGCCTTCTTCTGACATATTTTCAGCAGGTGGTGTAAAAAAGAGAGAAGAAAGCAGAAGCAGTAAGAGATAAAATTTAGACATTTATAATTTTTTAAATATTAGATTGAGATATTAGATAAAAGATTTAGATGTTCTCAAGGAAAGACTGAATGTGTGGTACCTGTTGGAGCTAAAGTATATTATAGAAACAATATTGTCACTGTGAAGGAAGGGGTATGTATCTAGATGTATAAACCTTTTGTTATGTGAAGTATTTCCAGTATAAGACATTAATGAGGAAAAGAACTACTACTCTTCGTGTATATGATAAAATCTTTGGTCTTGTGATCTCTAGAGGAACTGCTCAGAGACATTTTGTTGGTTATGGTAAGTAATTAATCTGATAACAATATAATTATATAGTTTATACTGTTAATAACAGGAGTTATGTATATACAAAGTACATATATATATTATCATCAACAAGGGATTCCAGACCAGGTTAATAGCTCTTGACCTTTCTAATATATTTATGTGTAACACCATAGTTTAAACCAACATTAAAGGAAAGGGAGTACATGTCAAAGGCTCTTACAACATTAAGAAGAACTGGTACTAAGGCTGTCAATACTCCTATAATAGCCACACTTTCTGCAGGTACTATTTTTCATTTAGACATTATTGCCTTATGCAATTCTTTTCATTTTCAGGTGTCCCTTCATTTTTATCAGGATCTCGCAACGGTCCAGAATGTCAAGGCAAAGGAGAAACTATTGTTGCTAAAGGAACTTGTAAGGTTCCGCGAGAACTACCTGATCCTAAGACAGGTATATTTAAATATTAGTTAATGTATATGTCATTATATGACTTTACTTGTAGTTCGAGCTGAAGCTTTGAAACAACTACGTACTAGCAAGAACTTTCTTGTTAAATCTGTAGCTCGGCTTGTTCTAAAGACTTTTAAACAACAAACAGGAACACCAGGAATAAAAGGGGCACCTCGATCAGGATAATAATAAGATTAATATTCTTGACTTAATATAAATATTGTTGTATTATACGTAGAACTTAATACAATAGTAATAATTGATTTTGACTACCTTCATAGAATCACAATTAATGCTTAATATTATTCTTTGATAGTTGATATATGTACATGTTTATAATGTCATATCAAGTTATAATAAAGATAAAGAAGCGTCTAGAGTGCTAGTAATAGAAGGTCATGCTGTAATATGAAATTTAGGTCCCATTGTTTAAGGTTTAGGGATTCGGGATTATAGTATTAAATTCTCATTAAATTATATGAACAACATTGTAGTTAAATTAAGCATTCTGGGAGTACAGTCACTTTGTTGATCTGTTGACTCCATCCAACACAAAGTAATCAATATCTTCTAATATAAATCATATAAAAACATTTGTGGTAGCTATTGTCATGCTTTCTATCTGCTTATACATAATAGATAATATATATTGAAAAGAAAAACACAACTCTACAATTAAAGTAAATCCATCAGTAATGATTTCAAGAAAAGAATTGTCTGCTGGCCCACAATGCATTATATAACTGGTATAATTGAAAGAATAAAAGAAGTTATGATAATAATAGTCATAAAACAGGTCCATGTATTGACTAGACCTATCTAAATACAAAATGGTTCACAATTTTTCCTAAAACTATGTCAACTGGAGATGTCAGTACAGATCTTCACTTGTTAAGTTGTTTCATATAGTCTCTCACACACACAACATGGGAAGTCTTTTGGATGTTTTCCAATATAATATAATTATATACCAACGGTATCTCTCCACTTAATTATTCATTATAAAGTTGAAGTTGACTTCCAGTTTGATTATAAGTATTGATAAATGAATATAACTTGTTAAATTTTCTATAAAAACTTAAGCGATATATATATATTTATCTAAGGCTTTTCTATTTATTTAATGGGTTAGTATATGACTAATATTGTTTAAAATGCTGTATATAGTAGTGTTGCATTAGCACATGATTTAAATGAGGATGTGGAGGAGAACTAGAGCCATTGATGTTAATGTTGTTAACTACACCTTTAGTGTGTGCTTGTGTATGTTAAACATCAATTAAACTTTGAATTTTCATTTTTAACTGTTTGCTATATACTTGTAGTATATTATTATAGATTGTGGTTATCATGATAATATTCATGAAGTTGTTAAGTATTTACTAAGTTAACTTTTGTACTTTTAGTGTAATGCATTCGTTATAAGTTTTTATTAATAGTATATTATTATGTCAGATGCTTAATGACAGGTTTAGAGGATGGTATCGGTATCATATTACATACTTAATTATTACAGGGAAAATTTTCAAATTATATGGTACCAAATTAACTTGGAGATTCATTATAAAAATTACAAGAATCTCCAGCTGAATGGACTTCTAAAGAAATAATTACTTCAAGACAATGTTAACTAAACTCAAATAGATTGCCAGGACGTATATAGTCTGAATACAAGACTAGCAACAGTAACCTAAGAAATGTATCTAATATTACATTATACAGTCATATATTTATTTATTTATAAGTTCAGTCTTATTAAACAGTAATAAATACAGCAGTAATATTAACATTTGAATGATGTTTATGACATATTCTATCAATAGTCATAATAGGAGGTGCCTTTGTGGGAGTAACTAGACCAAATTTTTCAAATCCAGTTTGTTACATCACCCACTTGATTGTAGGATTAAGTGGATATATATCCTGTCACCTAATTGATTTATCAGTCAACACACTTCCCACTTTAAGAAATAGGAGTGTTATTCTTACAGTATAATATAAGGGAAAGTCAAAGTTTGTATATAAGTCAGTCAATGAAAAGGATTTCACAGAGATCATATTTCTAATGAAACACAACAGTTGTTATTTGTCACTGCTAACTCATCTCTAAAGTTAAGGTATTTTGTAAGTTTACTAATTAAATGAATGAATCATTTTTTCTAATCAGAATGAAGATTTCTCTTTATTTATTTCTGTTTTATGGAGTTATTAAAACTAATTCTCAAAAATGTTCTTGTGGCTCTAGTGGACCAGAAGACAAGAACTTAGCAGACTGTGCTGAAAGTTTTGCAAATGATCAGGGTATTATTGGGTTAGTAGATGGAAAAAAGTAAGATTGATAATGATCATTATAACAACTATGAGTTGGTTCTGCATTTTAGTAAAGAAGTTTGTCTGGGCTACAATTTCAAAGTTAAGAAGAGTCTTCCAATATGTGAATTTCCAGAAAATGGTGTGGCCACTAACATTGATTGTGATACTGAATCAGATGGTTCAAAGAACTGCTACATTAGGGATCCTAATCATTTTAATCTTAAACAGTTGAGTACAATGTTGCAATACATTGTTTTATACCTTATAATTTATTTCAGATGTTATCCAGCTCAACAGTTTTGTGTTCATAACATCCAATGTCAAGAGAAACAAACCATACAATTTTATTGTACTGGTCTGGATCTGCCCAAAAGTTCTTCTGGTAAAATGTGATAATCCAGTCAAACATCTTATATATTGTGTTATAATAATAATAGGTGAATGTCTTGATGAGGTGAGATTGAAGAATGATCAAATTGGAGAAATTTCACTATGTGGAACTAACCAAAATTGCAAAAACTTTGAATCAATCATTGGATCACTCCAGATCTCATTCACAAGTAGTCAATGTTGTCATGGCTGTGGTTATGACTTTACAGTTAGGTTAGAGAAGATATACATGTTATAATGTAGCAATGTGAATTTTTTATTCCAGATGTGTTCCTTCTTCTGACATGTTTTCTACAGGTGGTGTAACAAAGAGAGAAGAAAGCAGAAGCAGTAATGTAAGAGATAAAATTTAGACATTTATAAATTTTTAAATATTAGATTGAGATATTTGGTGAAAGATTTAGACATGGCCCAGATAGGACTAAATTTGTGGTACCTGTTGGAGCTAAAGTATATTATAGAAACAATATTGTCACTGTGAAGAAAGGGGTATATATGTAGATATATAAGACTTGTGTTATGTATAATACTATAGGATAGGACATTAATAACTAAAAGAACTCCTACACTTCATGTGTATGATGAAATCATTGGGGTTGTGATCTCTAATGGAGCTGCTCAGAGACATTTTGTTGGTTATGGTAAGTAATTAATCTGATAACAATATAATTATATAGTCTACACTGTTAATAACAGGAGTTATGTATATACGAAGTACACATATATATTATCATCAACAAGGGATTCCAGACCAGGTTAATAGCTCTTGACCATACCAATATATTCATGTATAACATTGTAGTTTAAACCAACATCAAAGGAAAGACAGTTCATGTCAGAGGCTCTTACAACATTAAGAACTGCTAATAAGGCCATCAATACTCCTATAACAGCCACATTTTCTGCAGGTACTATTTCTTTTATTCACAAATTATTGCCTAATGCAATTCATTTCATTTTTAGGTGTCCCAGGTATCCCTCAAATTTTATCAAGGTCTCTCAAACGTCCAAGCTGTCAAGCCAAGAGAGAAACTATCATTGCTTTTGGAAATTGTGGTCTGCCACCTAGTCCAGATTATGTGAACAGAGGTATATTAAATTTGTAGTTAATGTATATGTTATTATGTGACTTTACTGTAGTTCAAGCTAAGGCTAAGGAGCAACTACGTACCAGTAAGAATCTGTTTGTTAAATCTGTAGCTCAACTTGTTCTGAAGACTTTTAAATGATAAGCAGGAATACCAGGAATGAAAGGAGCACCTTGACTAGCATAATAATAAGATTGATATTCTTGACTTAATATAAGTATTCTTGAATTATACCTATTAGTTAACAATTAACACAATACTAATAATTGATTTGGAATGTGAAATTTGGGATCTAATGTTTAAGGTTAATGGTTTAGGGATATATATATATATATATATGTATGTATGTATGTATGTACATACATATATATAGTATTAAATTCCAGTAAATTATATGAACAATGTGGTAATTAGATTAAGCACTCTGAGAGTATAGTCACTATGTTGATCAGGTTCAACTGGTAAAGATGAAGGCATATTAAATTGGTTGTTAATGTATGTGTAATTATGTGACTTTATGGTAGTCCATTTGAGCTGACTGTAAGAATCTGCTTGCTAAGTCTGTTGATCAGCATGTTCTGAAGACCTTTAAATGACAATCAAAAATTAAAAGAGCACGTTGATCAGAATAATAATAAGACTAACATTCTTGACTTAATATAAGTATTCTTAAATTATATCTATAAATGAACATAATACTAACAGTTGATTTTGGCTAAATTCACATAAACCACAATTGTAATGCTTAAAACTATTCTTTGGTAGTTGATGTGTGTACATGTTTATAATGTTAATATGTCAATTTATATATAATATGGATGACATGTCAAATTGGTGTCTATTCGTACATGCAGCTGCTAATATGACATGTTAACTCCAACCAACCCTATTCAAAGAGCTCAAGATCTAGTTATAATTTAAAAAGTATAATAAGCTAGTCATGCTTTCTGCTAATGCTATACTGCTAGAGTCATGTTTTATTAATGCATAGTAGCTAGATAGTACATACTCAAAACAAAACAACAACAATTAATCAGTTAGTGAACTCCATAATAAGGAGACCTGGATGACTTCAAGAAAAGAATTTTCTGCTGACCCATTATGCAATATACATGTGGATCAGCAGTAGAAATGGTGAAATTAAAAGAATTTAAGAAGTCATGTTAACAATGGTCACAAAACAGGTCCATGCATTGACTTGCTCATGTCTAAATGTGATATGGTTTAAAATTTTCCCTAAAACTATGTCAATTACTGGGAATGTCATTATACATCTTGACTTGTTGAGTTGTTTCATATAGTCTCTTACTCACATAACTTTAGAAGTCTGTCAGATGTTTTCCAATATAATATAACTATATAATATAACCATGTCAACTGGGAATGTCATTATAGATCATGACTTGTTCAGTCGGTTCATATAGTCTCACACACATAAACAACTTGAGAAGTCTGTTGAATGTTTTCCAATATGGTATAAGTATATGCCAATGATATTTCTCCACTAAAAAATCATTCCAAAGTTAAAGTTGACTTCAAAGATGATCATGACCATGTTAATGTATATATAACTTGTTTAATTTTCAATAAAACCTAACAATATATTCATTTAAACTTTTCTATTTATTTAATGAATTGGTCTATGACTATTATTGTTTAAAATGCTGTCTATAGTAGTGTTGTCTCAGTACATGATTCAAATGAGGATGTGGAGGAGAAACTATAGCCATTGATGGTAATGTTGTTAACTACACCTTTAGTGTGTGTTTGTGTATATTAAACACTAATTAGACTTTGTATATTCGATGTTAACTGTTTGCTATAGAGTTATACTATACTAGCTATTATTGTGGTTATTATGATAGTATTAATAAAGTGATTAAGTATTTCTAAGTTACTTTAGATACTTAGTATTGTAATGCAGTTGTTATAAGTTTTTATTAATAGTATATTGTTAAGTCAGACGCTTAGCAGTCATTTGAATGCCTTCTTCATAAATTAAAATGTCTAGATTAGTAATTTTTGAGATAAGAATTAGAAAGTGACTATACGAACAGTAAGAACCCATACTTTGTTGTGTATAGATAATAATAGGTTTAGAGGGTGGGATCATATTACAAACTTAATAAATGCAGGGAAAATTTTCAAATTATGTGGTACCAAATTGTTGAAAATAAGTTGGAGATTCATTATAAAAATTACAAGAATATGAACCCATTTTCTTTCTTAATGGTCCCATTAGTCACTTCGTTTCCTGGCTCAATCTTGATCTTAGTTTTGAGGTTTGCTTTTATAATGGTATGAATTCTTGCAGATAGAATCGGCTAAGGTTTATTTTTCCAGTCTATGTTTGGTTTCTCCTAATACATATCATAATAATGGCATGATATGACATGATATTCCAACAAAGTGGTTCAACTTGTAGCAACACATGTAGTCCCAGTACTAGCCACTATGATCTTACTCTCCTATACCAAATTAATATGAGCTGTCTTAGAGGCTTTTTATTTCACCAGTATTGATTGTATTGATGAGAACAATATGTCGTGAATGATAAGGTAGTGTGATACATTGATGCTAATGTACCATATCTAGGAGGTTGTCATCTACCATTGTTCCTGTTCTTGCTGGCTGTACTTATTTTATTAATTATTCTGTACACTTTTTATGTTCTCACTATTTCACTATTAGAAGGACCTCTATCAAAGTACATGTCATCTTTTATGAAGTCTTTTTTGATGCATATGGAGGTCCATATTAGGACATGTGTCATTTTACTACTTATTCATATTGTTAGTAGTGGCACTGAATAGAAAAGCTATCCAGATTATTCAGTCATTTGTTAATGTTAAAGTTCAGTTTTAAATATAATATTAATATTTATATGATGCTTACAACATATCCAGTAATAGTCATAATAGGAGGTGCCTTTGTGGGAGTAACCAGTCCAAACTTTCAAATCCTCGCCACCCACTAGATTGTAAGATTAAGTGGACACATCCTGTCACCTAATTGTTCCCACTTGGAAAGCTATTCTTACAATATAATGTTTAGTGAAAATCAAAGTTTGTATACAAGCCAGTCATTTGTCAATAAGTTCTCAGAGTTTATTTTCCTACTGAAACACAACAGTACTTATCTGCCACTGCTTCTAAAGTTAAGGCTGTGGTTATGACTTAACGGTTAGGTTAGAGAGACATACGTCCTATTTTGTAGCAATATAACATTTTCTTTCTGTTCTACACAACCGGATTAAATTCACAATGGAGATAGAAGAAAATAACTCTATTGCTTTCTTAGATGTTCTAGTCATAAAAAATAATAATGAAACCCTCTCTACATCAGTGTACAGGAAACCAACTCACACAGATAGATACCTCAACTATTGTTCCAACCACCACCCACGAATAAAAAATGGTATCATCAAATGTTTGAAGGACAGAGATCAAACATGATCATGAGCATGTTAATTTATGTATAGCTTTTAAATTTCACTAAACCTAAAATATATTCATTCAAACCTTTCTCTTTAATAATTATTTAATGGGTTGGTGTGTTATTGTTTAAAATGCTGTCTATAGTAATGTTGCATCAGCACATGATTCAAATGAGGATGTGAGGGAGAAACTATAACCATTGATGGTAATGTTGATAACTACACCTTTAGTGTGTGTTTGTTTACGTTACATATTCATTTTGACTGTTTGCTATAGACTTGTAGTATATTATTATAGATTGTGGTTATCATGATAATATTCATGAAGTTGTTAAGTATTTACTAAGTTAACTTTTGTACTTTTAGTGTAATGCATTCATTATAAGTTTTTATTAATAGTATACTATTATGTCAGATGCTTAGCAGTCATTTGAATACCTTCTTCATAAATTGAAATGTCTAGGTTATTGATTTATGTGATAACAATTAGAAAGTGACTATATGTACAGTAAGAACCCATGCTTTGTTGTGTATAGTTAATGCAAGGTTTAGAGGGTGGGATCAGTGTCATAGTACATACTTAATTATTGTAGGGAAATTTTTTAAATTAAGTAGTACCAAATTGTTTAAGATAAGTTAGAGATTCATTATAAAAATTACCAGAATGTCCAGCTGAAAGAACTTCTAAAGAAATACTTGCTTCCAGACAATGTTAACTAAACCCAAATAGAATGCTAGGAGGCATACAGTCTCAATACAAGACTAGCAACTGCTTAAGAAATATCTCAAATATTACATTATTCAGTCATTTATTAATTTTCAAGCTCAGATTTGTTAAACAGTAATAAATACAGTAGTAATGTTAACATTTGAATGATGTTTATGATATATCTAGTAATAGTCACAATAGGAGGAGCCTTTGTGGGAGTAACTAGTCCAAACTTTCAAATCCAGTCTTTTCATCACCCACTAGATTGTAGGATTAAGTGGACATATCATGTAATCTAACTAAATTGTTAGTCTATACACTTCCCACATTCAGTAATAGGAGTATAGTATACTGTTTAGTGAAAGTCAAAGTTTGTATATAAGGCAGTCAGTAAAATGGGTTTCACAGAGATTATTTTTCTAATAAAACACAGCAGTACATATCTGTCACTGCTAACTCATATCTAAAGTTAAGGTATTTTGAAGTTTTCTAATCAAAAGATTCTACATTTTTTCTAATTCAGTCATGAAGATTTTTCTTTGCTTATTTTTGTTTTATGGAGTTATTAAAACTAATTCTCAAATGTGTTCTTGTGGCTCTAGTGGACCAGAAGACAAGAACTTAGCAGACTGTGCTGAAAGTTTTGCAAATGATCAGGGTATTATTGGGTTAGTAGAGAGAAGAAGGTGAGTGTGATAATCATCATTATAACAATTATGAGTTAGTTCTGTGTTTCAGTAAAGAAATTTGTCTGAGCTACAAGTACAAAATTAAGAATGGTCTTCCAATATGTAAATTTCCAAAAAGTGTCATAGCCCCTAACATTGATTGTAATACTGAATCAGATGGTTCAAAGAGCTGTGTCATCAAGGATCCTAATCATTCTGATCTTAATAAGTTGAGTAAAATGTTGAAATAAATTGTTTTATACCTTATAATTTAATTCAGATGCTATCCAGCTCAACAGTTTTGTGTTCATAATATTCAATGTCAAAAGGGACAAGTGATACAGTTTCATTGTACTGGTCTGGATCTGCCCAAAAGATCTTCTGGTAAAAAGTGACAATCCAGTCAAACATCTTTTATATAGTGTTATAATAATAGGTGAATGTCTTGATGAGGTGAGATTGAAGAATGATCAAATTGGAGAAATTTCACTATGTGGAAATGCAGAAGAGGATTGTAAATACTTTGAATCAATCAGTAGATCACTCCAGATCTCTTTCACAAGCAGTCAATATTGTCATGGCTGTGGTTATGACTTTACAGTTAGGTTAGAGAAGATATACATGTTATAATGTTGCAATCTGATTTTTTTTCAGATGTGTGCCTTCTTCTAACATATTTTCAACAGGTGGTTTAAAAAAGAGAGAAGAAGACAGAAGCAGCAATGTAAGAGATTAAAAATGTAGATAATTGTTATTTGTTAAATTTTAGATTGAGATTTTTGGAGAAAGATTTAGACGTGATGTAGATAGGACTAAATTTGTGGTGCCTGTTGGAGCTAAAGTATATTATAGGAACGATATTGTCATTGTGAAGAAAGGGGTATAAATGTAGATGTAAAATTTGTGTTATGTATAATATCTACAGTATAAGACATTAATGAGGAAAAGAACTCGTACTCTTCATGTATATGATGAAATCTTTGGTGTTGTGATCTCTAGAGGAACTGCTCAGAGACATTTTGTTGGTTATGGTAAGTTATTAATCTGATAACAATATAATTATATAGTCTACACTGTTAATAACAGGAATTATGTATATACGAAGTACATATATATATTATCATCAACAAGGGATTCCAGACCAGGTTTAGCTCTTGCCCTTACTGACATATTTATGTGCAACACTGTAGTTTAAACCAACATCAAAGGAAAAACAGTACATATCAGAGGCTCTTACAACATTGAGAAGAACAAGTAATAAGGCTGCCAAAACTCCTATGACAACCACATTTTCTGCAGGTACAATTTCTTTCATTCACAAATTATTGCCTCATACAAATTGTTTCATTTTCAGGTGTCCCAGGTATTCCTCCATTTTTTTCAGGATCTCACAAAAGTCCAAAATATCGGGCCAAAGGAGAAACTACTGCTGCTGTTGGAACTACTTGTCGTGGTCTGCCAGGAAAACCTGGTCCAGGTTATATAAGGAGAGGTATAATAAAATGGTAGTTAATGTATATATTATTATGTGACTTTACTGTAGTTCGGGCTAAAGCTTTGGAGCAACTACGTACCAGTAAGAATCTGTTTGTTAAATCTGTAGCTCAACTTGTTCTGAAGACTTTTAAACAACAAACAGGAATACCAGGAATAAAAGGGGCACCTTGATCAGGATAATGATATTCTTGACTTAATATAAATATTCTTGAATTATACCCATAACTTAACACAATACTAATTCATAGTAACCACAATTTAATTTCAAGATCATTCCTTAGTAGTTGATGAATCTACATGTTTACAATGTCATATCAAGTTACAATAATGATGAATAAGTGTCTACAATGCTAGTAACAGAACATTATACTGTAATGTGAAATTTTGGTTCCAATGTTTAAGGTATAGGGTTTAGGGATATATATATATATATATATATATATATTATAGTATTAAATACTCTATAAAATATATGAACAATGTGGTAATTAAATTAAGCACCTGGGAGTACAGCCACTATGTTGATCTGTTGACTCCACTTAACAATATCTGCTCATTTAAACAATATAAAAACATTATGTGCTAGCTATTGTCATGATTTCTATCTACTAATACATAGTAAATAATATATATTGAAAACAAAAACACAACTCTACAACAATTAAATCAGTGTAGTCTATTATGTAAAGATCTGGATGACTTTAAGAAAGAAATGTCTGCTGGCCCACCATGCAATTAACATGTGGATCAACAAGAGAACTGGTAAAATTAAAAGAATTTAAGAGTTCATATTAAACAATGGTCATAAAATATATTTTTGCTCATATTTAACTTGATATGAATCAGAATTTTTCAGAAAAATTTGGAAACTGGGAGTGTTATTGTAGATCTTTGACATATAGTCTCTTACACACACAATTTGGATGTTTTCCAATATAATATACCAATGATATCTCTCTACTTTAAAACTCATTTTAAAGTTAGTAGAGGGGAAAAAGTATGTTTGATAGTCATCATTATAAAAATTATTAGTTAGTTTTGAATTCAGTAAAGAAGTTTGCTAAGCTACAAGTACAAAGTTAAGAATGGTCTTCCAATATGTAAATTTCCAAAAAATTGATATAGCTACTAACATTGATTGTGATACTGAATCAGACAGTTCAAAGAACTGTATCATCAAGGATCCTAATCATTCTGATCTTAAAAATGAAATATTGAAATAAATTTTTATACCTTATAACTTAATTCAGATGCTATCCATGTCAACAGTTTTGTGTTCATAATATTCAATGCCAACAAGGACAAATCCTACAGTTTCATTGTACTGGTCTGGATATGCCCAAAAGTACTTTTGGTAAAATGTGACAATCCAGTCAAACATCTTTTATAGTGTTATAATAATAATAGGTGAATGTCTTGATGAGGTGAGATTGAAGAATGATTAAATTGGAGATATTTCACTATGTGGAACTGCAGAATGAAATTGTAAAAACTTGAAATAATGTTGTCATGGCTGTGGTTATGACTTTACAGGGCATGTATGTAGATTTATCTTATGTCTAATACTACAGTATAGGACAATAATAAGTAAAACAACCCCTACACTGCTCATAGACATTTCGTTAGTTAAAGTAAGTAATTAAGTAATCAGTTTACTATGTTAATAATAGGAATTATGTATATACGTAATACATATATATATATATATATATATTATCATTAACAAGGGATTCCAGACCAGGTTAATAGCTCTTGACATTACTGATATATTTATGTGCAACACTGTAGTTTAAACCAACATCAAAGGGAAGGCAGTACATGTCAGAGGCTCTTACAACATTAAGAAAAACTGCTTCAGGACCACCTGGTAAAAATGAAAGTATATCATTTTGATAGTTAATGTATGTCATTATGTGACTTTACTGTAGTTCGAACTAAAGCTAAGGGGCAACTATGTACCAGTAAGGATCTGTTTGTTAAATCTGTCGCTCAGCTCATTCTCAAGACCTTTATATGACAATCAGCAATGAAAGGAGCACATTGATCAGGATAATAATAAGACAAATATTTTTGACTTAATATAAGTATTCTTGAATTATACCTATAACTTAACACAATACTAACAGTTGATTTTCTCTAAATTCATATAAACCAAAATTGTTAACGCTTAAGATCATTCTTTGGTAGTTGATGTGTGTATATGTTTATAATTTGATACATCAATTTATATATAATATGGATGACATGTCAAATTAAATGTCTGTTAGTACATGCAGCTGCTACTATGTTTTTTACTAATGCATAGTAGCTAGATAGTATATATTCAAAACAAAAAAACACCACTACAACAGAATTGTCTGCTGGCCCACCAGGCAATATACATGTGGATCAGCAAGAGAAATGGTAAAATTAAAAGAATTTATATAAGAGGTCATGTTAACAATGGTCACAAAACAGGTCCTTGTGTTGACTTGCTCATATCTATATAGGCTATGGCTTAAAACTTTTTTAAAACTATGTCAACTGGGAATGTCATTATAGATCTTGGCTTGTTCAGTTGGTTCATATAGTCTCTTACATACACACAACTTGAAAAGTTTGTTGGATGTTTTCCAAATATGATATAAGTATATACTAATACTATTTCTCCACTTAAGAATCATTAAAAAGTTAAAGTTGACTTCAAACACGAACATGAACATGTTAATGTATATATAGCTTGTTAAATTTTACCTAACAATATATTCATTTAAACTTTTCTATTTATTTAATGAGTTGGTATATCACTATTATTGTTTAAAATGCTGTCTATAGTAGTGTTGTCTCAGTACATGATTCAAATGAGGATGTGGAGGAGAAACTATAGTCATTGATGGTAATGTTGTTAAACTACACCTTTAGTGTGTGTTTGTGTATGTTAAACACTGATTTAACTTTGTATATTCATTGTTAACTGTTTGCTATAGAGCTATAGTATACTATTATGCAGTGGAGTAGGAGGGAAAATTTTATTGGGGGGGCAGCCCAAAATGATTCACAAAACATATCAGCACTATGCATACATGCTGAACTGTAAGTATTTGGGGGCAATGCCTCCTCAGCTTCAATATTGGGGGGGGGGCATTTGCCCCCCCTGCCCCCCTCTTCCTACTCCAAAGATGTGGTTATTATGATCGTATTCATGAAGTGATTAAGTATTTCTAAGTTGATTTTTGTACTTTACATATTCAATATTGTAATGCATTCATTATAAGTTTTTATAAATAGTACATTGTTTAGCAGTCGTTGGAATGCCTTCTTCATAAAACGAAATGTCTAGATTATTAATTTTTGAGATAAGAAATAGCTAGGTACTATATATATATATATTAAGAACCCATACTTTGTTGTGTATAGCTAATTATAGGTTTAGAGGGTAAGATCAGTTTCATATTACATACTTAATTTTGCAGGGAAATGTTTCAAATTAACTGGTATATAATTGTTGTAAATAAATTGAAGATTTATTGTAAAAATTACCAGAATCTCCAGCTGAAAGGACTTCTAAAGAAATACTTACTTCCAGACAATGATAACTAAACCCAAAGAGATTGCTAGGAGGCATACAGTCTCAATAGAAGACTAGCACACAGCCTAAGAAATATATCAAACATAAAATTATCCAGTCATTCATTAATGTTAAAAGTTCAGTTTTGTTTAATACTAATAAATATAATATTAACATTTTTATGATGCTTACGACATATTGTCACTGCGAAGAAAGGGGTATGTATATAGATGCATAAAACTTGTGTTATGTATAATACTATAGTATAGGACATTAATAACTAAAAGAACCCCTATACTTACTGTGTATGATGAAATCTTTGGTGTTTTGATCTCTAATGGAACTGCTCAGAGACATTTTGTTGGTTATGGTAAGTAATCAACCTGATATCAGTTTGCTATGTTAATAACAGGAGTTATGTATATACGAAGTACATATATATATTATCATCAACAAGGGATTCCAGATCAGGTTAATAGCTCTTAACTTTACCAATACATCATGTATAACACTGTAGTTTAAACCAACATCAAAGGAAAGACAGTACATGTCAGAGGCTCTTACAACATTAAGAACTGCTACAGGGCTTATTGATAAAGATGAAAGTATATTTAATTGGTTAATGTATATGTTATTATATGACTTTACTGTAGTTAGAGCTAAAGCTAAGGAGCAACTACGTACCAGTAAGAATCTGTTTGTTAAATCTGTTGCTCACCATGTTCTGACTTTTAAATGACAATTGGGAATGAAAGGAGTACCTTGATTGGGATAACAAGCTAAAATTCTTGACTTAATATAATTATTCTTGAACTATATCTATAAGTTAGCACAGTGCTAACAGTTGATTTCATAGTCATGCTCTCTGCTAATACTATACTGCTAGAGTCATGTTTTTTTATTAATACATAGTAGCTAGATAGATATATTCAAAACAAAACTACAACAACAAATCAGTTAGTGAATTCCATGATAAGGAGATCCAGATGACTTCGAGAAAAGAATTCTCTGCTGACCCACTATGCATTATACATTTCGATCAGCAAGAGATCTGGTGAAATTAAAAGTTTTTAAGAAGTCATGGTAACAATGGTCATGCACAAAACAGGTCCATGTGTTGACTTGCTCAAACCTAAATGTGATATAGTTTACAATTTTTCTTAAAACTATGTCAATTACTAGGAATGCCATTATACATGGTCACTTGTTGAGTTGTTTCATATAGTCTGTCATGCACACAAATTGGGAAGTCTGTTGTTTTTTTTCCAATATGATATAAGTATATACTATATACCAATGATATTTAAAATTCATTACAAAATTGAAGTTGACTTCAAACATGATCATGAGTATTGATAAATGAATATATCTTGTTAACTTTTCCATAAAACCTAACAATATACTCATTTAAATCTTTCTATTTATTTAATGAGTTCACGTATCAATAGTATTGTTTAAAATGCTGTCTATAGTAGTGTTGTCTCAGTACATGATTCAAATGAGAATGTGGAGAAGAAACTACAACCATTGATGGTAATGTTGTTAACTACACCTTTAGTGTGTGCTTTTATGTTAAATTATGATGTAATTTTGTGTATTATTTTTTAACTGTTTGCTATAGAGTTATAGTATACTATATACTTGAGATAATACTTGTTGTGATTAAAATGTCTATAATAGGTAATGTCAAAATCAAATGGGCTAGTTCTATAGGAAATTTGATAGTCTTTATTGAAATCACTAGTTTTGTTTCTAAAGTGTTGAGATACAAAATCATATATACATGTAGTTCATCTTAAATGGTGTTATATCTATAAAAATAATGCACCTTGGTTTCTGAATTATTGTTGGCTACAAAAGAATAAAGAAAAAATGAAAACAATATTTGATCAATTTCTATTATGATGCTTACAAGCATAGCAACGATCTATTAGTCACTTCACCACATGGACATTTTCTAAGGAGTATACAATATGTGTGGGAGGGTCCAGTATAAAGTTTAATTGCTAGAGTACAGGCTCAAAAGAAACCATGATCAGTGGATACTTCTTAGTGATAATAATTTTGTTACTTCGTGTTACTTGGTGCGTTTGTGAGACTCCCTGTATCTGTGGAGTTAGTGCTAAGAATGATGCTAACAGGGCTGACTGTATTCGTCCACATACCTATTCCATCATTAATAACCTCACAATAAACGGCCTCAAGTAAGTAAATATTGTTTGAATAACAAAATATAAACGTCAGATACACTTATGAATATAATTTTTATACTTTCTTTAATTGTAAAAATGATACACCTTTCAATAAATGACTTACTATTTCCATATAGTCAGGAGGTGTGTATGCCCTATGCAGTACACAAGATACCAGGATTAAACTTTAAGATATGTCATTTTCCTGTTATGTACCAAACACAAAACTTCTGCCAAACAATTAATAACATCTTATTCTGTACTATTCAAAATCCTCAATACAGTTTAGCTCAGTAAGCCAAAATAATTTCCGTAATTATATTAATGGAATTATTGATAAATAGATGTTATCCTGGTCAATATTATTGTACTCATCATGTACAGTGTCCATTGGGAACAATATTGAACTATCATTGTTCTAGTCTTTCCTTAACTTCAAAGACGCAACCAGGTAGGTAACTAATGACATTCGAGGAATTTGTAAACTTCTTTTATTCTGACTGGTTGTATAGACATAATCAAGCCTTAAACTTAAAACACTAAATCCAATAAACTTCTATGCTATAGTTAATATATGGCATTATAGTTGAGTATTAAGAATTGATTTTATAGTCACAGACTTGTGGGATGACAGACACCTTGCTCTTATGTGTTGTTATATGTACTATTAACTAGTAATTATTTCATAACAGCTATTCATTAACAGTCATATAAATTTGTCTATAAAACTACATGCTCTGGTAACACACATTCATAACATATAACATTTTGTGCTTTCAAAGATGTTGTCCAGATAATTTACATGACCTTTTTGTGTAGTCACTTCATCATCTGACTGTACTGACCAAATAGAGTTGGAAACAGCAACTAGTAACAACATTCAAGTACAATGTGGCAACCAATGTTTTAATGACTTTATTGACTTCAGTGTCCTTGTATCATTTACATCAAGTCAGTGCTGTCATCATTGTGGCTATTTTATGTGGGCACAATGTGTACCTGTACCACATGACATACAAGACAGGGACACTGAAAAAGAAAGCAACTCCTCATCAGTAGTAAGTTTATTTTAATGATATTCGTAAATTATATTAGAGTTTTCTAAAATTAGCTCTTCATAGGATGTTCATTATATATAAAATTTAAAGATGGTTTCATGTCATACTTATAGCATATCCTTTTATTAGGAAGAGCAACGATTTCAAAAGGTTTGGGGAAAAGATGCTGACAATTATACTACAGAAACAATACACATTCCAATAGGAGCAAAAGTCATTTATGATAATAATGTTATAAAAGTTATTGGTGAAGGTAAAGTACTTGATGAGTATGAGGACATTGATCACTTTGAGGTACATGGTAAGAGGGTTGGTCATTTAGAAATGAATAAAAGAAGCAATATTACTTTCATTGGATTTGGTAAACTATTTTGAAATTAACAAGGATACATAGTACATGTGATATTGTTTGACTGTAGGTACATTGTTCATTGGTGATGGGGAAGCTTGGTACTTAGAAGATGGTATTCCAAAGAAGGTAAAAAGCATTAAACATATATTGGCTTTTAACAGAATCTTTACATTTTAGATATTACCTACTTCACGGGAAAGGGCATATATTGCTAAAGCATTGGACTTCTTAGTACCTTTTTACTTACGTGAACATGAAGCAATTTTCATTCACAAATGTAAGTTTTATGTTTAAATAGTTGTTAATTGTTTCAAGTCGTTTTACAATATAGCATCCTTTAAAATTAAAAAAAGAGTGTTTGGAAAACCTTTTAAACCAAAGTGCACTAAAAGCAATGTTTCAGGGAATTGTTTAGCTCTACAACTAAAACCTACTCAGCGTCAAAGCAAAGAAGGTTTGTTAATTCTACAATGTATTTTATACATTTAATGTCTTTTTATATAGCATTGCAAGAAGCACACCAACAGCTCTTGATAAGCAATAATCCTATTGTTATTGCCACTGCTGAAATGGTTATTTATACATTAAAGAAAAAATCAGGACCACATCTTGCTACAAAATGATGATGTCATATAAACACCTACATAATATTGTACTATAATTAATAAACTGTATGATTTGTTGTGACTTTCTATACATTACATGAGAACAAAGAAGTTATTGAAATTGCTAACCTATTTAAACAACAGTCAATACTAGTAGCTATTCATAAACAATGGCTCTGAAGTGCAGTGCTGTTTTTCTGTTATTTATCTCCCAACTTCTTGTCTCTTGTATTTCACAAAAATGTAAGAGTGGAATATCTGATCTCACTGATAAAGAAGAAGATAATACACTTTGGCAATGTCAGAAAGAAAAAGGTTTGGATGATGAACTAATAACAAGCAAACTGGACTCAAAGCAAGTGAAAGAGATAAGATTATTATACCTCCTATATCAATACTTACAATATGATGTGATAAATTAATACAGTTAGATGGTGCTTGTTAACTAAATCATATATTGATTAAATGTCCACTGATTTTATTATAGTAATGCAGTGTGTCTTAATTATCGAGTCAAAAAGAAAGGAGTGTGTGACTTTCGTAATGAATTAGTTGATGTAGCTCTTGCTTATCCTATTAATGATATCTGTCATCCATCATCTCAATATCCTGACAGATGTAGCATACACAATCATCCTGAGTTTGCAAAAAATAGGTGACGATAAAATGCTTTTGTCCTTTCATTATATTTTTATTGTTTCACTGTAGGTGTCATCGATCTCAACATTACTGTGCCTATAAATTACAATGTCCTACTGGTTACTATCATTCACCAATCATCACTGCATTAGATCTACCAAAGAATGATGATGGCAAGTTTTAACACATATAAACACTAATGAACATATATACTGCCATATAATGTACACCATGGTAGTCCTACTACATTAGTTAAAGGACACTGCCCACTGTTTAGTCTAATTTATTAATACTAGCTATAGCTTTAATGGCTCATACTTAATAATGGCAACAATAAGTTACCTTGGATACATTCACTCTCACAATCTGACCACTTTTTGTGTTATATTGGTATAATATATAATAAATATGACAGTCATTATAATGTTGTCTATTTAGGTGAGTGTGTTGACAGAGTGACCATTACCTATGAATCAGGAAAAGTTATAACATTGTGTGGATCACAGGATGAAATATATGAATTTAACAACAAAGCTGACAGAATATCTCCTTACCCACTCATTTTCAAATTTCAAAGCAGCCAATGCTGTCACAATTGTGGTTTCCATATTTGGCTTAGTTGTGTCCCAGACCCTATATTGGGTAGACATGACACTAGCTTCCCTTATGGATACAAAGTAGAACAATATAAGGTTAGCAACAATGTATTCATAAAAGATGTCAATATTATGTCCTTTAAATGTATGCCTATATAATAATTCCACATCTTCTATGTCAACTACAGAATCCTCAAAATGGTTTCCTATATAGAAAATCATCAAGTCATTATCATGTTGTTGTACCTCTTGGAGCCAAGGTTATCTATGAGGACTATGTTGTCACTATTGTTAAAGGAGAGCGAAGTCTTTATCAGTTTACTGACATATTAAGTATAAAAGTAGTAGATGATTTATTTGGCAACAAGACGTTTTACGGTAACATTGAGGATGGATTATATGGATTTGGTGAGTTCAATTTACAATACATATTTAATGATACAAACTTGATTCATTGTCTTTTGCTCTCAAGGAAATCTTCATATTGATGATGATAAAGCTATGTATGAAAATACAAGAATTCCTCCAGAGGTTGGCCAAATCTATCCTTTCTTGACTTTATATTCTTTCTTTACAGCTAAAACCAAGCTATAGAGATCACAAATATGTAATCGACACCGCCATTTTTCTTGCTCCTTTTCTAGTTAATACAACTTACAAGACTTTTGTTGAACCAGGTATACATTGATATCAGCATAATTATTATTTATAGCTATTTAAAAACTATTTTTAGCAACTAAAGTTCCACTGCCAATAATTGCTGGAAAACTAAACAAATTTAAACCGGAATGTCAAGAAACTGCAGAAATTACAAAGGGGTATACATCTCCTGCTTGTAAACAACCTGAGTATCCCAGTATAAGAACAATTACTAGAGGTAATTTCTGTAATATTGTAACAATGGTCTTATTCTTGCATAATATTTCAGTTCTTGCAGAGGCCAGTTATCTACGAAAAACCAGCAAAAACCCATTTGTGCTGACCATGGCACGTGATGTTATTGATTTATTGCATGAGCTAACTCCAGTCAAATTGGAACCTGGATTCTTTGATTAAGTTTAACAACTGATGAACCAAGTTACAATGACATTGTTCATAACTCAATAATGGTAGTATTCATTATAGTCATATGACAAAATTGTGTAACATCGCTGGTAATTAATATTTAAATTATATTTGGTAACATGTACACTGCAACATATATAGTCTTTAACATTATATATAATTGAGGTTAGGTTGACTTTCAAATGTCAACTATTCCACCACTATTAATTAACAAACATCAAACAGAAAGCGAATATATAAATAACAAAATATAGTTATGACATAACAAACTATACTAACTATTTATTAAATAATTGATCCTGATTGATATACAAATGTAAATTGATCTCTCACAACAGAAACAAATTCAATACTAGTTTCTTTCAAAAGTTCATGGTTGGAATCAGACATTTTGTAGTCAAGATGCCATATGAGCTTACGAAATTGTTTCCTATTAGGAAACTGTTTCCACAACATGCAGAACAGCTCAAGTTCATTTTGATCAAAATAATTTTCATTTAAGTCAATTTCTAAGTTTGTTGACAAGGCAAGTTCAATCAATGCTCGGAAAAAAATCCGTAAAACTGTCGCATCACAATTACATTTAAAACAGTTAACAAATTGAATACATTGTAAAGTCTTTACTTGACTAGCATGATCACCAATGGCTTTGGCAAAAATGCTAACATGATCTAGAATATTAAGTAATTCAAAGCGGACAAATGATAATCTTATGAGTGAAGTTTGTTTAAGAATGATGTCAAGCTGTTGTTCAACAATTTTCTTTGTTTTTGGATTGCTATCATTTTTTTCAAAGAATATACCATCTATCATAATATTTGAAGCAGTGATATGTGGTACATCACTATAGAAATTGAAGCCATAGTAGATAGGAGAACCAAAAGTGTGTAGGCACATGGGATGGAAGCGTTTAATAATTCCAATTAGCTCTTTATTGATATAATGAAAGTTACCAATGTACAATTTCTTCATTTGTTGGACGTCAGGTGCTATATGCCCCCTTTTAGTTTTTGAAACCAATTCTGAGAGTACTTTAGAAGTGGATTTTGTATGAATTAATTGAGCTTGCCTAAAAACAAGAGACAGTACCTGAATTTTGGTGGTTGATGTTGTTAAGAAACTAACAAGAAGTTGTGCTATACTCTCAACAGCAACATCACAGTCAGTAGGACAGTCAATTTTGAGAGACTCGAATTGTGGCTGTTGAATAAGGTCATTCAGTACACTCATTAATTGTTGAGAGTCAGGATGACTCAATTGGAGATTTAGCTTCACTCTTTTAAGGTTCTTCTGGTGTGAAATAATGGATGCTAAATTGAGCAAAGGATGGTTGGAAGGTATCCTGCCTCCTGTTATGGGCTTCTTCTCATTTATCAAGGTGTTTACAAAAATCTCTTCTAGCATGGTACAAGGAGAATATTTGGTATCTGCCAGATATCCTGGAACAAAGTACGACTGAAGCTCATGAAAATGATTATCACACATCTTCCTATCATGATATGATCCACCAATAACAAGAGACTTGATATGACTTCTTACTTCAATAGAACAAAGAGCTCTTAATGTATCTTCTGCTTTAAAAGTATTAGGAAAATATCCTCTACAGCACAAAACATGTAGCCTACTTGTACCAGCAATAAATTTGTGAACGCTCGGGATATCAATATTAGCAGTGATACTATCACTATACATATTATGTAAATCAAGACATATTGATTGAGGAAATTTATGAAAATGAGTCACAAGAATATCAACAATAGCATTGATGTGATCAGTGTTGGAATGCCAGGGTGAACCATATTGGGAGCTAAGGCGCTTTGGAACTATTAAGTTACATATTGGATGTACTAATATCAGACCAGTCTGCTGAAATAGTTGATGTAGACAACTGTCATTGTATGAAGTGAGCGTGTCATTTAGTGACAAACATCGAAAACTCAAAAAGAAAGCTAACATATTAGATCTAAGCAATACTTCCTTGATGTTACAAATTGATACTGACCAAATGTCTTGACGATTGGCTTGAGATGACACCATGTCTTTCACAACTTGATGCAACCATAACTGTTTTGATGATCCCTCTTCCTCGTTGTCTTCCTTATGCCAATTTAGTTGTGGTGACAGGACAAAACTACTGGCTGGAGTTGATGGAGAACAGTTTTGCTCTTTATAGCACTTGTACAAAGCCTCCCAATACGGAGTAGTACTTATATCTTCAAATAGCCTTGTTGTTTCCAATCTATGTACATCAACTGCCGGTAAACGAGCAAGAAGTTGACGGCGTAGGCTAACAGGAA
The DNA here is from genome assembly GCA_963965975.1 of Xestospongia bergquistia. Lineage (NCBI taxonomy): Eukaryota > Metazoa > Porifera > Demospongiae > Haplosclerida > Petrosiidae > Xestospongia > Xestospongia bergquistia. The sequence continues at coordinate 10,877,590 of OZ014412.1, read as the reverse complement.
GGAGAGCAAGGTAGTCTACAGAGTAGAGATTGAGGTGACCAATCAAATACATATAACACAGCTCCTGAAGAGAGATAGGAAGAACAGTATGATCACCAGAACAAACAGAGGGAGCAATATCCAGATTACAAACGTAGAAAAGACTATCACTAGAAGGTTCTGATGAATAATCAATACTCATTTTGTCATTTGTAGCCACACCTACATTTGTAACATAAGGGAGGAGCTCGGCTTCATTATTGTGCTTTATAACATTGTTTAGCAAAAACTAACGAAATAATAATGATTTAAAAGTAGACAATAAACTATCGAGAGAACTAGACGAAACAATATTCTCTGGCGAAATCCATTTTTTAATCTTTTCCTCAATCATACTATGATGCCCATATACCACACAGTTTAATGTATTCAGGTTTGCCATCTTCACATTGTCGTTTCCTAAGTGAGGATAATGAAACTAATTCAGTTGCATCAATAATAAGCCCATCAATGACCACCTCCAAATAATCTGTAGCTGATGCCAAGTCTAAAAGAGAAGAAAAAATTTTAAATTTCAGTAATTGCTGAAGAGTCATATACTGATGCCAAGAATTGATGCCCTAATTAAAAATAGTTCAGTGTCTTTAAATGTTTTGCATGTTTTGTAATAGATTGAGTAAGTGTTCTCAATTGACAGTCAAGTTTAAGTTTTTCTATTTGCTTAATTGTTAGTTTCTGTATGTTTGGAGATGATAAAATTATATCCAACTCTGTTCTGCAAATGACAAATCAAATCTGATTTTTATCTAGAATGAATGGATCTTGAACAGAAATGGATGCCAGTCCATTGACTATGAGATATTGGAATTAAATATTTGTATTAGTTAAAAGTACAAGACTGTTTTGAGGATCTCAGATAAACTTCAAGATTGGAAAGCCTTAAAGAACGTATCTGTGCTATTAGTATAGCAATAACATCTTTTGGTAACTTCAATTATTTAATATGCAGAGACTTCAAGTACTTGTTATTCAATGTAAAAACAGTCCGTCACAAGAATGGAAGGCAAGTCTTTCAGACTTTTTTGAAATGACTGCTTCTTGATCTAAATAACCTGGATGTTGTCAACAAATAATATATATATATATATATATATATATATATATATATATATATATATATATATATATATATATATATATATATATATATATATATATATATACACATATATATATATATATATACTTGATTATGAGAAGTGGAGAACATAAGAAAAGCAATTAACTGAAGCCTTCATAATCACACCTCCACTATCTCAATGTCTACCTAAACATTATGTCTCAAAGTGTTTCCAGTGTACAAACATGCACAAAACTGATATTAAATTCTCATAACTTGCTGAAAATTGGATATTGTCAGACTAACATGTTTCAGTTAAGGTTGGTTGCTAATGATCACTGAAATAACTTGTAAATTGTGTCTTGGTCTAATGCTTACTGGTCTTGACAAATCATCAATAGGTAATTCTTCCAAACTATTGCAAATTTTTGACATTGCTATACTACTGAGAAGTTTTAATTTAGTCAATGAAATGAACAAAGAACACTTATCAATCATTTCATTGGAAAGACTAGAATTTGATTGGACAGAAAATTTTCCTGATATTCCATGTTGAACTGACAATACTGTCAAGTAATTGATGTGTATCAAGTGTTGTATTTGTAACACAAAGCTCTTCAACACCTCTCACATTTCTCCTTCTTGCATAAACCAGACAATGTTATCATTCATTATAAGAAGTAGTGATTGACTGGGAAATATTGTTAAGTGTTCATCAAGTATATTAGAAACAGACAGCACATGCATTGTAACTACATAATTAGTGGTTTCCCCAGTTTTACATTCATCCAAAATCTTATGTTGATGTGACACAACAACAATGTGTAACCTACATATGCTCTTAAGCTGACACTAATCAAGTTGTTGAACATAATGTCTGCTCTATATCACTGAGGTTTAAGTTGACAAGTGCAAGCAATTTCAAGATTCATTTTTCAAGTAAGCTAAGAAAAGAGGCTAGAGACATACAAGATCATGAAGAAGCATGTTTTGTGTTTGCTATCTTGATGAGTCCAAACACAATACTGATCCTCTTTCTCAGAGCCTGAATCATGGATATCTTTTTTTTCTTTCCAGAGTTGACAAATTCGATGTCAACTTTCTATCATACCATAACACTCTCATCCACTACTATCAATACCTTCAGAAAAAGTTGTGGCTTCTAGTCTCTGAATATCGACTGATGGAAAATGATTTAGAAACTGGCGACGAAATTAAGGAGGAAGAGATGAGAGTTCATTTAGAGAATACTTCGACTTGATATGCATAATAATTATGTAACAAAACAAAACAATAAATGAATTCATAAAGAAATGACAAGAAATACTTTGTTAGTCATTAATTAGTAATTTTATTGCGTAGGAAAATCAAGGAAAAATGCTAACCTGAAGCATAAGGTATACATAGCTATATATATATATATAAGATTAAAAACTGATTACAAAAATGCTAAAATTAATACTCTCATAGGAAAGCAAAATCTTCAGGTAACACAAAATTGAAGGACAAACAGTGGAGCTCAACAACACTCCCTTTGCCGTACAAGACATCCGAAGGTTAGACTGCCAGTTTGGAATCCACTACTACAAGGAGAAGCAGAGTGGTCAATCAAGTCGAGTGTGCTTACGGGGTACACATAAAATAGGTTGCATAAGACAAAAATGTACAAAGTTGACAGCATTAGGTACATGTATAGCTCAGATAACAAGTACACAATGTACACACTCTTATGTTATACATATCCTATGTGGTCAATTCACAGATAACTTTCAACACTAATGAGAGCTGCAATACCCAACTACGCAAAATGTTTAATTGACTTATTTATAGACTTTTTGAAATCATATGAAATCTGTGTAATTCATAATATGTCAGTATCCTAATTTCTTTTGTTTTGTGAGTAAATAATATTCTTGAATGCATTTGTACTGTAATGTTTGCAACTGTCTACTGATTGACACTGGTTCTTTATATATATATCATACATAGCCAAAATCTCACCTTAATTAATACTGAACACTGACTTTCTTCAGACCATCACGATCAGTAACTCAAAGCAACAACAGCAGACTGGCATCACTTTATAGGAAGGTATGTATTAAACTGAAGAACGTTTTTAAAGATATATGCTGTTATTAATAATTAATTTTACATGCTAATAACTGCTGTGATCACGTTAGTGCACCTCAGAGATATATATGATTAGTCTCGCGTACCCAGCCCCTCCCTCCTTCCCGAAGGGGGGAAGGATGTCTACTATAATTAGCGTAGCATACCTTACTTACTCAATAGCTCCACCTACTTATTATTAGTAGGTTGGGCCAGCTGTTGATTTTTATCTAGGCTTTACCCTCCTCCTTTATGATAAGCTGACAAGCTCTAGAAGTGAACTGGGATTATTGCCCCATTGGAATGACTGGAATGTGGGGCAGCACCATGAAGAGCTGCTGAAAGCAATTTTGGTTCAATCATATATATTTAGTGGGTTCTCGTGTACTTGCAGCATGGGAAGCAAACTAAGACCACTCGATGTAATTCAACTACTATTGTGGCAAGGGTTCTGACTTTAGTGCTTTTCAGTAAATAATAAACTGTCTTGAGAAGATCATTGTATTGTTAGTATATATAAAGGCAGTGTACATCTGTGCAGTATGGTCCAACAGCCCTAATTTTCAACTGATGCATTGACAAATTCCTAAAATGCAAGAACCACATATAAATACTTGTTCTAACTAGTAATTGGAAACAAATGCTGCAATAAGTTTAAAATTAAAGTTTTAATAAAACTACAACCTAGTTGATAATAATGTAACATCGACTGCATAATGGTATTAACATTGAGAAATATGCATGGTTAGGATTATAGTTTCTATTGAGTGTTAAAATTGCATTTACAGATAGTTATGTAGTGACATGTATATTACTGTTGCTTTGTAATAGTACAACATACCAACAAATTATCCAGTGAGTGATTTATATGAATTCAAGATTCCATAGCAATCTACTAATGTCATAAACAAATTGCATGGTTATTAAAAAAGGATTCATTTTTATAATGTGATAGTAAAACATTACAGATTATTTATCAGATGTCACACACTTTTGTAGTAATCTGTTATGAATACTAGGAGGCCATGCAAAGTCTTATGTGAGGCTATAGGCTTCTATAGGCCTGTTACTATGTATACTCTATCATATTTCTAGTCAATAGACTGTTGCTATGGTATGTGATGTCATGCAGTTTGTAAATTCCTATTGATGATATACCTACCAGTCATCATTCCAAGCAGAATGGCAAAGCTAAAGACTCTTGGATATGGCAGTTATTCATCTCTGTATTCACTGTCAGATTGTTTTCCCTTCTCCCTTCAGGAACTATGCTCTTTGTATATAGTGGGTCATTTAGACCAATATTCACTAGAGTATCTAACACTTTTACCTACTACTATGCGTCATCAATTACTTCTAAGACTTCCAGCTGTTGATCTCCAACTTCTAGAGAATACTTTCTTTTTAAAAGATATTGACACAGAACTTTACTGGAAAACAATATTTTGCCATTTCCAGGAAAGTCTCCCTTCACACTGCGTGTGCCTGTCATCCAACTACAATAGTGCAAATTTAAAGCCACGTTCATTTAAAGAAGACTTTCTCAACAAAGCAGTAGACTCTGTCTTACAATACCATCCAGATACCTGCCGACACATATGCCATTGTTTACCACTAACATCATTTATTTCCATTCGTTATGTATCAAGATCTATGGAACTACATCCTTATAATAGATACAATGACTATGTTAAGAGGGTGTTTGAACATGCTGGATTATGTTTGGTGTGTTCTCAGCATAAGATCGTTTTTCCATTACGTCTACAAGCAACTAAGCATTTATCATCATGTGTTAATAATTATAGAGAGAGCATACTTGCAGCTATTGATATTCTGGCGAACTGTTTTGATCATTTTCCTAAATATCTTACTGTCTACAAGCCTCCTTTCAAGTCTCAGGATGTATTTCAATTGCAAATTCATCCATTGATCAAATATTTTCTTGCTTCAATCAAAATTTTACGATGTGCAGGTGAGTTTAAAAATATGAAAAGGACATTCCATACAGTTTCAAAGCCCTTGTCTTGCCTGAAATCATTACATATTGGACATCTATGTACAACATATGACACCAGCTGTTGTGCATTGCAACTAGAAAAATGTTTGCCATTTTTTACACCTACACATGAATGTCCTGCTTATTATGACGGCTTGGAAGAGCTATTTGTACAAGATTTACAAGATCACTCAGGAGCATTATTGTCCCGATTAAGTTCTATGGTCTTGAATCAAAAACACATGAGACGAATTGAATTGACTGGTCAATTCAATTCCAATCAAAATTTTGAGATTTTTCTTTCCACTTTATTTACTTTAACAGAGCAGCCCCAATTTGAAAGGTTTGATATTCAACTCTACAATTACAATGACAATTTGTCCATTGAGGAATTTCTTAAAGTAGTTGTATCCACTCTAGCAACTTCTTGTACACATCAGTTCCTTCTGTCTTTAAATAACATTAAAATGGTAGTGAGCTACACTAGCAGTAGTAAAGTTGAAAAATTGAGTATGGAGTTCAACAAAGTTCTGCCCAAAGACGCTCCTCAACATATAAATACTGTTCCATTTAAAGAGACGTCTTTACCAGAAGTGTATGAATAACTCACGTAAATACTGACATTTGATTGCAGGCATCTAGCTTTCCATTAGTATATATAACAATTTTTCTCACTGTCAGTATATATATATATTTAATTTAAAAGTAAACAACTTAGTTTTATGTCAAAGAGATCATTCACTAAATCAACACTAATTGATAAAGGATACAAGATGGCTAGCCACCCTCTAACCTACTGTGACGTCTCAGCAGCTGGTGTCAATGTCAGCAACCATTTTGTGCATCTCTCCAATAAAAATGAACAAAACATTAAAAAAATTTTGGATTTTCATGGTCTTATAAATATGCTTAACTTAATACAATGTTAAGCATATGGACATAAAGCATCACTCACATGTACAGAAGAGAAATGGACTTGCTGCATGCACGATCTGAGTTGGTGATTTGTGATTGTGGTTTAATCTTATTAACCGTTGAATGGTACATATATTATATATGGTACATGTTTAAGTTACACACATCTTGGGCTCAAAATAATGTGCAAGCAAGCAAGCACGCAATTTCCTGTAGAAGGGGAGCAAACCATAAAACTACTTACATTAATTACTACTGTGGCTAATGTTCTGTATCTTTAGTTGTTTCAAAAGCAAGCTACCTACAATAAATGTTGTTAGTTTACAGATATTCATGAATAGGCCTATTGAATGATAAAGCTTTTAGACAGAAATTTATAATTTAATCTTGATAGATGTACAAATGCTTTCTAATCATGTCAGAATGTGGCCTTTTTGCAGTTTTGAATTTGAAAACTGCTGGTGAAGATTTTTACATTATATGTATAATGTCATATAAGCTGGGTCATTCAATGCAATCCTTATGTCATACTGTGTTATTATATTTAGAGTTTAGAAAGATACAATAATTTATTATAATCCAATTATAACGTACATTTATAGAAGAGATCCAGTGATGACAGTATCAATACTGGTTACATCCTGACAAGCATATCATTGCAGAGGCTGGTGGTAGAGATTATTCCACAAGGCTAGTAGAATGTAATGTATTTATATACAAAGTTGTAGTAGGTGTTGTATTGATATTATAATTATATGTGAGACAAAGATATTAAGGAACAAACTCACTGCTTTTCAGACTCTCACAATTAACAGGGCCTCATTACTGCAGTCGTGAGTATGACACTAGATGAAGTTAGTTGATGGGTTCTAAATAAGACAGTAAGTATTGATAATTTCTATCTTTTAATAATGAACAAATTCAAAATAGTTTCAATCTTTTCCTGAACAATCAAAAATATAAAATCACACAAAAGTAGCCTTTATTTTACACAATGTATTATTTCATAGTTGTTTTTAAACAGCTTTTTACCAGCTTTCCTACTTCTACAGCACAGCCCCAATGAAATGCCACACCTTTTGCTTCATGACCATAACAGTGAATAACTATGGGCCCTTCTGGAGTGGTTTCGTCACAACAAAGTCGTATTTTAGGGCGACCAGGACGTAAACCTCTCCATGTTTTGAGAACTTTAGCATTTGCTAAACTAGGCACTACCTTAGAGCACTTCTCAATAATGTTGGCTGATGTAGTGGGACAGGACTCCTCAGACCAGTCGTTAGGGACAGCTGTAACACCAAGAACTACATCATGTGAACGAGGATATATTATAGTTATATCATTAGATGAATGAAGTATAACGAATTCCTTTACCCAGGGAGCTTCAACTGACACTATATCTCCTCTAATTGGATACATGGTTGTGTCTGGTACTAACGAATATGACCCCAAACCTGTGCAATTAATAATAATGTCGTAATTATGTAACTCTGAGAGATTAGTGACCTTTCTTTGCAAAACACTACCACCAAGTTGACGAAATTTATCCATTAATCGAGGAAGATATATTCGACTATCAACAATGTATGCTCCAAATGAAACAATAGTTTTATACTGTTCTGGAACATTCAATTTAGCACCATCTTCTTGTGATAACATTTGGAAACCAATTGTCTGTTCAACCCACCAAGGTATAGCGCCATCTTCACTGTCATCAGCTACTATACCATGTACTAATGATATCCCCATCTCACCTCCCTCAGGAGAATCATAAAGTGATTTTATATGACTAATTGTATCGCATAGCCATTGAGCTGGATCTCCGATGCCATCTACAGAGCCACCAAGAGGAGTTACATCAAAAGGAATGATCATTCCAACAGCTTTATCACTGGTGGTATCTGGAGTCAATTTATCAGCTATGATTGTAATAGAATATTGCTCTTGATAAGACTGAGCTAAGTGTAAAGCCACAGATGTACCTATTACTCCAGCACCAACAACAGCAACTTGAAGAGCCATGTTCAATCAGGAATAGACCCAAAGGTAGGCGTGGGCTGCTCAGGATGGGTTGGAAACACCCACTCACTTCCGGTACATCTCCTAAACTGCTTGCTGTTTCTTCTGAAACGAGTGTTAAGTATTTTTGGAATTTTTACTTTAATTAACTATTACTTTATAATAAATATTTATTTGGAGTAATTATTATTTACCTGACAATTAGTCTTTTGCTAGTATACACTACAAGGAACTCTTTTAGATGAAGTTTTTAAAATTGGTACACCAGATGACTCAGGGGGGTAGGAATGAAGTTTAAGTTGGGGGGGCTGACCTTAGCGTTATTTTATTAAACATCAAAAATGACCAAACAAATTAATTTGCCTGTCGTTAAAAGAAACAAACTCTTTAGCTATTTCTAATAAGTTTATGTTATCAGTACGGTCCTTATGTGTATGTAACAACATGACATGGTTTAGTCATTCTTGGATTATAGTACTTCATAGATAATTTTATAGTCGGAGTAAGATTGAAAAAGTGCATTCTGTTCTATTAATACTTTTGTTATAGCAATTAAAGGTAACATGACCACACAATAATGTGGTGATTGGTTGTTAATGTACACAAATTAACATAATAACTACTTCAGTCAAGAGGTTATTATGTACATAGTCTTGAGTGCAAATCAGGGGGCTTAGCCCCTCCTGATTTGAAGTTGGGGGGGGGGGGCTTCAGCCCCTCCTGCCCCCCCCCTCTTTCCTACCCCTATGCCAGATGTTACACAAGTGTTAGGTAGTGCAGATCTCCTGTTAAATGTTGCTCTAGGTCTGAAAACAGGGAGACTAACCTGTTTAAGGGTTACAGGGTTAACAACTAACATTTTATTCTGTTATAAATGGTTCTTGCAATCTGGTTGCCTTTTTATATTCTTTTCATATTTTTTACTTAAAAAAAATAAAAATTAAGACTATAACCTCTACAAATAGTTGGTTCTAAAGTTGAACCTTTATTCAAAGATCAAAGCTTGACTTTAGATTTCATGGAGTCAGATGTTCATAAATGTAAAAAATCTTTTTATAGCATGTTTTACAATTTTAAAAAATCTAGTTATACTTTTTCCAACACTTTTAATAAGAAAAAGCTTTATCAATTTCCAGCTAATTAATGAAGTAAAAAAATTGAAAAATATAAAAGGGAACGAGATTGCAAGAACTCTATAACAACATAAAAATGTCAGTAAAAAATTTTGACCCCTTTAAGGGTGGTGATCAGTTTAACACACAGAAAATAATGAACTTCCCGCCAGACAAGTAGGTATTGCATTGTTCTAAATTATATATAATAAATATATGTAACGCTGTCTGTGTTCATTGCAGCTGTGATGAGTGATAATATTTTAAAATATATTTGTGTAGACAAATGCCAGTCATGATCAATATTGTAGTGGCTTTGCTATTTAGTTAACTACATGCAAATATCCCCCCCCACGCACACATACAGTCCATAAGAATTACCTAATAAAGTATATATCAATGCAGGATTTGCTTTTGAGCTATATAACAAGGCACTTATATACAATTGCCCTCCTATATTGCTTATAAGTGTGAGAGTGTAGTACATGTAAACAGGTTAAAATCTTCTGCCATTCTAAATCATTTCTATAGGATGAATCTAAATACATGTAGTTCAACTTGTTATACCGATCTAGTCTATGAACTATAGCTGTTGTTTCTTGCTGCAATAATAGCGTTGCAATTTTGCTGATCTCTGATTTAAGGGATATGAACTTTAAAGATAGACAGTCTAACTTAGAATAATGATGTTACGTATCAATTTCTATCACTGTTAATTTTATCTGTGTTTTTGGGCCTTTTTAACCTATTGGGGGTTTACTACAGGCATGAGCAGACTTCCATTGCAGAGTGGGTGTATTGTGGGTGGTTTGAAGTTCTAATTAACAGGAATCATCGAAGTAAGTAGTGCAGAGCATATTGGATACCCTCTCTCTATAATGTCCACAATAGTCATTAGCCATAAGTATTAATAGGCTAAAGTGCAGAGCAGAGTCCACAAATACTTTTCCTTGCCTATTTTTTTCAAACAGTGTACAATCATCTTGGTGGACTGCCACAAGCGTCTTTTAGTTCCAACTTCTTTAACATGGTTCCTTTGCCTAAATTCAAGTCTATCTTGGCTTCATCAATGACAGAGTTCGTAGGGTTCTAGAGATATCATTGTTAAGTGATTGGCCATGCACTAGCTACTAAATGTCTAGTGTAGTCTCCATTTACATGGATGTTAGCATCACAGTATGACTCAAAATGCACTAATACGTACTTTTCTTTTGTCTCGACTGGTATGAAGTGACTAGCCTGCACTTTTTTGTCTATGTACTCTTGTATTAGTCTTTTGTAAGCAATTCCTCTCTTAAAGGATGGGCTGGCTACATGATACTACTATTGTATGATAGCAGGATTAGACATTGTGGTATTCAATGCTTCAACAATTTCAATTTATCTGGATACCGAGAATGGCCATAATCAATGCAAAAACAGTGCATGAAGCTTTGTATAAGCCAATAAGTGAAGGTATGGTTAGGATGGTCAGCCATAATACCTGCTGGCAAGGTTGGATGTGAGCACAGTAAAATTATTTGCATGCATGTAATCATTAATGAAACATCAAGTATATAATAATTCTTTGTCAAGACATGTATTGATATACTGTGAGTGTGACAATTAAGCCATATTGCATATGTGAGGATAACAGAAATATATGTACAACGTCATATTGATAACTTGTAAAGGTTACTTGATTAACTATGACATAAGTGGTATACTCACATACACACACACTTATCTATCTATCTATCTATGTAGACGTTTTATTCCCAGAGAAGTCCACTTTATGATCACTCACATGACTGAATCAAGACAAGTTGTCTATAGACCAGCAAAAACAAATCCAACAGCATAAACCACATGGTAAAACTATACATTATCTTCCAGATACACAGCTCAAATATTTTCATTAAAAATGTAATAACATCATCTCAGTCAATGCATCAATCACTATGTACATTTATATATATATATATATATATAATCTATTAACAAAATGAATCCCCAATAGCTACTGCTAGTTTAAAGAGCACAAACAGAATATAACAATAATAAATAAAACAGTAGTAAAGTACTGGATATAGTATGATTAATAAGACAGAGATAAAATAAGTGACTAATGGCATCTGATAAGTTTTAGTGTGATAAGTGATAGTAAGTGGATGATTAGTAAATAAGAATATTTACTTTAGATTTAAAAGTGATTAGAGATGAGCTAGATTTCACATGATAAGGAATTGAATATCACAGAGAGAGAACAGAAAAGAAAAATGAGTCTAAATGTTCCCAGACAGAGAAGCAATAGTTAAAATAGGGAGTAACAAGACAGCAATACAAAGTGACAGAGTTTGAGGAGTAGCATACTTATAGAAGCTATAGCAGATGATTCCAAGTTTTAGAATAGACAGATTGGATCTAACTTAGAGGTGATAACAACACTAAGATATTTAAATGAATTGACACATTCAAGTTGAGAATTATTTAAGAATAGAGGAGAGAGGGAGGTTGAAAAAGAAGGAGACATATGTAAGATGATCATGTATTTGTTTTTTAGGAGTTGATGGTGAGATGACAAGAGCTAATCCATGATGAAATGAGGTTGGAAAAGAAATTTCTTGAGATAGAGGAATGTCATTAGAATAAAGAGTAAGAGTGGTTGAAGAGAAAAGGGATAGTTTAGCATTGTCATTTATATTGATAATGAATCACTAAGGTCCAAAAATGGACCTTAGGGCACATCAGAGGTGACTTGATTAAATAATTGTTCAAAGGGAGTTGATATCATGAGATTAAAGAATTGATTATGCGAGAGTTGATCTTGTAGGAATTAATCTCATGGGATGAACCCAGATAAAGAACCATTTATGATTACTTTTTGAGTATGGCCCTGTAAAAAACTATGGAGCCAAGGCAAAAGAAGAAGGTTGAGCAAAGATAAGAAGTTGAGTAGGGGCTTGTGAGGGACAGTGTCAAATGGTATTGTGAGATCAAAGAAGACTGCACAGACTGCTTTTTTGAGATCTTTTGAAGAAAACCAAGAATTGACAGTAGATAATAGAGCTGGTTCAGTTGAGAATCCAGGAAAACAAAGAACCAAACTAACAATTAGAAAGCAGCATAACAAAATCGTAGAAATAGTTAAAGATATGATGTTCCAGAATCTTACTTAGAAGAGTAAGTAGAGAGGTTGAATGATAGTCTGAAGGGGATGAAGAAGAGGTTCCTGTTGAGAGGGAGGAGTTGAAGACTTCCAGACCACGATGACGTCTTGAGGGGCGATTAAATCACGTGAGATACATCAAGCAGTGAAAATGTCTCGACCTCTACAAACTCTTCATAGTCAGCTTCGATCCTTATCGCTAGATAATGTAGAAGAGACCGAGAAACACATTGGTCATGGAGCTTATGGAGTTGTTTCTGAGGTTAGAGTCAGTGGTCTGGTTTGTGCTGGAAAGACCCTACATGAAGCTATTATACAGGTATAAAATTGTAAACATGAGTAGAAACGTTCACTCTATTTCCGCACATCTCTTTCTCAGACTTTAAAAAGCCTTAGCAAAAAACGCGGACATTGTACCATGCCATCAATTATCATCACTAAAATATTCTTAAAAGAAATGTATTGCTGTGTTACTTCCTACTAGTCAGCAGAAAGTGAACCTTAAAATTAAGTGTTCGTGTTGTTTAATTGATAGATTTGTTTTCCATATTTTAGGGAGACACATCAGTCAAATTTATTGAAGAGTGTCTTTGTCATAGTCAACAACGTCACCCTAACATTGTTCAGTTAATGGGTGTCCATTTTAGACGTAATAATCGACTACCTATGTTAGTAATGGAGTATCTTCCTCATTCTTTAACACAATGTTTGGAAGCACATCATGATCTCCCACTGCAAATCAGATTCTCCATACTTCTTGATGTGGCAAAAGGTCTCAATTATCTTCATTGTAAGAGACCACCCATTGTCCATCGTGATCTCACAGCTAATAACATATTATTGACCTCTAATTTTGTAGCTAAAATATCTGACCTGGGCGTGTCTAGAATGGCAGACACTTTTAAGCGTCAAGAACTTTCTGTAGCACCAGGTAACTCTATTGTGATGCCTCCTGAAGCTCTCAAGGACAATCCAGTTTATGACTATAAGCTAGATGTCTTTTCATATGGCTGTTTAATTCTCCATGTCTTTACATGTGAATGGCCTAGACCCTCTGATCAATACATTCATAGAACTGATTTTTTCCAAAGGGGGAATTATACTCTTGTTAATGAATGGGATAGGAGAGCCAAATATACAGCAAAAATATCTAATTATAACCCTTTCTATTTGTTTGCCAAATCTTGTCTGGAAAATGATCCTAAGAAGCGACCTACTATGAGTAATGCTATTACATGTGCTCAAGGTGCTGTTTATAGTCTAGGTCCATTAAAGAATCAATTTGAGATGATAAAAGAAAACAATGCACTAAGAAAACAAGTGGATCAGTTAGAGAAACGAGTACAAGATATTCGCATATTGGAAGAAAGGAATAAAGTACAAACTAATGCTTATCTATTAGATCAAGTAATGGAACAAACACAAAGTTATACTAAGAGATTGGAACAAGAAAAGAAGAAAGCACAAGACAATGCTAATCAATTGCAGCAAGAAAAAGAGAAAGCAGAAATTCGTGCTCATATGTTGGAACAGGCAAAAGAGCATGTACAAAAGTATGCTAACAGATTGGAAATAGAAAAGAAGCAAATGCAAGGGGATATCCATAGATTGGAACAAGAAAAGAGGAAAGCACAAGACAATGTTAATCAATTGCAAGAAGAGAAGGAGAAATTACAAGATCAAAATGATCAATTGCAACAAGAAAAGAAGAAAATACAAACTCAATCTTGTGGTTTAAAACTGGAAATGAAGCAAGCTCAACAAGATGCTCATAAATTAGAACAAGCAAAAGAGAATATACAAAAGTATGCTAGCAGATTGGAAATAGAAAAGAAGCAAATGCAAGAGGATATCCATAGATTGAAACAAGAAAAGTTAAAAGCTCAAGGCACTGTTAATCAATTAGAACAAGAAAAGGAAAAAGTAGTATTTGATGCTTTGATTTTGAAAGAGAAAATGAAACAAGCACTGCAGTATGGTCATAGGTTAGAAAAAGAAATGGACAGAGTACAAAATTTTGCTAGAACATTAGAACTAGAAAAGAAACAAACACAAGAGATTGTCTTTAAACTGGATCAAGAGAAGAAAATGGTACAAGACAATGTTGATCGATTACAAGAAGAAAAGGAGAAAGCACAAAAGGATGCTTATGTATCAAGAGAAAGAATGGAAGAACTACAGCAGTATGCTCATAGATTAGAAGAAGAGAATGAGAAATTACATGCTAATACTTGTCTATTGGAAAGACAAACACAAGAATATTCTCTTAAATTGGAACAAGAAAAGGAGAAAGCACAAACTGATGCTTGTGTTTTGATCGATGGTATGGAGCAAGCGCAGAAGCTTGCCCAAAATTTGGAACAAGAAAAGAAGAAAACAAAACAATATGTTTGTACATTGGAACAAGAGAACTTGTTTTCACAGAGTTACACTAACAAATTGGAACAAGAAAAGAAGGAAATGCAAAAGAATGTCTACAGTTTAGAACAAGAAGTGAAGAAAGTACAAGAAAATGCTCATCAATTAGCATCTAAATCCGATAAAGAGAAAAATCAAGTACTGGATCTTTTAAATAAAGTAGAAAGAGAGAAGATTTCATTAATAACACAGGTTAAAGACTTGGAGAAGGAATTGAAGCAAGTTCAGACAAAACCATTTAAAGTATCGTTAATAACTATAATTGTAATAATTATAGCAATTTTGCTTTTTAAAATTATAATATGACAATTTCATTGTATCACAATAACAATAGTAGCAACAACAAAAGTCTCACATTGCCAGATTTTTCAATAACAATTGATGTACTCAAAAATGGGGCGTTGTTTGTGTCAAAATTGGAAAATTTTCATGACATAATAAATAAGTTATCATTTATTAAAATATACGGAAGTCTCATACGGACATTCCTATTTAAATATAACGGGGTTATACGGAGTTTTAATGTCTGTCCTCGACTTCACTAAATAATATACCGAACCAAAGTCAGGGACCCACCTAACTGGAAGCATCTCTCTGACCCGTGACTCTAAG
Source organism: Xestospongia bergquistia (assembly GCA_963965975.1). Classification (NCBI taxonomy): domain Eukaryota; kingdom Metazoa; phylum Porifera; class Demospongiae; order Haplosclerida; family Petrosiidae; genus Xestospongia; species Xestospongia bergquistia. The sequence continues at coordinate 10,862,162 of OZ014412.1, read as the reverse complement.
AGACGGCTTGTGGTACTCGCGCTCCGCGTTTTATTAAGTAACAATAAAAAGTAAATCATAACATGTTAAATGTACTATTGAATACATTTAATTTTAACACAAACGGCGCTCCATAAATAAGAAGTAAATCACTAATAACTTGATAAATAATGACTTATTTATTATGTCATGATATTTTTTTCAATTTTGACTCAAACACTATGTCACCTACTGTAACATATAAATTATCCAAAGATTATGCTTATCATTACATGTACATGAGCCAAGTGCTGAACACTGTCAAAAAGAGAATTGAAAAGACATATAAAGATATTTGTCAATAATTAATGCATGTGCTAACGATAAGAAGTTCCAATTGATACTGTAAATAACATCATGGTATGATAGGTTCCAAAACTCAGAATTTGCACCCTAAACCTATAGATGATGATTTAACTAAAATACTGTCATCCTAGCTACATAAAAGTATGAATGAAACAAGTGACTTAACAGATATTTAAGGCAGAATTAGCATTTGCAGATGTACATGTGTTTTGCCTAGTATATGACTGAGTTGTTATAAAAAAGGAAGGCTTTCAATGTTTTTTACACACAATGATGTTACTGGATGCATATTGTCAGTCAAGATATACAGGTGGGTTGTAATAGTCTAAGTTAATTTTCCACCATAATGTATGTACTCAGAGAACTTTATCAAAATCTACAGCTATACTGCAGATACACTCTCTGGACAAGATTCTGGAAGACAATACTTTAGTGAGTTTATTGAAAGTATAGTGCAAACTTTTAACTGCTAGCAACTGTGTGCTCATATTACAATCAAAAATTAAATGAACCTGGCAATCAAAAAATCTAGTAGATTGTCCACTAAAATTAAATCCATACACCTGATGATTAGAGGCAAATTAATTATATTTTTTCACTTATTGTGATATACTAAGTAACTACTTGAACCTACATGTATAATTATATATTCATTATTGTATATTATTACATCATGTATCGATATAAATACTGCATACTTTCAGTATTTTGTCAGTTGTCATAGTTGTACTTGCTACAGTTGTATTAGTTATCATTATCGTTAATATTATTACTATTGTCATTGGGTCGGTTGTCAGTTGTATAAATAGCCGGTTCTGTAATTCTCTCCAATTCACTTGGTCACTACACTTATAGCTGCATTCCTCTCAGTCCATCAATATTGGTCCAATTTCCAAAGGTGTCACTTATTGCATCTTGCCAAATATGTTACACTTTTGGTGTACTTCATGAAACCTTCTGGAATTTTGTTTTGCTTTTAGTACTTAACAATGCATATTAATTGTAAGGTTTGAGTTAGTCTGACTTGTCTACTATTAAGTATTCTCCTTTGTATATAATATTACACAAAATATCTGCGAAACAAGAAATAACTCCAAGTACTGAATAAGACTTACTGCTTTCATACATACCTCTTTTAATGGAGAACTCAATTTCCTTCAGTTTTATGGACAATATCAGGTCAAGAATGAAGTGTTTACAATTTATGATATGTGGCCTTATATGTTTATGACAATCCAGTTTATTATTATGTTTAATATGAAAATCTGGAGAACTTTAGCATTTGCTAAACTAGGCACTACCTTAGAGCACTTCTCAATAATGTTGGCTGATGTAGTGGGACAGGTCATCATGTGAACGAGGATATATTATAGTTATATCATTAGATGAATGAAGTATAACAAATTCCTTTACCCAGGGAGCTTCAACTGAAACTATATCTCCTCTAATTGGATACATGGTTGTGTCTGGTACTAACGAATATGACCCCAAACCTGTGCAATTAATAATAATGTCGTAATTATGTAACTCTGAGAGATTAGTGACCTTTCTTTGCAAAACACCACCACCAAGTTGACGAAATTTGTCCATTAATTGAGGAAGATATATTCGACCATCAACAATGTATGCTCCAAATGAAATAATAGTTTTATACTTTTCTGGAACATTCAATTTAGCGCCATCTTCTTGTGATAACATTTGGAAACCAATTGTCTGTTCAACCCACCAAGGTATAGTGCCATCTTCACTGTCATCAGCTACTATACCATGTACTAATGATATCCCCATTTCACCTCCCTCAGGAGAATCATAAAGTGATTTTATATGACTAATTGTATCGCATAGCCATTGAGCTGGATCTCCGATGCCGTCTACTGAGCCACCAAGAGGAGTTACATCAAAAGGAATCATCACTCCAATAGCTTTATCACTGGTGGTATCTGGAGTCAATTTATCAGCTATGATTGTAATAGAATATTGCTCTTGATAAGACTGAGCTAAGTGTAAAGCCACAGATGTACCTATTACTCCAGCACCAACAACAGCAACTTGAAGAGCCATCTTCAATCAGCAATGGACCCAAAGGTAGGCGTGGGCTGCTCAGGATGGTATAACGTGAGGATTGGAAACACCCACTGACTTCCGGTACATCCCCTAGCAAGCATAAACTGCGCGTAGGCTTGTTGTTTCTTCTGAAACGAGTGTGAAGTATTTTTGGAATTTTTACTTTAATTAATTATTACTTTATAATAAATATTTATTTGGAGTAATTATTATTCAATTAGTCTCTTGCTAGTATACACTACAAGGAGCTCTTTCAGATGAAGTTTTTAAAATTTGGACACCAGATGACTCGGGGGTTTGAATGAAGTTTAATTTGGGGGGACTGACCTTAGCATTATTTTATTAAACATCAAAAACAAACTCTTTAGCTATTTCTAATAAGTTTATGTTATCAGTATGGTCCTTATGTGTATGTAACAGCATGACATGGTTTAGTCGTTCTTGGGTTATAGTACTTCATAGATAATTTTATAGTCGGAGTAAGATTGAAAAAGTGCACTCCGTTCTATTAATACTTTTGTTATAGCAATTAATTTTACAAAAGGTAACATGACCACACAATAATGTTGTGATTGGTTGTTAATGTGCACAAATTAACACAATAACCACTTCAGTCAAGAGGTTATTATGTACACAGTCTTGAGTGCAAATCAGGTGATAACAACACTAGAATAGAGGAGAGAGGGAGGTTGAAAAAGAAGGAGACATATGTGAGATGATCATGTATTTGTTTTTTTAGGAGTTGATGGTGAGATGACAAGAGCTAATCCATAATGTAATGAGATTGGAAAAGAAATTTCTTGAGATAGAGGAATGTCATTAGAATAAAGAGTAAGAGTGGTTGAAGAGAAAAGGGATAGTTTAGCATTGTCATTTATATTGATAATGAATCACTAAGGTCCAAAAATGGACCTTAGGGCACATCAGAGGTGACTTGATTAAATAATTGTTCAAAGGGAGTTGATATCATGAGATTAAAGAATTGATTATGTGAGAGTTGATCTCATAGGAATTAATCTCATGGGATGAACTCACATAAAGAACCATTTATGATTACTTTTTGAGTACGGCCTTGTAGAAAACTATGGAGCCAAGGCAAAAGAAGAAGAAGGTTGAGCAAAGATAAGGAGTTGAGTAGGGGCTTGTGAGGGACAGTGTCAAATGCTATTGTGAGATCGAAGAAGACTGCACAGACTGCTTTTTTGAGATCTTATGAAGAAAATCAAGAATTGACTGTAGATAATAGAGCTGGTTCAGTTTAGAATCCAGGAAAACAAAAAACCAAACTAACAATTAGAAAGGAGCATAACAAAAGTCGTAGAAATAATTAAAGATGTGATGTTCCAGAATCTTACTTAGAAGGGGAAGTAGAGAGGTTGAATGATAGTCTAAAGGGGATGAAGAAGAGGTTCCTGTTGAGAGGGAGGAGTTGAAAATAAGGAAGACTTCCAGACAACGATGACGTCTTGACGGCCGAATAAATCACGTGAGATAATCAAGCAGTGAAAATGTCTCGACCTCTACAAACTCTTCAAAGTCAGCTTCGATCTTTATCGCTAGATAATGTAGAAGAGACCAAGAAACACATTGGTCATGGAGCTTATGGAGTTGTTTCTGAGGTTAGAGTCAGTGGTCTGGTTTGTGCTGGAAAGACCCTACATGAAGCTATTATACAGGTATAAAATTCTAAACATGAGTAGAAACGTTCACTCTATTTCCACACACCTCTTTCTCAGACTTAAAAAAGCCTTAGCAAAAAACATAGCCATTGCACCATGCCATCAAATATCATTACTAAAATATTCTTAAAAGAAATGTATTGCTATATGTTACTTCCTACTAATCAGCAGAAAGTGAACCTTAAAATTAAGCATTTATGTTGTTTAATTGGTAGATTTGTTTTCCATATTTTAGGGAGACACATCAGTCAAATTTATTGAAGAGTGTCTTTGTCATAGTCAACAACGTCATCCTAACATTGTTCAGTTAATGGGTGTCCATTTTAGGCGTAATAATCGACTGCCAATGTTAGTAATGGAGTATCTTCCTCAATCTTTAACACAATGTTTAGAATCACATCATGATCTCCCACTTCAAATCAGAATCTCCATACTTCTTGATGTGGCAAAAGGTCTCAATTATCTTCATTGTAAGAGACCTCCCATTGTCCATCGTGATCTCACAGCCAATAATATATTATTGACCTCTAATTTTGTAGCTAAAATATCTGACCTGGGCGTGTCTAGAATGGCAGACACTTTTAAGCGTCAAGAACTTTCTGTAGCACCAGGTAATTCTGTTGTGATGCCTCCTGAAGCTCTCAAGGACAATCCAGTTTATGACTATAAGCTAGATGTCTTTTCATATGGCTGTTTAATTCTCCATGTCTTTACATGTGAATGGCCTAGACCCTCTGATCAATACATTCATAGAACTGGTTTTTTCCAAAGGGGGAATTATACTCTTGTTAATGAATGGGATAGAAGAGCCAAATATACAGCAAAAATATCTAATGATAACCCTTTCTATTTGTTTGCGAAGTCTTGTCTGGAAAATGATCCTAAGAAGCGACCTACTATGAATAATGCTATTACATGTGCTCAAGGTGCTGTTTCTAGTCTACATCCATTGAAAAATCAATTTGAGATGATGAAAGAAAACAATGCACTAAGAGAACAAGTGGATCAGTTAGAGAAACGAGTACAAGATATTCGCATATTGGAAGAAAGGAATAAAGCACAAACTAATGCTTATCTATTGGAAGAAGTAATGGAACAAACACAAAGTTATACTCAGAGATTAGAACAAGAAAGAAAGAGAGCACAAGACAATGTTAATCAATTGCAGCAAGAAAAGGAAAAATTACAAGATCAAATCGATCAACTGGAACAAGAAAGAAAGAGAGCACAAGACAATGTTAATCGATTGCAGCAAGAAAAAGAGAAAGTAGAAACTCGTGCTCATAACTTGGAACAGGGAAAAGAGAATGTACAAAAGTATGCTAACAGATTAGAAATAGAAAAGAAGCAAATGCAAGGGGATATCCATAGATTGAAACAAGAAAAGTTAAAAGCTCAAGACACTGTTAATCAATTAGAACAAGAAAAGGAAAAAGTAGTATTTGATGCTTTGATTTTGAAAGAGAAAGTGGAACAAGCACTGCAGTATGGTCATAGGTTAGAAAAAGAAATGGACAGAGTACAAGATTATGCTAGAACATTAGAACTAGAAAAGAAACAAGCACAAGAGATTGTCTTTAAACTGGATCAAGAGAAGAAAATGGTACAAGACAATGCTGATCGATTACAAGAAGAAAAGGAGAAAGCACAAAAGGATGCTTATGTATCAAGAGAAAGAATGGAAGAAGTACAGCAGTATGCTTATAGATTAGAAGAAGAGAAAGAAAAATTACATGCTAATACTTGTCTATTGGAAAGAGTATTAGAACAAACACAAGAGTATTCTCTTAAATTGGAACAAGAAAAGGAGAAAGCACAAACTGATGCTTGTGTTTTGATCGATGGTATGGAGCAAGTGCAGAAGCTTGCTCAAAAGTTGGAACAAGAAAAGAAGAAAACACAACAATATGTTTGTACATTAGAACAAGAGAACTTGTTTTCACAGAGTTACACTAACAAATTGGAACAAGAAAAGAAGGAAATGCAAAAGAATGTCTACAATTTAGAACAAGAAGTGAAGAAAGCACAAGACAATGCTCATCAATTAGCATCTAAATCCGATAAAGAGAAAAATCAAGTACTGGATCTTTTAAATAAAGTAGAAAGAGAGAAGATTTCATTAATAACACAGGTTAAAGACTTGGAGAAGGAATTGAAGCAAGTTCAGACAAAACCATTTAAAGTATCGTTAATAACTATAATTGTAATAATTATAGCAATTTTGCTTTTTAAAATTGTAATATGACAATTTCATTGTATCACAATAACAACAGTAGCAACAACAAAAGTCTCACATGGCCAGACAATATCAATAACAATTGATGTACCCAAACACTATGTCACCTACTGCAACATATAAATGATCCAAAGGGTATGCTCTTCATTACATGTACATGAGCCAAGTGCTTGAAAGTATAGTCTTATTTTAGTTTTTTAAAAACTATTTTAGTAAGCACTTTTGTAATTTAGTTAACTAACTACAACTATAACTAAATTATTTCAGGTAAGCAAACTATAACTAACTATGACTAAAATTTTGACAATTTTAGTGAACATAAATACGTATATCCATGTCACTTACCACACCTATAGGTGTGCTAACTGCTACAGGAAGCGATTAGTGATGCATAATGGGTGTGCTAAGTGATAATCAGTTCACAATCATAGTCAGTAACTATAGAAGGATGTTCAGCACATTGCCAGTTGAGACAGTGGAACACTCCGTTATCTTTCAGACATAGTCAGTGATAAACGTCAGGAACGGACAAGTACAAGTCAAGCTCAACAACCAGCTATCAACGAAGTGAAGCATTATTTTCAAAATTTGGCTCAAGGAGATGACCCTGATGACTCACTCGATTTTGGATTAAGTCAGAAAAACATTACCCCAAGTTAGCTCCAGTTGCAATGGACTTGCTATGGATTCCAACATCAAACACTCCTGTAGAACGCATTTTCTCAACAGCAGGTTATGCTTGCAATGGACGGCATAACAGACTTACAGACGCAAACTTAGAAAGTGAAGTTATGTTTTCAAAAACAAGAAATATATTGATGTTTACAATACTTGTGTAAACTTTAACTAAAACTAAAATAGACCTAACTTTAACTATAACTTAATTTTTGTTTAATTTTAGTAACTTTACTAAAACTAAAACTACCAATAGGCTAACTTTACTATAACTATAACTATTATGAAATATGTGACTAAAACAACACTACTTGAAACCACTGACATAATGAATTGAAAAGACATAATAAAGCTTTTTGTCAATAATTAATACATGTGCTAATGATAAGAAGTTCCAATTGTGATATGTCATTTGATACTATAAATAACATCATGAATGGTATGATATGTTTCAAAACTCAGAATTTGCACCCTAAGCCTATAGATGATGATTTACATAAAAATACTATCATCCTACATAAAAAGTATGAATGAAACAAGTGACTTAATAGATATTTAAGGCAGAATTAGCATTTGCAGATGTACATGTGTTTTGCCTAGTATATGACTGAGTGATTATAAAAAGGAATTAAGGCTTTCAATGTTTTTATGCACAATGATGTTACTGGATGCATATTGTCAGTCAAGATATACAAGTGGGTTGTAGTAGTCTCAGTTAATTTTCCACCATAATGTATGTACTCAGAGAGCTTTATCAAAATCTACAGCTATACTGCAGATACATTCTCAGCACAAGATTCTGAAAGACAACACTTTAGTGAGTTTATTGAAAGTATAGTGCAAACTTTTAACTGCTAGGAACTGTGTGCTCATATTATAATCACAAATTAAATGAACCTGGCAATCAAAAAATCTAGTAGATTGTCCACTAAAATTAAATCCATACACCTGATGATTAAAGGCAAATTAATTATATTTTTCCATTTATTGTTAGTAACTACTTGAACCTACATGTATAATAATATATTCATTATTGTATATTATTACATCATGTATCGATATAAATACTGCATGCTTTTAGTATTTTGTCAATTGTCATAGTTGTCTTATTTGCTACAGTTGTTATAGTTATCATTATTGTTAATATTATTACTATTGTCATTGGGTCGGTTGTCAGTTGTATAAATAGCCGGTTCTGTAATTCTTCTCCAATTTACTTGGTCACTACACTTATAGCTGCATTCCTCTCAGTCCATCAATATTGGTCAAATTTCCAAAGGTGTCACTTATTGCATCTTGCCAAATATGTTAGACTTTTGGTGTCCTTCATGAAACCTTCTGGAATTTTGTTTTGCTTTTAGTACTTAACCATGCATATTAATTGTAAGGTTTGAGTTAGTCTGACTTGTCTACTATTAAGTATTCTCCTTTGTATATAATATTACATAAAATATCTGCAAAACAAGAAATAACTGCCATGCAGTATTGAATAAGACTTACTGCTTGAATACTGCTTTCATACATACCTCTTTTAATGGAGAGCTCAATTTCCTTCAGTTTTATGGACAATATCAGGTCAAGAATGAAGTGTTTACAATTTATGATATGTGGCCTTATATGTTTAATATGAAAATCTGGAGTACCAAAGCTATAGTAAGAAATTGGAATGTAGACTTGACAAATTATCAGTAGACTTCAGTTACTGAACATACTTTATAGCCTTGAGTGGCCAGATATACTAGGAATGCAATATCTGTTAAGAAATAGCCAATAAATTTGTTTTGACTGTTAGCGTATATGATATATCGTGAGTGATATCATTAATAGTGATTGAAGGCAATGTAATTTCAAAACTATTACATTGTAGTGTCAAAAATAGTTTGTATAATCTATGATCGATCTAGTACAATTTTATGATTGCATCAATATAACAATAGTAACACCACTAATGGTGGTACGAATAAGTTAAAATAGTCTATTTTTATGAATTATGATTTCCAGAAATATATCAACACAGCATAATTGTGATTACATTTCCAATAAGGGAAACTTCTGGCAAAATGTTTGTGATCTGATTTGTGAAAAGGGGCTATCATTAAAACACTCAAAAACAGTTTTGTATACATACAGTAACCATGAATAGTTGTATGTATGTATATATATATATATATATATATATATATATATATATATATATAGCAGCATTATGTATACATAACAGTTTTTTGAAAGTTTTAACAATGGTTTATTTTTATGAATCAGGTCATAATGTTTTGCCAAAACTAGTCCCCTTATTGGAAATAAGGTCATGATTAACAGAGTCTGAAATAAAGTTAAGTAAGATGTAATGTAATCAAGAACTTTCTGATTAATTACTACACATTAAAGCATTGGTAAAAATAGTAGTGAATGATTCAAACCTAAAATGACAAGTTCAGTTACATTATTTTTACATTAAACAAAAGGTACCTTGACTGGTCATCTTTGAAAGGAAATTTGGCATTAGGTACTCTAATTGCATTATTTTTGTAGGCACTCTTAGAGCATAACTGACCACAGCCATAAGCAAATCCAACCTAAAGAGGAAGAGACAATGTCAAGAGTACTTATTGTAATAACTTGTCTTACCTGTCAACTTTTCTAATGGCAAAACTAATCCATGTGTTTAGATTAAGTGTGCATATGTTAACCATCTATTGGCTGACAGTCCTACAGAGATATACATATAGTGTACAATCATCTCGGTGAACTGGCACAAGTATCTCTTAGTTCCAGCTTGTTTTAGATGACTGCTTAAATACCAGGCTATCTTGACCCAATCATGGACAGAGTACATACAGTTTGAGATCCCGTTGTAAAGTGAATGCCCAGTAGCCACTACATGTCAAATATTAGCTTCTATGTGGCTGCTGCATCACAGTATGTCTCCAAATGTACTAAGATGTAGCTTTTATTTAGTTTTGACTGATATGAGGTGACCAGTATGGGTATTTCTGTCTATGTACTCTGCGATTAGTCTCCAGCCCCTCCCATAAAAGGGAGGCTGGACTGGTATTTTTGTATGACTAATTATATATGATGGCGCTCTTATACCTCAACAATTTCAATTTATCCGAGTACTGAGAGTGGTCAAAGCCAACGTGGAAACTGTGTCTGGAGTTTTGTAAAAGATAATGAGCAAAAGTGTGCTCAGGATGTTTATCCATAAAACCTGCTTTGCAAGGCTGAATACGAACATAGTCTAACTATTTGCAAGGAATCGTATAATAAGTATGTTGTATTTTATTTGTCAAAACATTTAATATTATTAATCAATAACAGATGAATAATTTGTTGTGAGTGTGGTAATTAATCATTATTCAATCTGTGAGGATAAATGGAAATAAATGTACTAATATTTTATGTGATTATATCTCACAAATCTTCTTTTCTATTAAGTAAACGTTTCCACTTCCTTTCCTAAACAAAATAATACAAAACTTGACTGTGTTGTATCTTTCCAGTGCCTAGGTTTTTTGATCTCCTTTAATTTGTCCTGGATTCTTTACATCTAATCTGTATGATGAAAATCTTGTAAAGGTGTCATTTATCAAAATTTCTACCAACACACATCATCTCAAGCTCTCTTCAAATTATATCAATCACTTCTAATCCTCCTACTCTTACTGTTCATTCTATCTGGGATTCTCCAAAGTCTTCATCTAATTCATTCATCTTAGACAAAACGAATACTTTCCATTACAAATGTGTTCCCATATGTGGAAGAGTAGCTACTCATGATTGTTTTGTTGTGTGTACTATATATTGTATCCACTTAGCCCACTTCATCTCTTGTGTTAATGTATTGTGCCGAATCTATCACATGTAACATGCATGTCTGCATTAATTGCCATGCACACTATTAAAATTAACTTGTCATTTACAAGTAATTTTTAGCTTACATGGATGGATTACTATGGAATCCAATATTCATGTCAATTACTCACTATATAATTTGTTGGTTTGTAATAGTATATATAATACAATTAACAAATTATACAGTCAGTAATTCACATGAATTCTAAATTCCATAGTATAATCCACCGATGTGCCAATATCATTGAATATAAAATGTCTGTATTATTTGCCACATTGTAAAAATTAATGATGATGGTCCATCTTCCAGCTACAACAATGATTGAAGTTGTATCTCCTTTATACTGCTACACAGCTTACTCTTAGCTCTAATACTTTCGTAGAAGATGCAATAATATCATCTCAGTTAATAGATCAATCACAATGTACGTATATAACGATTTGTGCCACACAACTTTAGATGATGTCATTGACTGCCGCAAATAAATTCACGTGAGACAAGTATTCAGTATCAAGCAGCGAAAATGTCTCGTCCTATACAGCTTCTTCAAGATCAGCTTCGACCTTTATTGCTGCATGATGTATTGGAGACAGGGAGACACATCGGTCGTGGAGCTTATGGTGTTGTTTCTGAGGTTAAAGTTAGTGGTCTGATTTGCGCTGGAAAAACTCTACATGAAGCTATTGTACAGGTATAACTAAGAGTAGAAAAAGTCCCTCTATTCTCGTACATCTCTTTCTCAGGCTTAAATAAATCTTAATAAACAGAAAAGCTAGTTGTATCATATAATAAATAATATTTACTAAACTACTTTTAAAGGAAATGTATTGTTATTACTTCCTAATAGTCTGTGGGAAATGAACCTAAAAATTAAGTGTTTGTGTTGATAAAATGGCACATTTGTTTTCCACATTTTAGGAAGAAACGTTAGCTAAATTTATTGAAGAATGTCTTTGTCATAGTCAACAGCGTCATCCTAACATTGTCCAGTTAATAGGTGTCCATTCTAGACCTAACAATCGACTACCTATGTTAGTAATGGAGTATCTTCCTTTATCATTAACGCAATGTTTAGAATCACATCGTGATCTTCCACTTCAAATTAAATTCCCTATACTTCTTGATGTTGCAAAGGGTCTCAATTATCTTCATTGTAAGAGGCCTCCCATTGTCCATCGTGATCTCACTGCCAATAACATATTATTGACCTCTAATTTTGTAGCTAAAGTATCTGACCTGGGTGTGTCTAGAATGACAGACACATTTAGATTCCAACAACTGTCTGTAGCACCAGGTAATTCTGTTATGATGCCTCCTGAAGCTCGCAGGGACAATCCAGTTTATGACTATAAGCTAGATGTCTTTTCTTATGGCTGTCTTATTCTCCATGTCTTCACACATGAATGGCCTAAACCCTCTGATGAATTCATTCGTAGAACTGGTTTTTTCCAAAGGGGGAATTATACTCTTGTTAATGAATGGGATAGGAGATCCAGATATACAACAGCAATATCTAATGATAACCCTTTCTATTTGTTTGCCAAATCTTGTCTGGAAAATGATCCTGAGAAGCGACCTACTATGAGTAATGCTATTACATGTGCTCAAGGTGCTGTTTCTAGTCTAGGTCCATTGAGAAATCAATTAGAGATGATTAACGAAATCAATGCACTAAGAAGACAAGTGGATCAGTTACGAGTACAAGATATTCATGTATTGGAAGAAAGGAATGAAGCACAAACTAATGCTTGTCTGTTGGAAGAGGTAATGGAACAAACACAAAGTTATACTCAGAGATTAGAACAAGAAAAGAATGAAGCACAAGACAATGTCAATCGATTGCAAGAAGAGAAGGAGAAATTACAAGATCAAACCGATCAATTGGAACAAGAAAGAAAGAGAGCACAAGACAATGTTAATCAATTGCAGCAAGAAAAGGAAAAATTACAAGATCAAATCGATCAACTGGAACAAGAAAGAAAGAGAGCACAAGACAATGTTAATCAATTGCAACGAGAAAAAGAGAAAGTAGAAACTCGTGCTCATAAATTGGAACAGACAGAAGAGAAAGTACAAAAGTATGCTAGCAGATTAGAAGTAGAAAAGAAACAAATGCAAGAGAATATCCATAGATTGAAACAAGAAAAGATGAAAGTTCAAGACACTATTAATGAATTAGAACAAGAAAATGAAAAAGTAGTATCTGATGCTTTCATTTTGAAAGAAGAAATGCAACAAGCACTGCAGTATGGTCATAGGTTAGAAAAAGAAATGGACAAAGTACAAGATTATGCTAAAGCATTAGAACTAGAAAAGGAACAAACACAAGAGATTGTCTTTAAATTGAAACAAGAGAAGAAAATGGAACAAGACAATGTTGATCGATTACAAAAAGAAAAGGAGAAAGCACAAAAGGATGCTTATGTATCAAAAGAAAAAATGGAAGAAGTACAGCAGTATGCTCATAGATTAGAAGAAGAGAAGGAGAAATCACATGCTAATAGTTGTCATTTGGAGAGAGTTTTAGAACAAACACAAGAGTATGCTTGTAAATTGGAACAAGAAATGGAGAAAGCACAAACTGATGCTTGTGTTTTGATTGATGGTATGGAGCAAGCGCAGAAGCATGCTCAAAAGTTGGAACAAGAAAAGAAGAAGACACAACAATACGTTAGTACATTGGAACAAGAGAACGTGAGTTACACTAACAAATTGCAACAAGTAAAGAAAGAAATGCAAAAGAAGGTCTACAGTTTAGAACAAGAAAAGAAGAAAACACAAGACAATGCTCATCAATTAGCTTGTAAATTAAATGAAGAGAAAGATAAAGCACTGGATCTTTTAAATAAAGAGCAAATAGAGAAGATTTCATTAAGGAGACAGGTTGATGACTTGGAGAGGAGATTGAAACAAGTTCAGACAGTATCATTCAAAGTTTCATTATTAATTGTGATTGTAATAATAGTAGCAATTTTGCTTTTTAAAAGTTAGTAGAAACAACAATAGTCTCACATGATCAGTTATTTGACAATAACAATAACAACATTATGTACTCAAACACCATGTCACCTGCTGTAACATATAAATTGTGCCAAGGAGATGCTCATCATTACATTTACAAGACCCAAGCACTGAAAGCACTAACAAAATTACTTAAAGACATAGTAATACTAAAAGAAACATTTTAATTATAGAACCTGTTTTATTATCTCATAGTTCCACATATCATTCTATGCACATGATACTTTCAGATTTCTCACATCAAATAAACGTAAGGACTAGGAATATACCAGTTTGTTAATTATGTTGCATATGTCTATTCCAATATAGTAACTGTGTTTAGATATATCATTATTTCATTTGGTAATTTTCTATTATATATGATAAGTTATCATTTCAATTGAGGAATTGTGTTAAGATATATTGTATTTCCAATATCGGAATACTGATTAAAAATCACTTGTTCCAAAAAGATATAAATTTTTAATAAATTTGTTAAATCTCTTCAAATAATAACAATTTACAACGTAATTGTCAAATGTGGTTCAGTTCTTTACTTCAATGACCACTTTGGAATCTTGTAGGTAGTAACCTGTCAGTCAATGTCTCCATCTTTTAAACATCTTTTAGTAGATTTTCATGAACATTCCCTTTTTCTATAGCCATGAATAGTCTTGTGAATTTTTTGATCCTCATGGAAAAGGTTGACCAACTAAAAACTTTCTTCATTGTTTTCATTTACTTTCTTTCAGTTTTATTGATACTTATTAATTCCACAACAAGGCTCTACTTCAAATATTTTTGCTCCTCGTGTTAATAAAAATGTTTAAGAAGAGAATCCATACTATCAGCTAGTTTCAGCAGTTTTACTAAAGTAAAAGTTATTAGAGTATGGTATAATTATGTATACAGTAAGAAGAAAAGAACATATCAAAGTTCAAATATATATAAATGTTACAATAAATTAAAATGGTACATATAAAAGAATTTTAGTGTCATTACCAGGTTAATAAACATGTATGTAGTGGCTCAGTTGACTTCACAACTTCAAAAGAGATAATAATAATTACGGAAAGTTTTTTATTCTCTTAAAGAGTATTGTTGTACAACAATGTAGCTGGATTTTACATAACTATACTAATATTACAAAATTACAATAAAAAAATTATTATGGTGATGAAAGTTTATGCACATTATTTAGGTAAAATGAATATCCCATTGTTATTAGTATAGAGTTACATTTATTATCATACCTATTGTTGATGTGCATGATATTATACGATATGATCTCATAGGTAAAGACTATATTATTTGCCATACCTCCAATCATATGATCAACTTACATTATGCATCACAGGTTTATCATATGTTATATACATTTATGATATATATGTTGTTAGTGTGTACACATGTCTTGTAAATCAATTTAACATGTGATACATAATGTGGTAACTGGACTAGGAAAAATTACAAATGAATAGGATTATAACAGAATAACAAAGAAGAGAATACAACAATCACAATCAAAGAGTGAACATGTGTGTCTGACCAAAAACAACTGAGCATGCTCATAATATAATTACATCCAATAACACAATAATGACAAATGAACATACATTAATGCATATTTCAACACACTACATTCCTCCCCACTTAAATTAAGGGAGTCTAAAAGTACCTGTCAGGAGGTCTTTGATTACGTGTAGGATAAGGTGAATTAAATGAAAACGATGGAGGAGTATCGGATGCTGTAAAAGTTGAGTTGGTTTCCAAATTGGAGGTTAGAGCAGTAACACCAGTATTGGCTGATGTAACAATGTTTAGCAGGTGGTAAAATTTCAATTGTGTCATGATTATCCACCTCAGAGGTTGTATCACCAACCACAGCACTAGGCTGAGTATTCGTACTAGTCTCTATCGAACTTCCCGTCTAAGAATTTGATCAATATGACACCTTCGCCGAGACCACTATGGAGATTTACAATATATGACACGGGGCCGAGTTTTTCCACAATAGTACCAGGCTGCCAAGTGACACTGTTATGACGATGAATCTTGACTATAACATCATCACCAATCATAAAGTTTCTCTCGAGACTGTGCCCATCATAAGCCTGTCTTGGAGACTCTGTTTCTCCAATACTTGCCTTCCATAGTTTGGTTTTAGCAAATCTAGTTTAGTCTTGATGTGACGATTGAGAAATAGGGTACTTGGTGGCACTCCTGTAACAGTATGAAGTGTTGAGCGATACTTTAGAAGAAAGCTGGACAAATATGCTGATCAGACCTTTTATCTCTTCTTCCTGCCATAATTGATTTCTTCAAGGCTTGTACAAATCGCTCTGCTGCACCATTTGTTGCTGGACAATACGGAGCTGTTCGACAATGTTTTATGCCATTGCATTTAAGGAATAGTTGGAACTCCTCAGAGCTGAACTGAGGACATGATCAATGTTCCTATGATTTATTACAGGTAGTTACATCACTAAAATAGGAAACAATAATTTTACAACTTATCTCATAAACATAATCTAAATAATTAAATTACGTCACTGATTACCTCAAAAAATTGAAACTAAAAATAATTTCATAAATAAGCAATTAAATAGAGCATTTGTAGACTACTTGACAAAATGTAAAAATGTGTCATTGTTATGACATACTCAGTTTTCATTTTCCATCTTAGTAAGGTCATTTAATATTGTTGCTTGATTATTTAAAAATAATGACACAAATCTTGATTGAAAATAATGTACTTACCTAACATTTTACTTTTTTCCTGATATTCATCATCTTCTCCGTCAGTCACTAAAAACACATTACTACCATTTACTACAGTTAACCAAGTATCATATAAGATTGGTAATCTCTTTTGATGAAATTTCTTAGTAGTTCTGATAGTGATCATAATATTGTTACCTGCATGCTTTCTCATTGTTACTTAATATCCGAACTGGAAGATTACTATTTTCAATTAGTTCTTCTGGTCCACAACAAAAATAATCTTTGTGTTTTGTTTTAGCCAATTTTGGAGAAGGACTAGATGTTATAACATTAACAGTTTTGTTTTCAACTGTTGACTTTGTTTCATTTACAGTCTTAGCATTATTCAATGATGATGCCAATAATAATACAATGTCCTCATGCGACCATGATAAGTATGAAATAATGATTAGGAGTACTGTTCCAGTTAGTTCTATAATAGAAACAGCTTTAAAAGCCCTTTGGATGATCATAAATCTGTTTTAAAGAAAGTAATTAAAGTTAAAATAATTCCCAAAAGATATCTGTCTTGACATTAATATTTATGATACAATTGCCACATGAGTACAAATCTTGTGAAGGCTTAATCTTTTGGGGAATACTTCCATCACAGAAAAGTCATGTATTTAATTAATAAGGGCTGTTGAGTGACAAGAATAGGCTAGTAAACTCCATGGAGTAGCTTGTAATAAATGCTACCTCTATTGAATTCCCTACCATGCACACCGATTAACTTAGTCTCCTCCCCATACAGTCACTTGCTAAAGCAGAGAATGAGGTATGGCACACATTGAACACTTTATGTCACCAGAAATTTCTGCCAAGTAGGCATTTCTGCTGACCAATAAAGTAACTGCTTTCATTTGAGGTCCTATCACTATAAAAACTGATTGGTTGATTTAACCAATATATATTGTTAATAAATTAAAAGTACCATGATGCAAACAAGACTGAAAGCAAAATTCATAGAGTTGTGATTACACTTGTCTTATAGATTTAACAGTTTATAAAATAATATGTTTTTTTAATAAAACAATATTAGTTCTATAAATTTATAACAATTTGCATCATCTAATCTATAAAACCATAATTATATTGGTTAAATTAAATAAACCATAATTATATTGGTTAAATTAATCTATTAGTTTCTACAGTGTGAATGTATATTATTTGCTCAAAACTAAGACAAAGACTATTCCAAGACTACATGATCATTAAAATCTCTTTTTTTGCTTTGCTGTTCTTCAGAACAATGATAAATATCACAAATATCAAGGTGGCAAAAGTATGCAAGCAATATTTGTAGTTTATTGACCAATAATTGAAACCATAAGCATATATTCTAACTGAACAAACAAAGTTAGTTCATATGAAATAAAATCTATTCATGGCTTGATGTGAAGTCATGCTCATGAGTAAGAGAAAACTTTTGCCTTTTGTTGGATTTATACATATTAAGTTAGACTTGTGGTAACACAGTATTGCATGGGATTTCATTGTATAATTGAAACTATAGTAATTATTAACACATAGGTTGAAATAACAAAATGCTTTTATAAATATTACCTCAAGCCGAGTTTTCCCTGTTCATTTACATTTCATTTGACATCTTTCACTTATTTATACTCTAATTCCAATATCTAAATAGTCTTCAGATCTACCTGAAGTGACCTAAGTCATGTTTTAGTTTATATTGAGATTGTCCTGTAGTGTTGTTTTAATTATCTATAATTAACTATAACTAAAAATATTTTAGTAAGCACTTTTGTAATTTAGTTAACTAACTATAACTCTAACTAAAATTATTTCAGGTAAGCATACTATAACTATAACTAAAAGTTTTGACAATTTTTGTGAACATAGACTGCACACTTCATAGTAAGTGGTATATATTATTGATAGAGATTGAAGCCATAGTAATTTCAAAAGTATTACATTGTAGTGTCAGACAGTTTGTATGATCTATTACCTAGTACAATTTTAGGATTTTCAAAAATATAATAATATTTACTTTGAAAAAATAAATGGTTCAAATTAGGTTATAATAAGCTATTGAAGTAATGTAATCAGAAACTTTATAATTAATTATTACACAATGAAGAACTTGGGTGAAGATAACAGTGAAGTGATTTAAAACCTAAAATGACACAATCAGATACAATACTTTGAAATTAAACAAAAGGCACCTTGACTGGAATAATTTGAAAGGAAAGTTTGCATTAGGTACTCTAATTGCATTATTTTTGGAGCCTCTCATAAAGCATAACTGACCACAGCCATAAGCAAATTTAACCTAAAGAGGAAGACACAATGTCAAGAGTACTTATTGTAATAACTTGTTTTACCTGTCAACCTTTCTAATGACAAAATTAATCCATGTGCATATGTTAACCATCTATGGATATCATACTATTGAATCCAATATTCATGTCAATTACTAACTAACTATATAATTTGTTGGTTTGTAATAGTATAACATTATTTACAAATTTTACAGTGAGTAATTCATATGAATTCTAAATTCAATAGTATAATCGACTGATGTGCCAATATCATTGAATATAAAATGTCTGTATTGATTGCCACACTAATGACGATGGTCCATCTTCTAGCTCCTTTATACTACTATACAGCTTACTCTTAGTTCAAATACTTTCGTAGAAGATGCAATAATATCATCTCAGTTAATAGATCAATTACAATTTACATGTATAACGTTTTGTGTCATCACAACCATTGATGATGTCATTGACTGCCGCAAATAAAATCACGTGAGACAAGTATTTCGGCGAAAATGTCTCAAGATCGGCTCCAACCTTTATTTGTACGTGATGTAAAGGAGACAGGAAAACACGTGGATCAAACACAAAGTTATATTCAGAGGTTAGAACAAGAAAAGAAGAAATTACAAGATCAAACTATCAATTGGAACTAGAAAAGATAAAAGTAGAATCCATTTTGAATGAGGAATTACAACAAGCACTGCAGTATGGTCATAGGTTAGAAAAAGAAATGGACAGAGTACAAGATTATGCTAAAGCATTAGAACTAGAAAAGAAACAAACACAAGAGATTGTCTTTAAACTGAAACAAGAAAAGAAAATGGTACAAGACAATGCTCATCAATTAGCTTGTAAATTAAATGAAGAGAAAAATAAAGCACTGGATCTTTTAAATGAAATAGAAAGAGAGAAGATTTCATTAATAACACAGGTTAAAGACTTGGAGAAGGGATTGAAGCAAGTTCATACAAAATCATTTAAAGTATTTTTAATAACTATAATTGTAATAATTATAGCAATTTTGCTTTTTAAATTGTAATATGACAATTTCATTGTATCACAATAACAACAGTAGCAACAACAAAAGTCTCACATTGCCAAAAAATATCAATAACAATTGATGTACCCAATCACTATGTCACCTACTGCAACATATAAATTATCCAAAGGGTATGCTCTTCATTACATTTACATGAGCCAAGTGCTTGAAAGTAATGTTGTTTTAGCTTTTAAAAAACTATTTTAGTAAGCAATTTTGTATTTTAGTTAACTAACTACAACTATAACTAAAGTTATTTCAGGTAAGCAAACTATAACTAACTATGACTAAATTTTTGACAATTTCAGTGAATATAAATCCATGTCATTTGCCACACCTATAGATGTGCTAACTGCTACAGGAAGCGATTAGTGATGCATAATAGGTGTGCTAAGTGATAATCAGTTCACAATTTTACATAGTCAGTAACTATAAAAGCACATGTTCCACACATTGCCAGTTGAGACAGTGGAACACTCCGTTATCTTTCAGACATGGTCAGTGATAAACGCCATGAACTGACAAGTACAAGTCAAGCTCAACAACCAGCTATCAATGAAGTGAAGCATTATTTTCAAAATTTGCCTTACTCAAGGAGATGACTCTGATGACTCACTTGATTTTGGATTAAGTCAGAAAAACATTACCCCAAGTTAGCTCCAGTTGCAATGGACTTGCTATGCATTCCAACATCAACCACTCCTGTAGAACTCATTTTCTCAACAGCAGGTTATGCTTGCAATGGACGGCATAACAGACTTACAGATGCAAACTTAGAAAGAGAAGTTATGTTAGCAAAAAACAAGAAATATATTGATGTTTACAATACTTGTGTAAACTTTAACTAAAACTAAAATAGACCTAACTTTAACTATAACTTAATTTTTGTTAAATTTTAGTAACTTTACTAAAACTAAAACTACCAGTACGTAGGCTAACTTTACTATAACTATAACTATTATGAAATATGTGACTAAAACAACACTACTTGAAACCACTGACAAAGTGAATTGAAAAGACATAATAAAGCTGTTTGTCAATAATTAATACATGTGCTAATGATAAGAAGTTCCAATTGATACTTTAAATAACATCATGGTATGATAGGTTCCAAAACTCAGAATTTGCACCTTAATCCTATAGATGATGATTTAACTAAAACTATTGTCATCCTACATAAAAGTATGAATGAAACAAGTGACTTAATAGTTATTTAAGGCAGAATTAACATTTGCAGATGTACGTGTGTTTTGCCTAGTATATGATTGAGTGATTATAAAAAAGGAAGGCTTTCAATGTTTTTATGCACAATGATGTTACTGGATGCATATTGTCAGTCAAGATATACAAGTGGGTTGTAATAGTCTCAGTTAATTTTCCCCCATAATGTATGTACTCAGAGAGCTTTATCAAAATCTACAGCTATACTGCAGATACACTCTCTGGACAAGATTCTGGAAGACAACACTAAAGTTAAGTAAGATGTAATGTAATCAAGAACTTTCTAATTAATTAGTACACATTAAAGCATTGGTAAAAATAGTAGTGAAGTGATTCAAACCTAAAATGACAAGTTCAGTTACATTATTTTGATATTAAACAAAAGGCACCTTGACTGGTCATCTTTGAAAGGAAATTTTGCATTAGGTACTCTAATTGCATTGTTTTTGTAGGCATGTGGCTGCTGCATCACAGTATGTCTCCAAATGTACTAACATGTAGCTTTTATTTAGTCTTGACTGATATGAGGTGACCAGTATGGATATTTCTGTCTATGTACTCTGCGATTAGTCTCCAGCCCCTCCCATAAAAGAGAGGCTGGGCTGATATTTTTGTACGACTAATTATATATGATCGCGCTCTTATACCTCAACAATTTCAATTTATCCGAGTACTGAGTGGTCATAGCCAACGTGGAAACTGTGTCTGAAGTTTTGTAAAAGCTAATGAGGGAAAGTGTACTCAGGATGTTTATCCATAAAACCTGCCTAGCAAGGCTGAATATGAACATACTATTTAACTATTTGCAAGGAATTGTATAATAAGTATGTTGTATTTTATTTGTCAAAATATTTAATATTATTAATCAATAACAGATGAAAAATATGTCGTGAGTGTGATAATTAATCATTATTCAATCTGTGAGGATAAATGGAAATAAATGTACTAAGATTTTATGTGATTATATCTCACAAATCTTTTCTATTAAGTAAACGTTTCCACCTCCTTTCCTAAACAAATTAATACAAAACTTAACTGTGTTGTATCTTTCCAGTGCCTAGGTTTTTTGATCTCCTTTAATTTATCCTGGATTCTTCACATCTAATCTGTATGATGAAAATCTTGTAAAGGTGTCATTTATCAAAATTTTTACCAACATACATCATCTTAAGCTCTCTTCAAATTATATCAATCACTTCTAATCCTCCTACTCTTACCGTTCATTCTATCTGGGATTCTCCTAAGTCTTCATCTAATTCATTCATCTTAGACAAAACGAATACTTTCCATTACAAATGTGTTCCCATATGTGGAAGAGTAACTACTCAAGATTGTTTTTTTGTGTGTACTATATATTGTGTCCACTTAGCCCACTTTATCTCTTGTGTTAATGTATTGTGCCGAATCTATCACATGTAACATGCATGTCTGCATTAATTGCCATGCCGCTATTAAAATTAACTTGTCATTTAACAAGTAATTTTTAGCTTACAAGGATGGATTACTATGGAATCCAATATTCATGTCAATTACTCACTATATAATTTGTTGGTCTGTAATAGTATATATAATATAATTAACAAATTATACAGTCAGTAATTCACATGAATTCTAAATTCCATAGTATAATCCACTGATGTACCAATATAAAATATCTGTATTATTTGCCACACTGTAAAATTAATGATGATGGTCCATCTTCCAGCTACACTAATGATTGGAGTTGTATCTCCTTTTTACTGCTATACAGCTTACTCTTAGCTCAAATACTTTCGTAGAAGATCCAATAATACTATCTCAGTTAATAGATCAATCACAATGTACATGTATAACGATTTGTGCCATCCCAACCATGGATGATGTCATTGACTGCCGCAAATAAAATCACGTGAGACAAGTATTCCGTATCAAGCATCGAAAATGTCTCGTCCTATACAGCTTCTCCAAGATCAGCTTCGACCTTTATTGCTGCAAGATGTGAAGGAGACAAGGGAACACATCGGTGGTGGAGCTTATGGTGATGTTTCTGTGGTTAGAGTTAGTGGTCTGATTTGCGCTGGGAAGACTCTACATGAAGCTATTGTACAGGTATTAAATTGTAACCAAGAGTAGAAACGTCCACTCTATATTCTCTTACACCTCATTCTCAGGCTTAAATAAGTCTTAATAAACAGTAAAGCTAGTGTAGCATGTTATCAATAATCTTTACTAAACTATTTTTAAAATTGCTGTTACTTCCTACTAATCAGTTGGAAGTTAACTTAAAAATTAAGTGTTTGTGTTGATAAATTGGTACATTTGTTTTCGACATTTTAGGATGAAACATTAACCAAATTTAAAGAAGAGTGTCTTTGTCATAGTCAACAACGTCATCCTAACATTGTTCAGTTAATGGGTGTCCATTTTAGGCGTAATAATCGACTGCCTATGTTAGTAATGGAGTATCTTCCTCAATCTTTAACACAATGTTTAGAATCACATTGTGATCTCCCACTTCAAATCAAATATTCCATTCTTCTTGATGTTGCAAAAGGTCTCAATTATCTTCATTGTAAGAGACCTTCCATTGTCCATCGTGATCTCACAGCTAATAACGTGTTATTGACCTTTAATTTTGTAGCTAAAGTATCTGACCTGGGCGTGTCTAGAATGGCAGGCACTTTTAAGCGTCAAGAACTTTCTGTAGCACCAGGTAATTCTGCTGTGATGCCTCCCGAAGCTCTCAAGGACAATCCAGTTTATGACTATAAGCTAGATGTCTTTTCATACGGCTGTCTCATTGTCCATGTCTTCACACATGAATGGCCTAGACCCTCTGATCAATATGCTCCTAATACTGGTTTTTTCCGAAAAGGAACTTTTGCTCTTGTTAATGAATGGGATAGGAGAGCCAAATATACAGCAAAAATATCTAATGATAACCCTTTCTATTCATTTGCTAAATCTTGTCTTGAAAATGATCCCAAGAAGCGACCTACTATGAGTAGTGCTATTACATGTGCTCAAGGTGCTGTTTCTAGTCTATGTCCATTAAAGAATCAATTTGAGATGATGAAAGAAAACAATGCACTAAGAAGACAAGTGGATCAGTTAGAGAAACGAGTACAAGATATTCACGTATTGGAAGAAAGGAATAAAACACAAACTAATGCTTATCTATTGGAAGAAGTAATAGAACAAACACAAAGTTCTATTCAGAGATTGGAACAAGAAAAGAAGGAAACACAAGACAATGTTTATCAATTTCAGCAAGAAAAAGAGAAAGCAGAAATTCATGCTCATAAATTAGAACAGGCAAAAGAGCATGTACGAAAGTATGCTAACAGATTGGAAATAGAAAAAAAGCAAATGCAAGGGGATATCCATAGATTGGAACAAGAAAAGAGGAAAGCACAAGACAATGTTAATCAATTGCAAGAAGAGAACGAGAGATTACAAGATCAAAATGATCAATTGCAACAAGAAAACAAGAAAATAAAAACTCAATCTTGTGGTTTAAAACTGGAAATGAAGCAAGCTCAAGAAGATGCTCATAAATTGGAACAGGCAAAAGAGAAAATACAAAAGTACGCTAGCAGATTGGAAATAGAAAAGAAGCAAATGCAAGAGGATATCCACAGATTGAAACAAGAAAAGATAAAAGCTCAAGACTCTATTAATGAATTAGAACAAGAAAAGGAAAAGGTAGTATTTGATGCTCATGTATTGAAAGAGGAAATGGAACAAGCACTGCAGTATGGTCATAGGTTAGAAAAAGAATTGGACAGAGTAAAGGATTATGCTAGAACATTAGATCTAGAAAAAAAACAAACACAAAAGATTCTATTTGAAGAAATGAAAAAGGTACAAGACAATGCTAATCAATTGCAACAAGAGAAAAAAAAATTACAAGCTCATACCGATCAATTGGAACAGGAAAGAAACAGAGCACAAGACAATGTTAATCAATTGCAGCAAGAAAAAAAGAAAGTAGAAACTCATGCTCATAAATTAGAACAGGCAAAAGAGAAAGCACAAAAGTATGCTAACAGATTGGAAATAGAAAAGAAGCAAATGCAAGAGGATATTCATAGATTGAAACAAGAAAAGATAAAAGCTCAAGACACCATTAATGAATTAGAACAAGAAAAAGAAAAAGTAGTATCTGATGCTTGCATTTTGAAAGAGGAAATGGAACAAGCACTGCAGTATGGTCATAGTTTAGAAAAAGAAATGGACAGGGTACAAGATTATGCTAGAACATTAGAACTAGAAAAGAAAAAAACACAAAAGATTGTCTTTAAACTGAAACAAGAGAAGAAAATGGAACAAGACAATGTTGATCGATTACAAGAAGAAAAGGAGAAAGCACAAAAGGATGCTTATGTATCAAGAGAAAGAATGGAAGAAGCACAGCAGTATGCTCATAGATTAGAAGAAGAGAAAGAGAAATTACATGCTAATACTTGTCTATTGGAAAGAGTTTTAGAACAAACACAAGAGTATGCTTGTAAATTGGAACAAGAAATGGAGAAAGAACAAACTGATGCTTGTGTTTTGATCGATGGTATGGAGCAAGCACAGAAGCATGCTCAAAAGTTGGAACAAGAAAAGAAGAAAACACAACAATATGTTTGTATGTTGGAACAAGATAACTTGCTTTCACAGAGTTATATTAAGAAATTCCAACTAGAAAAGAAAGCAATGCAAAAGAATGTCTACTGTTTAGAACAAGAAAAGAAGAAAACACAAGACAATGCTCATCAATTAGCTTGTAAATCAAATGAAGAGAAAAATAAAGCACTGGATCTTTTAAATAAAGAACAAAAAGAGAACATTTCGTTAAGGAGACAGGTTGATGACTTGGAGAGGAGATTGAAACAAGTTCAGACAATATCATTCAAAGTTTCATTATTAATTGTGATTGTAATAATAGTAGCAATTTTGCTTTTTAAAAGTGCAATATGACAATTTCATTGTATCACAAAATTGTTAGTAGAAACAACAATAGTCTCACATGGTCAGTTATTTGACACTATGTCACCTGCTGTAACATATAAATTGTGCCAAGGAGATGCTCATCATTACATTTACAAGACCCAAGCACTGAAAGTACTGACAAAATTACTTAAAGACATAGTAATGCTATTGTTCATTAATCAGTATATGTGGTAATGATAAGAAGTTCCAAATTGAGATATGTTATTTGATAGTATAAATAATATCATAGGTGTGATATAGGTTCAAACACTTAAAATTTCAATCCTAACGCCAAGCTATGTTAAAAGAAATATTTTGATTATTGAACTTGTTTTATTATCTCATAGTTCCACATATCATTATATGGACAACATACTTTCAGATTTCTCATGTCAAATAAACATAAGGACTACAAATATACCAGTTTGTTAATTATGTTGCATATGTCTATTCCAATATAGTAACTGTGTTTGGATATATCATTATTTCATTTGGGAATTTTCTATTATATAGGATAAGTTATCATTTCAATTGAGGAATTGTGTTAAGATATATTGTATTTCCAATATCAGAATACAGATTAAAAATAACTTGTTCCAAAAAGGTATAAATTTTTAATAAATTTGTTAAATCTCTTCAAATACATAACAATTTACAACATAATTGTCAAATGTGGTTCAGTTGTTTACTTCAATGACCACTTTGGAATAGCACCATCACTTGTAGGTAGTGGCCTGTTAGTCAATGTCTTCATCTTTCAAACATCTTCTAGTAGATTTTCATGAACATTCCCTTTTATCTAAAGCCATGAATAGTCGTTTGATTGCTACTGCTACAACAAGGCTCTGCTTCCAAAATTTTTGCTCCTTGTGTTAATAAAAAGGTTTTAAGAAGAGTAGCCTTACTAGCTAGTTTCTACAGTTTTACTAAAGTAAAAGTTGTTAGAGTATGGTATAATTATGTATACGGTAAAAAGAAAAGAACATATCAATAAGTACAAATATATATAAATGTTACAATAAATTAAAATGGTACATATAAAAGAATTTTAGTGTCATTATCAGGTTAATAAAAGATGTATGTAGTGGCTCAGTTGACTTTACAATTTCAAAAGAGATAATAATAATCACGGAAAGTTTTTTATTGGGTTAAACAGTGTTGTTTGTACAACAATGTAGCTGGATTTCACAAAACTATACTAAATTACAATAGAAAATTATTATGCTGATGAACGTTTATGCACATTATTTTGGTAAAATGAATATCCCAATGTTATTAGTATAGAGTTATATTTATTGTCATATCTGTTGTTGATGTGTATGATATGATGTCATAGGTAAAGTAAAGACTATATTATTTGTCATACCTCCAATTATAAATATGATGGAACAAGAAAAGAAGAAAACACAACATCTCCAGTCATATGTATAATATCAAAGAAATAGACAGTAAATAATTAAGATTGTTGGTGAATACTTCATAGTAGGTAGTATCATACTATCATTAGTAAAGATTAAAAGATAATGTAAGTTAAAACTATTTGTATCACAGATATTTATATGATTTATGACCTAGTACAATTTTATAATTTCCAAAAATAATAATAATAGTAATAATAATAATTATTAAAAACATAAATAATGGCTGTTCAATTAAGTTAAAATTAGCTATTCAAGTAATGTAATCAGGAACTTTATAATTAATTATTACACAATGAAGAACTTGGGTGAAGATAACAGTGAAGTGACTTAAACCTAAAATGACAAGATCAATTATGTTACTTTGAAATTAAACAAAAGGCACCTTGACTGGTCATCTTTGAAAGGAAATTTTGCATTAGGAATGCTAATGGCATTGTTTTTGTAGGCACTCACAGAGCATAACTGACCACACCCATAAGAAAATCCAACCTAAAGAGGAAGGGACAATGTCAAGAGTACTTATTGTAATAACTTGTCTTACCTGTTGCTTTAAAGTTCTTTGGTCAACCTTTTCTTGAGACAAAAATAATCCATGTGGATAGATTAAATTTGTGCATGTTAACCATCCATTGGCTAGTAGTTCTAGAGAGAGAGAGAGAGAGAGGTCACCTGGATCTTCTCCAAGTCTGATGTTTGCACAATAAAAAATTTGCAAATAGAGGTAATAATTCTCATGGAATAATATTATATTCAACTCCTCCCATTAATTAACATTTAAAGGAACCTCTAGTGGAATGATTATAAGAATAATGTATAGTCTCACCCACAGTGAGTCCAACTGTCACATCATCTGGCTCTTGTGACATATTACATGTTTCAGCCATTGTAGGTCCATTTCTACAATAAAGAGAGTGAAAATTAGTATAGAATGTCTCTGAGAGTACACCAATAATTTTATTTAAAATATCAAATCTTATATTATAGTCTTAAAGAATAGTGTTGGATATATTGTGTTGTAACTCTTTTAAAAAATTTTCAAATACAAAAATATTGATATCTATAGGTTACAATGCAGTAGTATATTATAAAACATTGAATGTAAGTCTAATTGTCCTCTAGTCCAATGATTACATCTTCTGAAGGCATATAAAGAATGCTAGATATTAAAAAGATAACAAATGCAAAGTGGATATTGCTTTCTTTGTGATCGACTTACCAACAAAGATTGTAAAAGGTGTGTGAAATGCTTCAGAGTCTTTACATTCTATTTTAGCAATGTTTGACATTTCAGATAATAATTCTATACAATCCCTATCCCTATATATAGCTATATGATTAAGCTCTATAGTACTTAGTACTATAAGCATCAATATTTAAAACAATTAAACAAAACTAAGTTATAAGCGAGTTTACAAGGCAAGTGCATGTGTAATAATTAAACAGATGCAAACATTAACAATTTCATATAATTAAACTTTCTAGTACTTACCCTAACCATGGTTTGACTTTCATTAACATAGGTCTTGATAAACAATACATAGCACCATCACCAAAATAGTAAGTTTGACTTGTGTCCTATTATAGACAACATAAGTCTTGTTATATCTAGTCAATAAAGATATGTTATAATACCTTTAGTAATGTTTGTCTCTTGTTAAGCTACGAAGAAGAGATCAAAGGTCACAATGATTTGTTAATTAATATATATAACTGAATTGTACACTATTAATGGAACTTCTTACTGCTTAAATTTTAGCAACATAAAATTCCTAATTTGTGTGTCTATTTATTTCCCACCTTCAATTTGGTTACATCAGCAGTAATCAGCAGCTCATATGTATGTATTAATTATATATACTGTATAGTTGGTAATATTTTAAAGTCATAATTTTCATGATTTCATTGTTTTGTATAATTGTTGGAGATAATTATAGTGTGGGTGTGGTTTAATTATTTCATACGTACTAGTTGAACTTGCTGATATGTGGCTTCTATGTTTACAGGATACCTAAGCTGAGAAATTTGAACTTAGTCTGATAACTTATCGATAGACCTTAGACACTTGTAAAGAAACATGACTGGACACATTCTATAGTCTTATATGGCCAGATATACAGGAAAATAATTCTTCTGTATATCAATCACTCTTACCATGTCTTCTTAGACATGTTCAATACAATATGCACATATTGTATTGAACATGTATAAGAAGACACGGGAAGAGTTTTAATCTGCATAATGTTTTGACACATTCACGTTTATCTTGGCACATAAATGAAAATTCAGTAAATTTATAATGTAGAACTTCTAAAATGTGGCAAGTTAGATTTTCTTGTAATAATTTTAAGCCTGATTTGAGAGGTAATTAAAATATTCATTGCTTGACTAATTAACCATTATAAAGCAAATATCAACTTACAATAGAATGATAATACTACCTTATACCATATAGCAAATAGCTTTGATTAGAGTAAATATTGGTTGATATTTATAAATAGATTTGATGAAAATAGATTTGGTGAATGACTAGTTGATGGCAATTGCTATAGCTTCAAATGTTAAGATATTTTAAAAGGACCATATCCATATAGAGAAGACTATTATTTCTTTTGAAAAAATAATTTTGTACAGTGCCATGATAACTGAGATAGATTATGGAAATATATAGTCACTAATCGATCCACGTACTAATACCATATCTCAATAAAATATTAGAGGATAAACTTTTTGAAAAAAAAAATGCAGCCCACCAAATTTGATAATTTTTCACTGCTAAATATGTCATCATAATTATAATAACTGATTTTCATTATAGTTACAGTAATATATAAACAACAACTTACTGACACAGGTTGTTTCCAAATAGATTTTCCAATGTATCTAGCTTCAGTTTTAGGATCCATCTTTGATAATAGGGTAATCAAATTCTCCATGATGACATAAACATCATCATCCACATGACAAAACCAACTGAACAAGAAAATAATTCTAAGTGTTAATTGAGCACAACTGCCAAACTAACAGTTTGATTTATGTAATAGCATTGCATGTAATAATAATTTATCAATTTTATTTTACACCATAGTAATCACACCTCATAATAGTTAAAATCAAATATATCATATAATCACTTACTCATAGTGTTGATTTTCTGGTCTGTGCATTAATGCCATTTCTTCTCCAGACTTACAACATAAACTCCATCTGGTGTATGAAATTTAAAATAATGTAATGAAATGAAATATGCATACCTCCAATAATCATGACCACAAGAGACAACAATATAATTGATGCCTAAATAAATTTATTTGTAAAGGAAATGGCCTTTAGTTAAATAAACATATAAATTCTTTAATTTAAAGTTCTATGTTCCTATGATTTAATACAGGTAGATACATCACTAAAATAGGAAATATAGTAGTTTTGTAAATTTTCCTACAAAAATAATCTAAACAATTAAACTTATTATCTCAAAAACATGAAAGTGAAATTAATTTCATAAATAAACAATTAAATAAATAGAGCATTTTCTAGACAACTTGACAAGTGTAAAAATGTGTCATTGTTATGAGATGTTCAGTTTTCATTTTCATTCTAGTGAGGTCTGTCAATATTATTACTTGATCATGTAACAATAATGACATAAATCTTAATTCAAAATAGTGTACTTACCTAACTTTTTATTTTTTTCCCGATATTCATCATCTTCTCCGTCAGTCACTAAAAACACATTACTACCATTTACTACAGTTAACCAAGTATCATATAAAATTGGTAATCTCTTTTGATGAAATTTCTTAGTAGTTCTAATAGTTATCATTATATTGTTGCCTGCTTTCTCAGTGTCACTTAATGTTCGAACTGGAAGATTACTATTTTCAATTAGTTCTTCTGGTCCACAACAAAAATAATCTTTGTGTTTTGTTGGTGTCAATGTACCAGTAGACAGTGTAGAGATATCAGACTGGAAAGTGGAAACAGTTAGAGAAGGACTTGTAACATTAACAGTTTTGTTTTCAACATTTGATTTTGTTTCATTTACAGTCTTAACATTATTTAATGATGATGCTGATAATAATACCATGTCCTCATGGCACCATGATGAGTATGAAATAATGATTAGGAGTACTGTTACAGTTACTATTATAATGGAAACAGCTTTAAAAGCTCTTTTGATGATCATAATTCTGTGATAAAGAAAGTAATTAAAATTAAATTAATTCCCAAAAGATATCTTTTTTGACATTAATCTTTATGACTCAATTACCACAAGAGTACAAATCTTGTGAAGTCTTAAATTTTTGGGGAATACTTCCATCACAGAAAAGTCGCATACTTAATTAATAACTGCTGTTGAGTGACAAGAATAGGCTAGTAAACTCCATGGAGTAGCTTGTAATAAATGCTACCTCTATTGAATTCCCTACCATGCACACCGATTAACTTAGTCTCCTCCCCATACAGTTACTTGCTAAAGCAGAGAATGGGTTATGGCACACATTGAACACTTTCTTGTCACCAAAAATTTCAGCCAGTAGGCATTTCTGCTGACCAATCAAGTAATTACTTTCATGTGAGGTCCTATCACTATAAAAACTGATTGGTTGATTTAACCAATATATCATTAAAAGATAACATGATGTAAACTGAAAGGAAAACTCACAGAGTTGTTATTACAATTGTCTTGTAGATTTAACAGTTTATAAAATAATAATGGTTTTATGTGTTTAAAGGAAATAATATTAGTTCTATAGCTTTATAATAATTTGTATCATCCAATCCATAAAACCATAATTATATTGGCCAATCACTTTCTACAGTGTATATTTAACACCACTGGAATGTATATTATTTGCTCAAAACTAAAAGAAAGACATTTTAAAGACTAAATGATCTGCAAAATCTCTTTTCTTGCTTTGTTGTTCTTCAGAACAATGATAAATATCACAAATATCAAGGTGACAAAACTATGCAAGCAATATTTGTAGTTTATTGACCAATAATTGAAACCATAGGCATATATTCTAACTGAACAAACAAAGTTAGTTCATATGAAATAAAATCTATTCATGGCTTGAAATGAAGTGATACTCACGAGTAAGAGAACACTTTTGCCTCTAGTTGGATTTATAAATATTAAGCTAGACCTTGTGGTAACACAGTATTGAATGGGCTTTCATTGTATAATTGAAACTAGTAATTAACACATAGGTTGAAATAACAAAATGCTTTTACAAATATTACCTCAAACTGAGTTTTCACTGTTCATTTACATTTCATTTGATCTCTTTGACTTATATATACTCTAGTTCCAATATCTAAATAGTTTTCAGATCCACCTGAAGTGGCCTGGTATATGTAAGTCATGTTTTTGGTTTATATTGAGATTGTCCTCTACTCATCTGGTCTATTGCACAATTATCCTGTAGCAATGTGGTTTTCAATTTGTCCTAGAGCTATTTGTAGAGTAATTATTCTGTACTCTAGCAGTTACATTTGGAATCAATAGGGACATAGTCCTGTATTGAGTTTATCAAATATACATTCAGAATTTCAGATAATGATCTCAGCAGTGTAGCTATCATATTCTTTATCTTTCCTGCAACATACAACAATCCTATATAATTTTAAACACTTTAACAACATATGTGTTAGTAATCACCAATATTAATAGACTAACATAACACAAATGTTGTCAAAGTGTATATTTAAACAATTGATGGGTGGGGTATAGTACAACAACAGGTCAGTGGCCATATATAGTTATACAACAACAAAGAAAATTATTTCAAATAGTTTATTTAATATTAATATAGAACATCTTGACAAGAAAGAGGACCAGTTATAAGTTTTGTTACAGGCTTCTTTTAACATAATAAAAACAAAGTCAATATTTGTCATCATATACAATACATTTCATTATTTGATAATTGAATTAGTATTAAACATGTCAACAATTCACTACAAATTATGTACATATAGGATAAATAAACAGGTTTTGGCAGTATAGATAATACTACAGGATGATCATTAAGATATAGACAACATCAGTATAGGATGATCTCAATATGAACCCAAAATACAACATTCACCTGATGAAGCAGGTCATCCCTTTTAACTATAACTAAACGCATGTACATATACACATTCTGCTTTTCTAATGTTGACAAAAGCAGAACACTACAGACACAGACATAGTAATAGACCTTGTTTGTCCACAGATATAGGCATACAGAAAACAACACCAAAAATACAAGATTCTCGTTGATGATGTGTCTAACTATCAGTCATTATCAGTGTAGTAAAGACAACAATAGTAGACAAGTAACTCACAGATTATTAGATATGACCTACAGTCACTTTCAGTCATGGAAATAGTTTACAAAATAGCCCACAAGTCCAGAAGGTAGTCTTCTCGTGTTCAAGTACGTCGCCCACACAGAGATTGACGAAGGTTATATAACCTTTCAATATTATTATTGACTTGTTTATTTTATGAATGTAAAACAACGTTCAACCAGATGTGCACATGCGCTTGTATGCTTTGAATATATCAGCTTATTACATTGTGATAATGGAAAATGGCTAAAATTAGAGTTTTCAATTCCGCACAATAAAATAATGAAACTATTGTGTTTGCTTCACACTGCCAGGTAATAAAAAATCATTTCTTTGGTTTGACCACACCTACATACCTCTTGTACTGATGAGCTCAATTTCCTACAGTTGTATGTACAATGTCAGGTCAAGAAATAGCCAGTAAATAATTTAGACTAATAATACATACTTTAATGTGGATAATATCATAAATAGAGATTAAAGGAAATGAAATAATTTTGTTTGATCTATGCATAGCCTAGTAAAATTTTATGATTTCCAAAAATATAATATTATCACTTTGGAAATATAAAAATTGATGCATAAAATTATTTTGAAATATTTTGCAACTTGAGTGAAGATAATAGTGAATAAAACCTAATTGACAAAATCAATGACCTTACTTTGAAATTAAACAAAAGGCATCTTAACTGGTTGTCTTTGAAAAGAAATTTTGCATTAGGTACTCTAATTGCATTCTTTCTGTAGGAATTTGCAAAGTATAACTGACCACAGCCATAAACAAATCCAACATTAAGAGGAAGGAACAACATCAAGAGTACTCATTATAATAACTTATCTTACTTGTTGCTTTAAAGTTCTTTGGTCAACCTTTTCTAGAGACAAACTTAGTCCATGTGGATAGATTAAGTAGCTGTGTATTAACCATCCATTGGCTAATTTGTTCTAGAGAAGAAAGAGAGAAAAAAGATCATCTGGATTTTTTTCAAGTCTGTTGTTGCCACAATCAAAATCATTTGCAAAATAAAGATAATCATTCTCATGGAATAACAAATAACATAGTCAACTCCTCCCATTGTACAACAATGTTGCAGGATTTAATATAAATATAACTATATTAATATTTAAAAATTACAATAAATTTATGATGTTGATGAAGGTTTAGGTACATTATTTAGGTAAAATGAATATCCCAGTGTTATTAACTTACTGCTACATTTATGACCACACCTGTGATTGATGTGTATGTTTGTTATATGATATGATGTCATAGGTAAAGTGAAGATTTTATACTATTTGCCATACCTTTGCTGATCATACCTGTATTATGTGTCACAAACATATATTGTATACATTTTTGATATATATGTGATAAATGAAAACTGAAAACAGGTGGCTTGTATATTAATTTGTGATACTATATCAAACCTATATCACATATTAACATTCACATATGAGATAAAATTGTGATCAAAAATCACACAAAGTAAATACATTAATTCATACATTGCAACCTTCTAGAATGTTTGTTTGCTTTTTGTACTTCCATACATGCTGTTGGTCTGACTTCCCTTGTCATTGTTATTTTTGCTTGTCTATTGTTAAGTATTTTCCCTTGTATACAATAAAGTCTATGCAACTCAAGAAACAAACTCCAAGTCTTGCATAATTCTTAACATTTTGTATGATATATGACCTAGTACAATTTTAGGATTTTCAAAAATATAATAATATATAGTTTGAAAACATTATGGTTCACATTAGATTAATAAGCTATTCAAGTAATGTAATCAGAAACTTTATAATTAATTATTACACAATGAAGCACTTGGGTGAAGATAACAGTGAAGTGATTTAAACCTAAAATGACACAATCAGTTACAATACTTAGAAATTAAACAAAAGGCACCTTGACTGGTCATCTTTGGAAGGAAATTTTGCATTAGGTACTCTAATTGCATTATTTTTGGAAGCTCTGAGAAAGCACGAATGACCACAGCCATAAGCAAATCCAACCTAAAGAGGAAGAGACAATGTCAAGAGTACTTATTGTAATAACTTGTCTTACCTGTTGCTTTAAAGTTCTTTGGTCAACCTTTTCTCGAGACAAAGTTAGTCCATGTGGATAGATTAAGCTTGTGCGTGTTAACTGTCCATTGGCTAATAGTTCTAGAGAGAGAGAGAGATCGCCTGGATTATAGAAGTAATCATTATCATAGTATAACATTATAGTCACCTCCCATTAATTAATATTTAGAGGCAACTTCTCTATTGGAAATAATTTATTTAATTGTATGAATAAACCATAGTCTTACCCACAGTCAGTCCAACTGTCACATCCTCTGGCTCTAGTGACATATTACATGTTTTAGCCATTGTAGGTCCATTCCTATAACAAAGACATTGAAAATTATTACATAATATCTCTGAAAGTATATCATTAATGTCAATTAAGATATCAAACCAAACAGAACATATATTTCAGTCTTAATGAATAGTGCTAGGTATATTGTGTTACAACTCTACTAAATCTTTTTCAAATACAAAAACATTGATATCTATAAGTTTACAATTCAATATTTTTTAATGAAATGTTGAGTATAAGTTCAATTGTCCTCTAGTCAAGTGATTACACATAGCATATCCATACCAAGAAATCTTGCCTATATGTGTGCATTTCAAGAATATATGAGGGGTGTTGTTGTATGGTAAGCATAGCATGGGGTGAGCCCCACCCCTTTACACCATTTCCCATAATGATGAGTATAATCAGTAATTTAACTAGTTTATGTGTGACATAGAAGCTAGTTAAAGATATAACTGTTGTGTTAATACAGTGGTATGTGTGGCTACATTCAAGTTTTATGAAAACTGGTGTGGCAAATAATAGAGTAATGTTTTAAGAGAATAGAATGCCGGAGGGCTCAAACATATACCATAGTAAATAATTGTTTGGAAAAATCAGAGCGTGAGGTTGGCACAGAAGTCTGGGGGTGGAGCTTAAGCTAAGATCTGCCTATGCTGAATTATAATAATGTAAGTGTAGCCTTTCCCTATTGTCTTTTGAGAAATTGCTATCATAATGAGGTTGCTATGCCTCGTTTCACCTTCGTTTTCACAGTAAACAAAGACACAAGAATGAACCCTGCACACTGAGATCACACCCTCCATTTAGAGGGCAGGTGGAAGAGTATAATGACTAACTAAGGTGGATGAGAGAGTTGCATATTCAGACTCTTATGTAATGACAGCACGCTAGCTAAACTGGCCATAGGCTTTGTAGGAGGGCTCTAATATTGCATCTTTCTGCATAGCCACCTAAGCTGCCTTGTAAGTATGCTGGAGACTCTGTTATTAACTCATTTTAATATAATAGTAAGAAGGACTGTGGTTTGCATTTTTTGCAATACTGGTGGCTTTGCCATCTGATAATCTAATCTTTCTACTACTTACCCTAACCATGGTTTGACTTTCATTAACATAGGTCTGGATAAACAATACATAGCACCATCACCATAATGATAGGTTTGATTTGTATCCTGTTATAAAACACATACGTCCTGTTACATCTTCTTAATAATCATATGTTAATAATACCTTCAGTAATGTTTGTTCCTTGGCAAGCTGTGAAGAAGATATCAAATATCATAATGAATTGTTAATTTATATAGAAAATTGAATTGCACACAATTAGTGGAACTTCTTTACATATTCTGCTTTAATTTTAGTAAATTCCTAATTTGTGGGTCTATTTATTTCCCACCTTCAATTTGGTAAAGTTAGTAGTAAGTTAGGTTAAGGAGCGTTATTTGTACAATAATTAGCATATGTGGCTTAAGTTTAGCAAAATAAATTTCCTAATTTCTGGGTCTATTTATTTCCAACCTTCAACTTGGTTGTTAAGCCAGCAGTAACCAATACCTCAGACATAATCTATTAATTATAAATACCATATAATTGGTAAAATTTGAGAGTCATTATTTTTATTAACACTGAAGAACAAGCTATTGTGTATAATTGTTGGAGACAATTTTTTGTGGGGGTGTGGTTTAATTATTTCACATGTACTAGTTAAACTTGCTGAGATGTGATTCAATATTTATAACACAATCTGGGATACCTGAGCTGATATATTTGAATTTAGTCTAAGAAGTTATCGATACGCCTCAGGCACTTGTAAAGAGACATGACTGGACAAATTGTACAGTGCCATGATATCTGAGATAGATTATGGAAATATATAGTCACTACTTGCTCCACCAACTGATACCTCATCTCAATATAATATTAGAGGATATACTTTTGGCAAATAAAATGCAACCTACCAAATTTGATAATTTTTTCACTGCTAAATATTCCATTATAATTATGATAACTGATATGTATTATACTTACAGTAATATATAAATAAACTTACTAAACATGGTTGCTTCCAACTACTTCCAGCTCTTCCAATATATCTAGCTTCAGTTTTAGGATCCATCTTTGATAATAGGGTAATCAAATTCTCCATGATGACATAAACATCATCATCCACATGACAAAACCAACTGAACAAGAAATAATTCTAAGTGTTAATTGAGTACAGCTGTCAAACCAATAGTTTGATTTATGTAATAGCATTGCATGTAATAATAATTTATTAATTTTTATTTTAGCCTATAATAATCACACCTCATAATAGTTAAAATCAAATATATCATATAATCACTTACTCATAGTGTTGATTTTCTGGTCTGTGCATTAATGCCATTTCTTCTCCAGACTTACAACATAAATTCCATCTGGTGTATGAAATTTAAAATAATGTAATGAAATGAAATATGCATACCTCCAATAATCATGTCCACAAGAGACAACAATATAATTGATGCCTAAATAATTCATTTGTAAAGGAAATAAGTTTTTACTAAATTAGCATATTAATTAGTTAACTTATAAAGTTCAATATTCCATACCTTACTAAAATAGAAAATGATTTCATAACTTATCTCACAAATATAATTAAATAATTAATTTATCTTGTTGATTACCTCAAAAAATTAAAACTAAAATAATGTCATAAATAAACAATTAAATAAATAGACCATTTCTAGACAACTTGACAAAATGTTAAAATGTGTCATTGTTATGAGATATTCAGTTTTTATTTTCAATCTTAGTGAGTTCTTTCAATAATATTGCTTGATCATATAACAATAATGTACTTACCTAACTTTTTATTTTTTTCCTGATATTCATCATCTTCTCCATCAGTCACTAAAAACACATTACTACCATTTACTACAGTTAACCAAGTATCATATAAGATTGGTAATCTCTTTTGATGAAATTTCTTAGTAGTTCTGATAGTGATCATAATATTGTTGCCTGCTTTCTCATTGTTACTTAATGTCCAAACTGGAAGATTACTATTTTCAATTAGTTCTTCTGGTCCACAACAAAAATAATCTTTGTGTTTTGTTTTAGCCAATTTTGGAGAAGGACTAGATGTTATAACATTAACAGTTTTGTTTTCAACTGTTGACTTTGTTTCATTTACAGTCTTAACATTATTCAATGATGATGCCAATAATAATACAATGTCCTCATGCCACCATGATGAGTATGAAATAATCATTAGTAGTACTGTTACAGTTACTACTATAATGGAAACAGCCTTTTTAATGATCATAATTCTCTGTTAAAGAAAGTAATTAAAGTTAAATTAATTCCCAAAAGATATCTGTTTTGACATTAATCTTTATGACACAATTACCACAAGAGTACAAATCTTGTGAAGTCTTAAATTTTTGTGGATTACTTCCATCACAGAAGTCGCCTACTTAATTAATAATGACTGTTGAGTGACAAGAATAGGCTAGTAAACTCCATAGAGTAGCTTGTAATAAATGCTACCTTTATTGAATTCAAGCTTGAAATGAAGTCATACTCATAAGTAAGAGAACACTTTTGCCTCTAGTTGGATTTATACATATTAAGTTAGACTTTGTAGTAACACAGTATTGAATGGGCTTTCAGTGTATAATTGAAACTAGTAATTAACACATAGGTTTTGAAATAACAAAATGCTTTTATAAATATTACCTCAAACCGAGTTTTTACTGTTCATTTACATTTCATTTGACGTCTTTGATTTATATACTCTAATTCCAATATCTAAATAGTCTTCAGATCTACCTGAAGTGACCTAAGTCATGTTTTAGTTTATATTGAGATTGTCCTGTAGTCATGTAGTCTATTGCACAATTATCCTGTAGCAATGTGGATTTCAAATTGTCCTATAGAGTAATTATCCTGTACTCTAGCAGTTACATTTGGAATTAATTGAGACATAGACCTGTATTGAGTTTATCATATGTACATACAGAATTTCAGATAATGATCTCAGCAGTGTAGCTATCATATTCTTTATCTTTCCTGCAACATACAACAATCTTATATAATTTTAAACATTTCAACAACGTATTTGTTAGTAATCACCAATATTAATAGACTAACATAAAACAAATGTTGTCAAAGTGTATAATTAAACAATTAATGGGTGGGATATATAGTACATCACCAGGTCATATAAAACAGTAGCTATAGTCATACAACAAGAAAGAGAATTATTTCAAATATAGTATATTTAATACTAATATACTATTTGAAATCTCTTGACAAGAAAGAGGATCATTTATAAGTTTTGTTACAAGCTTCTTTTAACATGATAAAGACAAAGTCAATATTTTTCATCATATACAATACATTATTTGACAATTGAATTAGTATTAAACATGTCAACAATTTGCTACAACAATTCACTACAAACTATGTAAATATAGAATAAATAAACAGGTTTTGGCAGTATAAATAATACTACAGCATGATTGTAAAGATATGGACCACATCTGTATAGGATGATCTCGACATAAACCCAAAATACACCATTCACCAGTACCTGATGAAGCAGGTCATCCGTTTTAACTATAACTAAACACATGTACATATACACATTCTGCTTTTCCAATATTGACAAGAGTAGAACACTACAGACATGATCTGGCCATAGTCCCTGTTTGTTCACAGATATAGGCATACAAAAACAATTAAATTAACCAGCCATAGTAGCTGCTCTCCAGAGCTGTGTTGCATGATTTCAATACAATTGTAATGTGATCATATCCTTTTCATATGTACAATCAGTACTAGTATTGAACTAAAACTGTAACTATATAGTTTGTTGTAGTTGTGTCCAACTATATCAGTCATGATCAGTGTAGCAAAGACAACAATACTAGAAATGTAACTCACAGATTATCAAATATGACCTGAAGTCACTTTCAGTCACAGAAATAGTTTACAAAATAGCCCACAAGGTAGTCTTCTCGTCGTTCAAGTACGTCGCCCACGCAGAAATCGACGAAGGTTATATAACCTTTCAATATTATTATTGAGTTGTTTATTTTATGAATGTGAAACAACGTTCAACCAAATATGAACATGTGCTTGTATGTTTTGTATATATCAGCTTATTACATTGTAATAATGGAAAATGGCTAAAATTAGAGTTTTCAATTCTGCACAATAAAATAATGAAACTATTGTAGTGAATTATGTACGCTGTACGTGAATTATGTACGTTACCGGTAACAGTGAATAAAGGGTTAAATTTGACCGTTGCCTAGCAACATTGGTGCACGTGATTGAGAATGGCTCTATCTTTTAACAGAACTGGAGACCAAACTGAACGATTATAAATCAGTAAACTTTGTGGAATTTTGGAAACGAGACACCAGAACTATTATGGCTGCAAAGAAAAGGTCGGAAAAATAACTCAAGCCTGAACTAAAATATTACGAGATAAAGTACTACTGTATGGAGGGCAGTCCTTCAAGGCTACAGGAAAGGGGGATCAACTTGGTAAGGGCAATTGTCACATCTGCTGATGATAATGATTTTTATTCACAGTACAATTAAACGTGACGGTGGACATATGCATACTACAGAGCTACTCAAAAGCTATTCACTAGCTCATCAGTTGAACCATCTTTTGATATACCATAAGGGTATAAATTTTCGTGGGGGATTTAATTTCCCTGTATTCGTGGGTTGTTGTTTTATCACGAAAGTTAACTTTTATCCCACCCACACACAATGACACAAAGGGATCCTATAAGTTACTTCTTTCTCTTTTACAATGAAGTACTTCTCCGTCAACTGTCTCCCAGATTTTCTTGTATATATGGTAACCTCTCACCATGGATTCATAGGAATAGCTAACCATACTTCACGAAAATCACACTTGTGTTCACAGCACATGTCTGATACCACACCCATTAATTAATACTTCACACCCACTAAACACGAAAGTTAATACCCACGAAATTTAAATAATAAAGCAAAATTTTAAATAAACACGAAAATTTAAACCCTCGAAAATTTGTACCCTTACGGTAGTTGAATTAAGTTTGAAGAGAAAAAGTAAGCTTAGTCAACATGAAAAGTACCGTATACCGTAGAGCTGGCTTCTGTTGCTAGTGGAGCATTACATGTCCATTTTGATCGTCAATTACAAGTATTGAAAGACCTGATAGTTCATTGGAAAAGCAATCAAGAGGTCACTCTTGTTGAAGTTGACAAAGGTATTTACATGTATACATTATTCCTCTCATGACCAAGTTTGCTATCAGTTTAAGGTTTAGTTAAAGGTTTAAAAGTGTAGGGGATAGGGCCTAGTTATAGTGTAGCCAATTTATGTGCAATGTATATAAATATCTCATAATATATTAATCATTTCTTTTGTTAACAGGTTCTGCACACTTCTGGTAGTGAAGATGAATGTAATCAAGGTAATACTACAACTGTAACGAACTCATCTGTGGGAGTACTTACAGATATCCATGTACAATGTAAGTTAGATTACATCAATTACAGAATAGTTTCAAACATATATTATTATATTTTTTAAAATCCTAAAATTGTACTAGGTCATATATCATACAAAATGTTAAGAATTATATGCAAGACTTGGAGTTTGTTTCTTGAGTTGCATAGACTTTATTGTATACAAGGGAAAATACTTAATAATAGACAAGCAAAATAACAATGACAAGGGAAGTCAGACCAACAGCATGTATGGAAGTACAAAAAGCAAATAAACATTCTAGAAGGTTGCAATGTATGAATTAATGTATTTACTTTATGTGTGATTTTTGATCACAATTTTATCTCATATGTGAATGTTAATATGTGATATAGGTTTGATATTGTATCACAAATTAATATACAAGCCACCTGTTTTCATTTATCACATATATATCAAAAATGTATACAATATATGCTTGTGACGCATAATACAGTAATGATCAGCAAAGGTATTGCAAATAGTATAAAATCTTCACTTTACCTATGACATCATATCATATAACAAACATACACATCAATCACAGGTATGGTCATAAATGTAGCAGTAAGTTAATAACATTGAGATATTCATTTTACCTAAATAATGTACCTAAACCTTCATCAACATCATAAATTTATTGTAATAATTAATTTATGAAGAAGAGATCAAAGGTCACAATGATTTGTTAATTAATATATAAAATTGAATTGTACACTATTAATGGAACTTCTTAATAAATCCTACTTAAATTTTAGCAATATAAAATTCGTAATTTGTGTGTCTATTTATTTCCCACCTTCAATTTGGTTAAATCAGCAGTAATCAGTAGCTCATATGTAATGTATTAATTATATATACTGTATAGTTGGTAAAATTTAAGAGTCATAATTTAATTGTCACGATTTCATTGTTTTGTATAATTGTTGGAGATAAATTATGGTGTGGGTGTGGTATAATTATTTCTTATGTACTATATGT
Source organism: Xestospongia bergquistia (assembly GCA_963965975.1). Classification (NCBI taxonomy): domain Eukaryota; kingdom Metazoa; phylum Porifera; class Demospongiae; order Haplosclerida; family Petrosiidae; genus Xestospongia; species Xestospongia bergquistia. The sequence goes on along the minus strand of OZ014412.1, from coordinate 10,818,436 downwards.
ATAGAGTTGAATTTGCTGATGTGTGGCTTCTATGTTTACAGGATACCTACAAGGTATAGTGAGAAATTTGAACTTAACTTATCGATAGACCTCAGACACTTGTAAAGAAACATGACTGGCCACATTCTATAGTCTTATGTGGCCAGATATACAGGAAAATAATTCTTCTGTATATCGATCATTCTTACCATGTCTTCTTAGACATGTTCAATACAATATGCACATATTGTATTGAACATGTATAAGAAGACATGGGAAGAGTTTTAATCTGCATAATGTTTTGACACATTCACGTTTATCTTGGCACATAAATGAAAATTCAGTAAATTTATAATGTAGAACTTCTAAATTGTGGCAAATTAGAGTTTCTTGTAATAATTTTAAGCGTGAATTGAGAGGTAATTAGAATATTCATCGCTCAAATAATTAACCATTATAAAGCAAATATCAACTTACTATAGAATGATAATTGTACCTTATACCAAATATCAGATAATTTTGATGAGAGAAAATATTAGTTGATAGTTATAAATAGATTTGATGAAAATAAATTTTGTGAATGACTACTTGATATCAACTGCTATAGCTTCAAATGTTAAGATGTTTTTTAAAAGGACCATATCCATATAGAGAAGAATATTATTTCATTTGAAAAAATAATTTTGTACAGTGCCATGATAACTGAGATAGATTATGGAAATATATAGTCACTAATCGCTCCACCTACTAATACCATATCTCAATAAAATATTAGAGGATAAACTTTTTGAAATAAAATGCAGCCCTGATAATTTTTTCCCTGCTAAATATACCATTGTAATTATAATAACTGCATGATTTGCATTGTAGTTATAGTAATATATAAACAACAACTTACTGACAGATGTTGTTTCCAGTTAGATTTTCCAATGTATCTAGCTTCAGTTTTAGGATCCATCTTTGATAATGGGTTAACCAAATTGTCCATGATGACATAAACATCATTATCCTGTATTATGCATCACAAGTGTATTATATATATATTGTATACATTTATGATATGTATATGTAGTAAATGAAAACAAGTGTCTTCTATATTAATTTGTGATGCATATATTATACTATCAAACCTAAATCATATATTAATTCTCATATATGACACAAGTGTGATCATAAATCACAGGTAAGTTTAAAGTAAATACATTAATTCATGCATAGCAACTTTCTAGACTGTTCATTTGCTTTTTGTACTTAACTATACTTATTTGTTGTACTGTTTGAGTTGGTCTGACTGCCCTCATCATTGTTATTTTTGCTTGTCTATTAAGTATTCTCCTTTGTACACAATATTACATAAAGTCTATGCAACTCAAGAAACAAACTCCAAGTCTTGCATAATTCTTAACACATGAATACCGTTTCCATATATATCTCTCTTACTGATGACCTCAATTCCTTCCGCTGTATGTCAATGCAATTTCAAAACTATTATATTGCAGTGTTGCACAGTTTGTATGATCTATGACCTAGTACAATTTTAGGATTTTTAAAAATATAATAATACAAGCTTGAAAACATAAATAATGGTAGTTCAAATTAAATTAAAATAAATTATTGAAGTAATGTAATCAAGAACTTTATAATTATTTACACATTGAAGCACTTGGGTGAAGATAACAGTGAAGTGATTTAAACCTAAAATGACAAGATCAATTACATTACTTTGAAATTAAACAAAGGCACCTTGACCGGTCGTCTTTGAAAGGAAATTTTGTATTAGGTGCTCTAATTGCATTGTTTTTGTAGGCTGGCACAAAACATAACTGACCACAGCCATAAGCAAATGCAACCTAAAGAGGAAGAGACAATGTCAAGAGCACTTATTGTAATAACTTGTCTTACCTGTTGCTTTAAAGTTCTTTGGTCAACCTTTTCTCGAGACAAAATTAGTCCATGTGGATAGATTAAATGTGTGCGTATTAACCGTCCATTGGCTAGTAGTTCTAGAGAGAGAGAGAGAAAGAACACTTGAATTTTCTCTAAGTCTTATGCAGGCACAATAAAAACATTTTACAAAATAGAGGTAAAATTTCTAATGGAATAATATTGTAGTCACCTCCTCCTATTAAATAACATTTAAAGGAACCGATCTCTAGTGCTAAGGATTTATTTAATTATAAGAATAAATCATAGTCTTACCCACAGTCAGTCCAACTGTCACATCCTCTGGCTCTAGTGACATATTACATGTTTTAGCCATTGTAGGTCCATTCCTATAATAAAGACAGTAGAAATTACCATGGAATGTCTCTGAAAGTATACTAATAATTTCAGTGATTATAGGTGTAGTATATACTTGCCAGAAAATCTTGACTATGTGTGAGCACTATGGGAATGCATGTGGGAACCAGAGCATAGGGTGAGCCTCACCCCTTGTTCAACATTTCCCCATAATACACGAGTATAATCAGTACTTTTACTGGTTTATAATGTTTCAATATGGAAGCCAAATTAAGATTACAACTGTTATATAAATAAAGTGGTTTTTCTGTAAACTGTAAACACAATGTGGCAAATGAAGTTTTTAAAAGGATGATGAACAAAGAGACCCTGCCAAACACATCCACTAGAAGGATTTGAAAAAATCAGTGTGTGTGAGTGGCCACAGAAGGCTAAGGGTGGAGTTTAAACTAAGCTCTGCCTATGCTGAATTATAATTGTAAATGTATAGATGTCCATTTCTTTTGGAGGGAAATTATTACCATATATAATGAGGTTATTATACCTAATTTCATCCTTATGCCCATGGAAAAAAAAGATGAGAGTATGAATCATGCATATGCAATAATTAAACAAATACAAAAATTAACAATTTCACATAATTAAACTTTTAATACTTACCCTAACCATGGTTTGACTTTCATTAACATAGGTCTGGATAAACAATACATAGCACCAACACCAAAATGGTAAGTTCGGCTTGTGTCCTATTATAACAACATAGCTCTTCTTACATCTAGTCAATAAACATATATGATACCTTCAGTAATGTTTGTTTCTTGTCAAGCTACAAAGAAGAGACCAAACATCATAATAATTTATTAATTAATATACAAAATTGAATTGTACACAATTAGTAGAACATCTTTACATGTTCTGTTTCAATTTTAGTAAAATTCCTAATTTGTGTGTCTATTTATTTCCCATTTTCAATTTGTTAAAGTCAGCAGAAACCAATAGATCAGATGTAATGTATTAATTATATATATCAATACAGTTAGTTGGTAAAATTTGTAAGTCATAATTTTCATGATTAGTGAAGAACAAGTTATTTCATTTAATTTTTGGGGACAAATTTTGTTGGAAGTTTGATTTATTATTTTAACATGTACTAGATGAACTTGCTGAAGTGTTTATGATACATGAAATATGATTTCAAAGTTTATAAGAAAGTCTTGGGTACCAAAGCTATAGTGAGAAATTGGAATGTAGATCTCATGAATATCGATAAGCATCAGTTACTTGTAAAAGACATGACTGGACACATTCTATAGTCTTGAGTGGTTAGATATACAGGAAATGATTCTCTTGTATATCTATGTATGCCACATATTGTATTGAACATGTGTAAGAAGACATGGTAAGGGTTTTAATCTGCATAATGTTTTGACACATTCACATTTATCTTGGCACATAAATGAAAATAACTTATTAAATTTATAATATAAAACTTTTAAAATGTGGATTTTAAAAGTAAATTTGAGTATTCATTTAAAGATAAATTAGAATATTCATCACTTAAATAATTAACACACTATAAAGTATATATCAACTTTGAATAGATTGATAATAGTACCTTATAACAGATAATTTGGACAAGAGAAAATATTGGCTGAGAGTTATTAAATATATTTGGTGAAAATAAATTTAATGAATGACTACTTGATGACAATTGTTATAGCTTCAAAAGTAAGATGTTTTTTGAAAGGACCATATCCACATAGGGAGGCTTAAATATTATTTATTGTAAGGTGCTTTGACATCTGAGATAGATTATGGAAACATATGTTCACTACTTGCTCCACCTACTAATACCACATTTCAATAAATTATTAATAAATATTTGGCAAATGAAATACAACTCACCAAATTTGATTATTTTCCCCCTGGCCAAATATACTCCATTATAATATTGACATGCATTATACTTACATTACTATATAAACAACAACTTACTGGACGAGGATGTTTCCAGTATGTTCCAGATCTTCCAATATATCTAGCTTCAGTTTTAGGATCCATCTTTGATAACATTTTGACCAAGTTGTCCATAATGACATAAACATCATCATCCACATGACAAAACCAACTTAAAAAAGAAAAAAATAACCTTTTCTAATAACCAATATATTTCAATGTAATGTACCATATTTTCAATAAATTACTTGTAAGGATTGTTGTGTAGAAGTGATGTGTTAACTGTATCCCTAATTAGCTTATGTACTTTTTGGCATTGTTATTACTCCTTTTCATTGAAATGACTTATTGTATTCTTGTGACATCATAAGGCTTTTATCATGAAGTTAAAATTTCCCAATGTATCTAGCCTCAAGTTTAGGATCCATCTTTGATAATAGGTTAACCAAATTGTTCATGATGACATAAATATTATCATCCACATGACAAAAACTGAACAAGAAAACAATTCTAAGCGTTAATTGAGTACAGCTGTCAAACCAATAGTTTGATTTATGTAATAGCATTGCATGTAATAATAATTTATTAATTTTTATTTTAGCCTATAGTAATTTCACCTCATAATAGTTAAAATCAAATATATCATATAATCACTTACTCATAGTGTTGATTTTCTGGTCTGTGCATTAATGCCATTTCTTCTCCAGACTTACAACACAAACTCCATCTTGTGTATGAAATTTAAAATAATGCAATAAAACAAAATATGCATACCTCTTATAATCATGTCCACAAGAGACGACAATATAATTGATACCTAAATAAAATTATTTGTAAAGAAAAAGCCTTTAGTTAAATAACAATATTAAATGTTTAGTTAAAAGTTTAATGTTTCTCTAATTTATTACATGTAGTTACCTCACTAAGATGGAAAAAAATTCTTAAAATCTCTCTCACAAATATAACTTAAATAATTAAACTAATTGATTATTTCAAAAAATAAATTTCATTAATAAGCAATTAAATAATAGACCATTTCTAGACCACTTGACAAAGTGTGAAAATGTGTCATTGCTATGAGATATTCAATTTCATTCTGATCCTAGTAAATTCTGTCGACATTATTACTTGATTATGTAACAATAATGACACAAATAACGTACTTACCTAACTTTTTACTTTTTTCCCGATATTCATCATCTTCTCCATCAGTCACTAAAAACACATTACTACCATTTACTACAGTTAACCAAGTATCATATAAAATTGGTAATCTTTTTCGATGAAATTTCTTAGTAGTTCTGATAGTGATCATTATATTGTTGCCTGCTTTCTCATTGTTATTTAATGTCCGAACTGGAAGATTACTATTTTCAATTAGTTCTTCTGGTCCACAACAAAAATAATCTTTGTGTTTAGTTGGAGTCAATGTACCAGTAGACAGTGTAGGGATATCAGACTGGAAAGTGGAAACAGTCGGAGAAGGAGTAGATCTAATAATATTAACAATTTTGTTTTCAACTGTTGATTTTGTTTCGTTTGTAGTCTTAATATTATTTAATGATGATACTGATAATAATACCATGTCCTCATGCCACCATGATGAGTATGAAATAATGATTAGCAGTACTGTTACAGTTACTACTATAATCGAAACAGCTTTAAATGTCCTTGTCATGATCATAATTCTGTGTTAAAGAAAGTAATTAAAATTAAATTAATTCCCAAAGATACTTGTTTTGACATTAATCTTTGTCACACAATTACCACAAGGATACAAATTTTGTGAAAGCTTAAATTTTTGAGGTCTACTTCCATCAATGAAAAGTTAGGATACATAATTAATAATGGTCTGTTGAATGATAGAGAAGACCAGTTCTTCACAACAGAAGTGATATGTAAGTTCATGATAATTTTAGAAAATTATCTCAGAAATTAGTTATTGTACTAAATGATATTAGTAAGCAGACTTCATTTAAGGCTTACAAACTAAACATTTTACTATTAATGTGTCCTAATTGAAACTGAAAAACAACTATTAAAGCTTATAGACTATTTATTATTATAATAATAAGTAAATTATTATAAATAAAATGTTTTCAAGCAACAATGTTGACAGACCTCACTAAAATAGAAAAGTTGAGGTGCGATTTAACTGAAATATTGTGATAATAATATTATGAGTTTTGTAATTTAAACTATAATTCAATTAAAACAAAGCCAACTCCAATTTAGCTGCTCAAAAACTCTCACTGACGATATTTCTCATGACAATTCTATTAATAATCAGAAAAATGGTAACAAACATAAACACCTAAAGAGAAACATGACAGTATCTTTCTAAAAAAATTTTCAATTGAAAAGCTCAAAAAAGGTGGAAAATGTCAGGAGAAATTTCCCCATGCCTTTGCATTTTTGTCACATGGTGCTGTTATCATTGCAGAGGAGCTATGGCTGAACTTACATGATATCTGCAAACCATTTATGTTAAGTAATGAAATATTTAAATGTTCTAATCTTTTAAAGATATTAATGTAACACCAATGTTTAAAGTTGTAGATGCTAGTTGTAGAGCAAAAAATGTAAATATAATCTTATGTGTCAAAAGCTGGCAGACCAAAATTACCAACATTATATTAGCATATTAGTATGCTATACAATAATTGATACAGCACCGGTAGGCATGGTCATTGATATGAATTTAGGGACATATATCGTGTAGACTATATTGATATAGACTAATTTAACACATAGGTTGCTAAAGTGTATAATTAAAAAATTAATGGGTGGGATACAGTTTGTGTGAAGAGTGTCATGTTCACTTTCTAACATTAGTTTTATTAGCCTTACTGCCTTAGACACTCATCTTTCCTAGCTCACTTAAGAAAGCATTTTATCATTTCAACCAAGGTAATTGTTACTATAGTTTCATCAATACAATGTAGGCCAAGTATATATTCCATTACCACAAAGCCAAACTATATAGTCTATACTCTGTCCGAGTTGAGAAGAGCCCTTCATTAAAAAAGGTGTTTTATACATGGAATGTAAGGTGAGGTATTCCCTCTCCTATTAAAAGCAATTAGCGCTGAAGTAAATTTTAAGTGTATTCATTATTTGCATGTCATGCAAACACACCATGTTTTCTCTCGTGTTTGAAAATGCCTAAGAGAAAGAGACTAAGATCACATAGAAAAGAGGTTGTTGCGAGTGTCTATGACTATTTGAAGAACTCAGCAGGTGTAAATGGACTCAAGATCTCTGAAATGACGCCTGTTAGTTGATGATTTTGATCGTGAAGCCATCAGATGGAAAATCTACTACCTCTATTAGGCATTCTCAGTTTTCCTTCTTTGTTAAAAGGTTTTTTCAGAACCTTGGTGGCTTTATAGCTGCCTTCAATCGCAAAAGACAATACCTGGTTATTATTTTAATAATAATAATTGTTATAATAGAACATCTGCTCATAAATTGTAATTTACAATTTTCACGTGACAGATGACTGACTTCTCAAGGGGAAAATTGATATTTATTAAATCCTCAAAGGTGTGCAATTTGAAGTATGTCAAAGGTATGCCATTACAAATATATGGATTTTTATAGTTTGCTACTTTCTCATGGCACTTGAGAGCCAAATTTTATATATAAAATGCACATTTGCAAGCTGAATCAATTGGTGCAAGTCCCTTGTCGATACCACATGAAACAGCAAAGTTATTCACATGTCTCAACATGGACAGAGTATAATTGAATATGTGTAAGTTTAAGCCAACTAGAAGCCAAAATACATATTTTTAGTTAATTGAAACCATAAGCATGAGATGGACACTATTTCAACTAAACTAAAACTAGGTTAGTTTAGTTGAAATAGTATTTGTTCATGAGTTCATATGAATTCATGAGCAAGAAAATACTTTTGCTTCCAATACCTTAAAATAGTCTTTAATTTTACCTGTAGTGGCCCAATATATATATAGGTATATGTTTTTGATTCATAATGAAATTGTCATATAGTATAGCTTAGCTGAGACAATAAATTAATATCTTGATGTGAATATTATAAGTTTAACAAGGATAAATCCAACAGCTATAAATTTGAAAATCACTCATGATCTCGTATGGCATTGTCAACACTTCACTAAGGGAGGAAAGGGAGGAAGGGTTTGTGGACAAGCACATATAGGAATTCTATAGCCTAAAAAATTTGTAGGCCACAGTAATACATCATTCATCTATGAGCTCCTTCTTTTTCACTAACACCTATTCCAAGTGAGTTGATGATGTCTAATTAAGTCCTTGAAGCTGCTAGAAACTCTGCTCTAAAAACAGTACTTGACACGAGGCAACGCTAGTAAGTAAAAGTTGGTCTGTTCATTTATTTTAAAGATCATCACCACAACCAGTCCATATTATGATAGCTGTGTAGTGTTTTTACTCTCTTAACATGTGATCAGGTCTAAGAATGATCTATCAACATCTGTATTCCTGCTGTACGAGTCCTATATGCGTTTGTCCCTACACCCTTCCTCTTTTAGCAAAGGATTGGCAACACCAGACTAGTACTATACTCTGTCCTAGTTGAGAAGAGCCCTATATTTAAAAAGGTGGTTTATACATGGAATGTAAGGTGAGGTGTTTCCTCTCCTACTATATGCAATTAGCTACATTTTAATTATATTCATTATTTGTTCACGTGGATGTCACACCACGTTTTCTCTCGTGTTTGTGAAGATACCAAAGGGAAAGAGACTGAGATCACAAACAAAGGAGAATGTCTATGACAATTCGAGGAACTCAACAGGTATAAATGGGGTCAAGGTCTCTGAAATAACACCTGTTAGTTGATGATTTTGAACATTTCAGAACCTTGGTGGCTTTATAGCTGCCTTAAATCAAAATAGACAATACCTGGTTATTATTTTAATAATAATAATTGTTATATTAGAACATCTGTTTATATAATTAGAATTGTAATTTTGAATTGCCATGTGACAGATAGCTGACTTGTTATTTATTAAATCCTCAAAGGTGTATAATTTGAAGTATGTCAAAGGTATGCCATTGAAAATGGAGTTTTATAATTTGCTACCTTCTAGTAGTGTTAGAGAGCCAAAGTTTATATATAAAATGCGTGTTTGCAAACTGAATTGATTGGTGCAAGTCCCATGTCGATCACACGTAAAGGGTCCTTCTTGGTGTAACTTCTATGATGATGTAACTTGTACTATGATGATGACATCACTATGTGTCATAAGGTTTGGTTTAGGGTGTAGGTGATGGATTTAGATGATGTCATCATATATGATGACATCACTACCTGTCATTTAATGATGATGTCATCAGAGTGAAGTTACACCAAGAACCACCCCACGTAAAACAACAAAGTTATTCACATTCGGACAGAGTATTGAGTGATGTATGTGCGTGTGAACTACAAATGAAAACTGTAGCTAGTATGATCTAGGTTATGTCTAACTATCAGTCATGATCAGTGTAGTAAACACAACAATAGTAGACAAGTAACTCACAGATTATTAGATATGACCTACAGTCACTTTCAGTCATGGAAATAGTTCACGAAACAGCCCACAAGTCCAGAAGTTTGTCTTCTTGTCATTCAAATATGTCGGTCACTCAAAGAAAGACTATTATCATAACTAAAAGGGGATTGGGTTGCTGGGTGGTACAGTTGCGCGGAAGTAATCAACGAGAGGCGGAGCATCCTGTCGGCAATGTTAGATCATAGATAGTATAGACTACGTAACCTAAGGTTACGTAGTCTATACTATCTATGGTTAGATCCAGCCGATGAAGCATGGAGTTAGTCGGAGGAGTTGAGATACGTGAAGAACGTTATTTTGACTGGTCTTTTTAGTGTTCTTGTTCCAGTTTTCCTTTTGTACATTATGTCTTTTGTCTTGATCCAGCTTATGATGTGAACTTGCTACAGTCTGCTATTATAGTAGTGGGTGTAAGTAGCACAAATAAAATGCTTATGGTGGGTGATGTTCTTTGAAGTGACAGGCGTATCACGTGTGTGCGTGTGCGTAGAGTATCTTTTCTTGTAAAACATTTCTTGGCAAATCTGTAAGTTAGAATTATATCTACATTAAGTTATAAAATATTAATAAAATTTGCAATAGTTTATCTAGCAATGGATTGAGAAAGCAGCTCATCTTTCTCCAGTAATCAAGAGCCACAGCCTATACATAAGGTAGCTATGAAGCCTGGGAAGGAGGTTAGATTGACATCACAAACCAAATATGTTATTGAAAAAGTAAGGCAGTTCTTTGAGTAAGAGAAAAGAAAAGGAAGCTCAATTAAGAGAGAGAGAGAGAATTGTAGAATTTGCAGCAGAGGCTACAGGTGTTTCAATAAGAAGTGTGTATAACATTCATAACAAATGTATTTCTTGAGAAGGTATATTACTGACTCCTGTTAAATGATACACAACATCTAGGGTACGCGTGAATCCAGACTCTTTTAATAAAGAAGTAATACGATGTACTGTTCATAGCTTTTACACACAACGACAATATCCCACATTGACTACTATTTTAGAGGATGGAGTTTTCAGAGGTGGTAGGTTTTGTCTATACAACGTTCTGCGAGAGTTGGGGTTTTCATACAAGAAAAGAGATAATAAACAATACATATATGAACTACTGGAACAAAGACATACATACTTGTAAACAATACGTATAAACTAAGAAATGACTACCTGACAATAATCTATACTGACGAAACATGAGTAAACACATATCACTGTAAAGAACATATTTGGGTAGACGTCAATGGTAAAGGAGGATGGAAGGTGCCAAGTGGGAAAGGTCAACGATTGATTGTGGTTCATGTTGTTGGAGTGGATGTTGGGTTTGGTTTTTAGGTCTAAAACAAACTCAGCAGCCTATCATGACGAAATGAACTCAGAACACTTTATACAATGGTTTACACATACAACAGCTACTTCTAAACATTCCATCAACATCTGTGAAAGTTTTAGACAATGCTTCATACCATAACAAACAAAAGGACAAACTTCCAAGAACTGCAAACAAAAGATGATATTAAAGATGGTTAGATGAACATAACATAGAATATGATGACAAGGACATTAAAAGACATTACTAGAGAAAGTAAAACACAACACAGACCAGCACCTTTGTACCTTACTGATGAAGCAGCACATACACATGAACATACAGTTTTTAAGGTTACTAGTAGCCCATTGTGAACTCAATCCAATAGTCAGTGTTAACATTGGCTTCTGTGAAAGGCTATGTAGCTAAACATAATAAGACATACAACTTACCAGAAATTGAATGGCCTACACCTGATGGATACAACAACTGACATGTGGAGGAATTTTTGTAGACATGTTGTGGACATAGAAAATGATTACTTTAAAAAAGACAGAATTGAGGAAGAATTTATAATTGAACTTGGAGAAGATGATAGTGACGATGATGATAACAATGACACTGATGATGACATGATGGACAAAGATGACAGACAGTTAATAGATGAAGCACTACAAAAAATAACAGAGCCTACACAAACATTATGTACTGATGGAAGGCATAACTTAACAGAGGTTTTTAAAAACTTTGATCAAGATTTTTTAGACAATGTATTACCACTGTCATAACTTTTATAATTTTTTGTTATTGAAGTCTGATTTCAGTAATATTTCTGTTTGTATTCATTCTCATACACAATAGTTATATTCAATTTATTTCACCTATCTATATGATTAAACTTTTACAGTTAGAGTGTATTTCTTACCGTACTGATTCTCTCTTCACGCAGCAGCCATTTTATTGATTAACGAAATTCACATTCCTCGTGGTCAATGGCATCTCCTATTCTTTGCTTATGGAAAGTTCAACAAATCTTGTTCTTGTGGGTCGTACTCATATAAAAATGACATCAAATGGTCGTCAGGAGACCACCTGACTTTGAAATTTTGAATTTGGTCGAGTTATTAGAAAGTTATGATAATTTTTCTACCAACAAGATGAACGTGAACAGACCTTAGTTATTGGTTGTGTTACAATGGTTGTTATCATATGCCAAATAACATGTACATTAATTGAAACTCACAGTTTGAAGACTGTAGACCACCATCTTTACCACTTCCTGTAGTTAGATTACCAGCTTGTAATGTGATTTTAATAATTGTTTTTTTGTGTTGTTTTGGTTTCTATCATATGGTAAATTAAGGTGCCCATCAATTGAAACTTACACTCTCATTGATTGGTTCATCTTTCGCTGCACAGGCAAGAGCTGTGTTTGTTCCACAATGCATTATTTTGATGAAGTTTTATTATGTTACATCAGATATTGAATGGGAATTTCATACATAATCTTATATCTAAAATATCATTCTGTACAAGTACATGAACATAATTTTAATGAAAATGTTTAAGAAGAGAAGCCATGCTAACAGCTAGTTCTATATTAATATAGATGCCTAATATTAATGTTTTATGAAGGATATCAGTGATTATATGCTTGTAATTCCATTTCTTCTCTGTTTCTTCTGTGCATACTTTCTGTTGTGTCTTTTTTTAAAGACTTTTAAAATTTGAAAGTATGTGTGATATATATAATACATACTCTCAAAGTTTAAAATATACCCCTATTAGTTATTGTGTAAATTATCGATCTATTCAGATAGGTATAAGAACACACCTATCATTTCAGTGATAGAAGCATATAATAGAGATTTTGCTTCAGCAGTAACTGTCACTGTAATGTCCTCATTCACTTTATCCTTGAATGGTTTGTTAAATAAGGATAGCCACATGTAAATTATATAAATAAAAGAATATGACATACTCAAATGTCCATTAAAATCTTCTTAATTGTCCTGTAGTCTTCTGATGGCATTCTAAAAATAACCTTATTTGGTTGCATGCTTTAACATCTCATGAAATTTGATTCTTTACTAGACCTTTGATCCTTCAAACCATTTTTAAGGTTCTCATTTTTTTGTCAAATTTGTCAAATCAGTTGGAATATTTCACTTTACTAGTTGGTACAAAGAACCATTATTGTGAGGAAAGACAAAGATATTGAGGTATTTATACAGTGATATTATATTATATTTATGAAATAATGCTGTTTGTTCTGTTGGACCTTTTCAGCATGACATACTTCTTTATAATTATATAGTACTTCTAAAATTATAGCTACGGCATTTTATGATATTTTTAGCATTTCCTTTTATTCATATATCCATTCATCCATCTATTAGTTTATATTCCTATAATTCATAATAAATACTTCCTTTAAATCAAATTTTAATGTATTTTGGATGTTCTAACTATTCGGAAGTACAAATGGAAAACCATTACACATTATTATATTCCAAGGACATGAGCAACCCTGCTATTAGTATTAAGTACATGTAAATGTAAACAATACATGTTATTGTTCATCATATACATGTATGGTAGATGGAAGAGATAAGGGTTATTAATAAGAAGAGAATTGTATACTTATTCTCTTTCTCTTTCAGTCTCTCTGTCTCTCAAATATTAATTATAACTAACAATTGAATAGAAGAATAATTGATAGTAAAAATTTTATATTTTATTTGATATTTGTCATAATTATTATATTAATTATTAGAATCAAATCACTTAAGATAATATATTTGCTTTGTCGATGTCTTTTGAAATTCAATCAAATATTGTTTATGCCACTAAGAAGAAATCTTTAGTAGAAACCAAACGTTTTGGCTTCCTGTCGGCTGGTTTTGTCAGTCAGTGGTATAGTACAAAAAGCAGTCTATAGGAAGAAACAAAATATAATTATCAATAAAGTAGAATGCATAGATAATAGTGAAATATATAACATGATCAGATAAAAATTAGACAATACAACAGAACTAAACTATTATACTAAACTAAAAAATTGATACATGAGGTTAGAGTGTAGTGTAGTTACATTATGTGTAGCATAGGAAAAAAGGAATGTATCAATGCAATTGATAAAAATATATAGCAGTGAAGGAATAAATAAAAATTTTATGAAAGAATTTTAATGTTATTACAATATGAAGAAAACATATGTGTATCAGTGTGCCTCATTGGACATCACAATTTAAAAGAAATAATAATATAAATATGGAAAGGTTTTCTTGGTTTACCGAGTGTTGTTTTACAACTATGTGGCAGAATTTTATATAACTATACTAATGTTACAATTAAATACAAAATATTGTGATGCATGCTTTTGCAATGCAATGAAAATTTTATGTACATTGTTCAGGTAAAATGAATATCCAAATGTTATTAACTTACTGCTATTATACCTGCAGTTGATGTGTATGATTATTATATAATATGATATATATAATAGGAAAATGAAGGCTTTATATTATTTGCCATACACATGATCATACCTGCAATATAAAAGCAAATAGATTGACATATGAAATGCATCACAGGTTTATCATATATTGCATACATATATCCTATACATGTGATAAATGAAAACAGCTGTCTTGAATATTAATTTAATGTGTGATACACATGTGATACTATCAAAGCTGTATAATATATTAGAACTCACACATGAGACATGTGTGATCAAAAATCTCATGTAAATACATTAGTTCATGCAGTGAAACCTTCTAGAATGTTCCTTCCCTTTTAGTACTCAAGCACTTACTTATTGTACTGTTTGAGTTGGTCTGACTGCCCTTACATTGTTATTTCTGTTTGTATATATATTATTAGGTATTCTCCTTTATATACAATATTACATATGCATGAAGTATCTGTGACAAAAGAAACAAACCTCCCAGTCCTACATAAAACTTGCTACATGAATACTGTATCTATATATACCTCTCATATTGATGAGTTCAATTTCCCTCACTCGTATGTACAGTATCAGGTCAACCAGTAAATAATTTAGATTAGTACTGTTGCCAAATACTTTATAGTAGGTAGTATCATTGATAGTGATAGATCATTTCAAACTATTACACAGTAGTGTCTCACATCATTTATGTCCTAGTACAATTTTGTGATTTCAAAATATATAAAAAATAAAGTTTAATAACATAAATAATAGTGGTTCAAATCAAGTTTAAAAAAGCTATTCATGTGATGTAATCAAGAACTTCCTAGTTAATTATTACACAATGAAGCACTTGGGTGAAGATAACAGTGAAGTGATTTAAACCTAAAATGACAAGATCAATTATGTTGCTTTGAAATTAAACAAAAGGCACCTTGACCGGTCGTCTTTGAAAGGAAATTTTGCATTAGGTACTCTAATTGCATTGTTTTTGTAGGCACTATTAGAGCATAACTGACCACAGCCATAAGCAAATCCAACCTAAAGAGGAAGAGACAATGTCAAGAGTACTTATTGTAATAACTTGTCTTACCTGTTGCTTTAAAGTTCTTTGGTCAACCTTTTCTTGAGACAAAAATAGTCCATGTGGATAGATTAAGTTTGTGCGTGTTAACCGTCCATTAGCTAATAGTTCTAGAGAGAGAGAGAGAGAGAGAGAGAAAGGTCACCTGGATTTTTCCAAGTCTCATGTTGGCACAATAAAAAATTATTTGCAAAATAGAGGTAATCATTCTCATTGAACAACACTATAGTCAACTCCTCCCACTAATTAACATTTAAAAGAACCCTCTCTCTAGTGGCAATGATTTTCTTAATTATAAGAACAAATCATAGTCTTACCCACAGTCAGTCCAACTGTCACATCATCTGGCTCTAATGACTTACGACATGTTTTAGCCATTGTATATCCATTCCTATAACAAAGACAGTGAAAATTGGTATAGAATGTCTCTGAGAGTATACCATTAATTTCATTTAAGATATCAAATCAAACAAAACATATCTTCCAATCCTAAAGATAGTATTGTATAAATTGTATTATAACTCTGCTAGAACATTTCAAATACAAAAATATTGGTATGTTCAGTTCACAGAAATTAATACGTTAATTAAATTGATGTATACAATATTTTATTATAAAATATTGAATCTTCAAATGTCCTCTAGTCCAGTGATTACAGGCACTATATATATATATATATATATATACCAGAAAATCTTACTATGTTTGTGCACTACAAGAAAGCATGAAGGGTGTTGTAGAGAGGCAAGCATAGCATGGGGTGAGCCCCACCCCTTATGGAATATATCTCCATAATAATGAGCATAATCACTACTTTAACTGGTTTATGTGTATCCAATATAGAAGCCAGTTAAATCTGTTGTGTTAATAAAGTGGTTTATGAAGCCTTTTAGTTTTATGTAAACTGTAAACAGGATGTGACAAATAATATAGTAAAGTTTTTAAGAGAATGAAGAATATGTTGGAGGGATAAAACATATAGCCTAGTAAGGATTTGGAGAAATCAATGTGTGGGAGTGGCTACACAAATCTGAGGGTGGAGCTTAAGCTAAGCCTTACATATGCTGAATTATAACTATGTATGTACTGCCTTTCTCTTTTGTCTTGGTAGAAATTGTTACCATAATGAGATTGTTATGCCTCATTTCACCTTCTGACCACAGCAGACAAGAAAGGCAAAGGAATGAACCCAGCAGACTGTAGATCACACCCTCATTTGGATGGTAAATGGAAGGGTATAATGACTAAGGTGGATAAAAAAGTTGCAAATTCAGACTTATATGTAGTGATAGCATTCTAGCCCTGACATACACTTTATAAAGAGGCTCTAGTGTTGTAGCTGTGGCTCTACCCAGCCACCTGAGCTGACTTGTGCATGTGCTGGGGACACCCCTATTAACACAGTTTAAATTACTAGTAAGATGGACTACAGTTTGCATTTTATGTAGCACTGGTGGCTTTGCCATGTAATAACATTGGCCTTTGGGGCTTGCTGCTTTAGTCTTAACTGGAAGGACAATGTGTATATTTCTATACCAAGAGATGTTATTAAGATGCTTGGATCCTTAATCTTCTGAAAGGCAACAGGAACCACAGCTATATGAACAGATTAGCAGGGTTTTGTTTAATTTAGAAGCACAATGGTTGACTTGGGACTGCTATGAAGAAAAATCATCTTGGTAGTGGATGGCATATTGGATGTATGTAATCTTTGTGCATGCCCTGAGTAAATTGTCAGCTAATTAACTATATGACTGCCTGGTATGAACAATGCCAGATATTAAAAAGACAACAAATACTAAGTGGATTCTACTGTCCTTATGGCTTACCAACGAAGAATGAAAAAGGTGTATGAAATGCTTTAGAATCTTTACATTCTATTTTAGCAATGTTTGACATTTCAGATAATAATTCTATACTATCCCTGTATAGCTATATGATTAAGCTATACAATGCTTAGTACTATGAACATCAATATTTAAAACAGTTAAACAAAACTAATTTATAAGCAGTATAATCAAGGATTTGTAAGGTAAGTGCATGTGTAATAATTAAACAAATGCAAACATTAACAATTTCACATAATTAAACATTTTTATACTTACCCTATCCATGGTTTGACTTTCATTAACATAGGTCTGGATAAACAATACATAGCACCATCACCAAAATGATAAGTTCGATTCGTGTCCTATTATAAACAACATAAGTCCTGTTACATCTAGTCAATAAAGATATGTTGTGATACCTTTATTAATGTTTGTTTCTTGTTAAGCTATGAAGAATAGATGAAATGTCACAATGATTTGTTAATTAATATACAAAATTGAATTGTATACAATTAGTTGAATAGGTTATTTGGTATAATTGGTGGAGACAAATTTTGGTAGATGTGTGGTTTATATATTTAACATGTACTATTTGAACTTGCTTAAGTATTTACAATACATGATATGTGACCTCTATATTTATAAGAAAATTTGGAAACCGAAGCTATAATGAGAAATTGGAATATAGATCTCGTGAATTATCAATAGGTCTTAGGCACTTATAAAGAGACGTAACTAGACACTCTTTATAATCTTGAGTGGCCAGATATACAAGAAAATAATTCTCTTATACATTTATCCATGCATTTGCTGTATTAAACTGTGTAAGAAGACTACAATAATGGTTTTAGTCTACATAATATTTGACACATTCATGTTTATTTTAACACATAAGTGAAAAATTATTTTAAAATTCATTAAATAATTATTGATAATGTAAAACTTCTAAAATGTGGCAAATTAGATTTTCTCATAGTAATTTTAAGTGTGAATTTTTAAAGATAAATTAGAATATTCATCACTTAAATAATTAACACACTATAAAGTATATATCAACTTTGAATAGATTGATAACAATACCTTATACCATATAGCAGATAATTTTGATGAGAGAAAATATTACTTGATAGTTATATAATAGATTTTGACAAAAATAAAGTTGACAAATGACTACTTGATGACACTTGTTATATATAGCTTCAAATATTAAGATGTTTTTTAAAGAACCATATCTATATAAGAGAGCATATCATTTCTTTTGAAACATTAATTTGTAAGGTGCTTTGATAACTGAGATAGATTATGGAACGATACGTTCACTACTTGTTCCACCTACTACTACCATATCTCATTATTGATAAATCCACCAAATTTGATAAATTTTCGCAATAAAATTTACTCATTTTAATACTGACATGTATAATAATTACAGTAATGTAAAAACAACAGCTTACTGGAAGAGGATGTTTCCAACTAGTTCCAGCTTTTCCAATATATCTAGCTTCAGTTTTAGGATCCATCTTTGATAACAGTTTGACCAAGTTGTCCATAATGACATAAACATCATCATCCACATGACAAAACCAACTTAAAAAAGAAAAAATAATCTTTTGTAATAACCAATAAATTTCAATGTAATGTACCATATTTTCAATAAGTTACTTATAAGGATTGTTGTAGAAGTGATGTGTTAACTGTATCCCTAATTAGTGTGTATACTTTTCAGCATTGTTATCTTTAAACAAACTCCTTTTTATTGAAATAACTCATCATATACTCATGACATTTTAGATTTAGAGCCACTGATAAGTTTACAGACTATTACTTACGAGAGAAGCCTCTTTCCAAGGAGTTAAAGTTTTTTCTAATGTATCTAGCATTAGTTTTAGGAAATCTCTGATAGTAGGTTAACTAAATTGCCCATAATGACATATACATTGCCATCCACATGATAAAACCAACTGAAGAGAAAATAAATCTAAGTGTTAAAATTGACTACAGCTGTCAAAACTATGTAATATCATTGTATGTAATAATTATATATCAATTATATTTGATTTTCACTCATAGTAATTACACCTCATAATAGTCAAAATCAAATATATCATATAATCACTTACTCATAGTGTTGATTTTCTAGTCTGTGCATTAATGCCATTTCTTCTCCAGACTTACAACACAAAGTCAATCTTTTGTATGAAATTTAAAATAATGTAATGAAACGAAATATGCATACCTCTTACGATGATGTCTGCAAGAGACAACAATATAATTGATACCTGAATAAATTATTTTGTAAAGAAAATAGCCTTTAGTTAAGTAATCACATTAATTGCTTAGTTAAAAGTTTAATGTTTCTCTAATTTATTACATGTAGTTACCTCACTAAGATGGTAAATAATAATTTCATAAATTATTCCACAAACATATTTCAAATAATTAATTTACCTCATTGATTACCACAAAAAATGAAACTAAAAGTAATTTCATAAATAAGCAATTAAATAAATAGAGCATTTTTAGACCACTTGACAAAATGTTAAAATGTGTCATTGCTATGAGATATTCAGTTTTCATTACATTCTATTTTCATCTTAGTGTGGTCATTCAATATTATTGCTTGATTATGTAACACAAATTATGTACTTACCTAACTTTTTACTTTTTTCCTGATATTCATCATCTTCTCCATCAGTCACTAAAAACACATTACTACCATTTACTACAGTTAACCAAGTATCATATAAAATTGGTAATCTTTTTCGATGAAATTTCTTAGTAGTTCTGATAGTGATCATAATATTGTTGCCTGCTTTCTCATTGTTACTTAATGTCCGAACTGGAAGATTACTATTTTCAATTAGTTCTTCTGGTCCACAACAAAAATAATCTTTGTGTTTAGTTGGAGTCAATATACCAGTAGACAGTGTAGAGATATCAGACTGGAAAGGTGTATGCCACCATGAAGAGTATGAAATAATGCTTAGCAGTACTGTTACCATTACTACTATAACAAAAACAGCCCTTTTGATTGTCATAATTCTGTGTTAAAGAAAGGAATTAAAGTTAGATTAATTCCCAAAAGATATCTGTATTGACATCAAATCTTTATAATACAATTACATCAAGGTACAAATTTTTTGATAGCTGAATTTTTTATGTAAATTTATGATAAGTTTAGAAAATTATCTCAGCAATTAATTATTGTACTATATAACGTTAGTAAGCAGACTTCGTTTAAGGCTTACTAACTAAACATTTTACTATTAGTGTGTCCTAATTGAAACTGAGAAACAACAGTTAAGCTTATGGACTATTCATTATTATAATAGATTAGCAAATTATTAAAAAAATTATTTGTTCAAGCAACAACCTCAATAAGATAGAAAAGTTGAGGTGCAATTCAAGTGAAATGTTGTGACAATAATATTATGAGTTTTGTAGTTGTTAATGGTAATAAGTTCATGTCATAGTGTCACCATATCATTTAGCTGACAGTATATGGTAGCTAAATAATGTAGTTATCTCTTGAAAGGAATTTAAGTACTTACAAATGGTATTCTGTTAAAGCTACGCATTAAAAACAACATCAAGTCACACCTCCATACATGCTTTTATACTTCCTGTATGCCAAGAAAGCACTCTTTTACTCATTAGCAAATGAGTGTCAGGGGATAAGACTACCATTGACTATGATTATGATAACTTCTAAGGTATAGATGAGGCTCTTGCTATCTAGTGGCCCTCTGTGAAGAGTGTTATCTTCTTTTTAAATGTTAGTTTTTATTACTTTACATTGCTCTTACCTAGCTCACTTAAAAAAGCATTTTATCATTTCAACTGAGGTCATTGATACCATAGTTTCATCAATACAATGTAGGATAATATTGAGTTATCTTAATATATATATAAATTTAAGCCAACTAGAAACCAAAAAGTATTATTTTATTTTATCAAAACCATGAGCATGAGATGAATACAAATTAACTGAATTAATTTAGTTAGTACATTGAAATAGTACCTGCTCATGAATTCATATGAAGTCGTGAACAAGAAAATACTTTTGCTTCTAGTTGGCTTTATATATATTTAGCTAGACTTTGTGGTAACTCAGTATTGCATGGGCTTTCATTGTATAAATAAAACTATAATGACAAACACCAGGGTTGAAATGACAAAATGCATATAAGACACATATGTTGCTAAAATGTATATTAATTAAAGAAGCTAATGGGTGGGATATAGTACATTACCAGGTCAGATAAAGTAGTGGCCATAGTCATAGAACAACAAAGAGAATTATTTCAAATAGTTTATTTAATATTATTATAGAATATCTTGACAAGAAAGAGGATCACTTATAAGCTTTGCTACAAGCTTTCTTTCAACTTAATCAGAACAAAGTCAATTTTGTCATCATACACAGTACATTTTATTATTTGACAATTAAATTAGTCAGATCAACAATTCTCTACAAATCATGTATATAGGATAAATAACAACTTTGGCTGGCAATATTTATATCCACATATACATTCTGCTTTTCTAATATATTTTGACAATAGCAAACACTCTAGACATGATCTGGCCATGGTAATAGACCCTGTGTAAGTTTTAATATTCCCAGCAAGTATAGATATTATGTAGACAAAAAAACAACAACAAAAAACACAACATTCTCATTGATGATATAAGACCTTAAACCACAGCCATATTTGCTAATACAAGGACAACTTATACACATAAGCAGCCAATTTTCACAATCAGTACTAGTATTCAACTAAAACTATATATATATGAAGTATAAATGAAAACATGAAAACTGTAACTTGTCTGCTCTAAGTTATGCTTAATGATCAGTGATGATTTAATATGCCATCATCAACACTTCACTTAGAGAGGAAAAGTCTACAGACAAGCACATATCAGACTTCTACAGTCTACAAAATCTTGCAGGCCACAAAAATGCCTCATGCACTTACAAGCTCCTCCTTTTTCACTTAACACCTATTCCATATGAGTTGAGAATTGCTAATAAAGTCCTTGAAGCTGCTGGAAATTTAAAACTCTACTCTTAAACAAATACATGACACAAGGCAGTATTAGTTAGTAAAAGATGGTCTGTTCTTCTATTATGTTTATGTTTTATAATATCAATTATCGATATACATATTAACTTAATTATAAGGACAACATAATTATGATATAAAGAAAATTCATATAAAATGGATATAATTATGACATCAATCTTATCTTAAAGAGAGCAACCTGTTCAAAAATTTTAAAATGGTGTTTATCATGAAGTGTATTATATTATTGTGTAGATGTTTGATGACACTCAATGTAGTATTGACATTGGACTAAACATATCTATATAACCTTCCTGTACAAGGCCTTCATTATAACACGTTCTATCAACACCACAACAAATGCATGTTACAACAGTTGTGTTATGTTTTCACTCTCTTAACATGTGCTCAGGTCTAAGAATACTCTATCCACATCCATATTCCTTATGTACAAGTCCTATCCCCAAACCCTTCCTCTCTTACCAAAGTGTCAGCAATGCCAGTTTTGAACTAAAATTAATATAATATATATGTCTGTGTCCATGTGTTTGAACTACTTTGTGAAAACTATGTGTGGTGTGCTTAAAACATTTCTAACAAATGGTTGGATATATGTGGCTGTTACATGGCCATTTTGTGGAGGATGAAACAGAGAAAGACAGAATTTCATAAGTGTTAAGGTAAATTTTTCAAAAGATGATAAAGCAAACTTATTGCTGTGAAAACACAAAAATTAAACACAGTATAATTAAAACAGCAAACAATGGTAGACAAGTATGGAATTTAAATTAATCTTTTGATCATCTAATAATAAAGCATCCTCTGACCACTCAATACTATGATGAGCTTGTACTGACACACTCTTGCCCCAGTGCCTCTAGACATTGCATAGATACATCAGTCATTCTTAAAGAACCCACCATTATGTCTCTGTCTGTACACCTTGTTCATAACTTCTACCTTCCTCAAGATCATTAATTTCATATGCATTAGAATTGCTATCAATTAATTAAATTAATCTCGTAAAAATGGTCTATACCATACTTGGTATCCAGGAAGACCATTCATTAAACTATTTGGATACCAAATTCATTAAAAATACTGACTGTACAAAATGGCCACGTAGCAACTGCGTATACACAACCATTTATTTGAAATTTTTTAGCACAACATGTGGTTTTCCAAAATAACATCATATATATAATATATATGTGTGTGTGAACTACAAATGAAAACTGTAACTATATATATAGTCTGATGTAGTTGTGTCTAACTATCAGTCATGATCAGTGTTGCAAACATAACAATAGTACACATGTAACTTACACATTATCAGATATGACCTGAAGTCACTTTCAGTCACGGAAATTATAGTTTACAAAATAGTCCACAAGTCAGAAGTTGTCTTCTTGTTCAAGTATGTCGCCCACACAGAGAGCGACGAGGGTTAATAATTTCATAATACATTAATCACTTCCGCTTGGTTGAATCTGCGAACAAAAATGGCGGGTATATTCAAAAGGAAAATGGCCTAGCAGTACTATAATAGGGATACATATGATAGGGTTGCTGAGCTTATTTGCAGGCTAGATGTCTCTTGACCTTTCATCTGTTCTTTCCCAGTCCCTTTCATATTGTAGAATCCACTTCTGTTACAGTAGTAATAGCATATAAAATTTTTATCAGCATCCCTTTTATTTTCTGTTGCTTTGAAAAATGATGATGACATATCATCTTTGAAAGATGTTTTCCAAGTTTAAATTCTAGTTCTACAGGGAGATTATAACATTAGCCTCTTTGCAAATATAGTATTGCACCTTTATTGCTTTCAAAATGTCATTGTTTTCAATTTCATCTCTATTCTGTGTACACTAGTTAAATGTTCACATAGCTATACTAGTCTCTGTTTTGTAAAGTGATAGTTACTCCTGACAGTAGAGACTTCCTGACTTTTCATAATAAAGAGCTTTCTTGAAAGTCCACTTCTGCTTTGATGTATTTTTCCGTAATTACAGCATTAGTATTGCTCATCTATCTATGTGTAGATGACTAGTCCTTTTTAGCAGTGTTATCCCAGTTTTCCTTTTGAAACTCATAGTTTGAATCCTGTAGACCACCATTGCTACCACTTTTTCTAGTTAGATTACCATCTAGTAATGTGACTTTGATAGTTGTTTCTTGTGTTGTTTTGGTTGCTATTATATTGCAAATTAAGGCGCTCATTAATTGTAACTTACACTTTAAGGGCTCTAGGCCACAATTGATAATGTTTCCATTAGTTGGATTGCCATTAATTCTACATGCACGAGCTGCATTTTGTGGATATAATCAATCCTCATTCTGTTCCATAATAAAATACAAAAAGCTTTATTCATTTTTGAAGTTTTAATATCTTACACCACATGTTGATTAAGAATTTGATCTCATATATATACAAATCTTGGTACATCATTCTGTACAAGTACATTAACATTATTTTAATGATTTTCAAAGCTTATACCTGGGTGAAGTCTGCATTGGTTACATTAATAATACATAGAGCCATCTATATTTTGTATTAAAAAGGAAACAACACACATCATAGTAACCTTACAACATTATTATTATTGCATATATCCAACAATCAAATGAGTTTTGTTGAGATGGTACATGCTAGTGTATAAAAGTTTCCTTCAGACGTTATTTGTCACTTATTACAGATTGAATTTCTCTCCCATTTTGTACAGTCAAAGGTATTTCCTGTTTCCAACATAATCTTTTTTCTATGAACTTCCTATTCATCAAATAAGATGAGATGAAACCATTAATAAACAAGGTATAAATTTTGTCACATCTCATTACTTTTCAGCCCATGTGATATTGATAAGACAGATATAAGAGTCTGAAGTCGATGACCTGTTTAGTGTACATATAGTCTTGAAGTAAGGAGTATGGAATAATACCATCACTGTTTAATGAGCATTTCTGTTGACAGGTACAATCCACATGTCAATTCTGAAAATATTTTTATCTGTGCAAGTGAGGTACATTCATAGTAGGTGACGTAATATATTTCTACTATTTTGTACCACTTGTTAAGCAGATAGTTAATCCCTTTGTCTTTTTAAACCTCCATTTCTCAGGTAGTCTGGCTTTGCTGACCTTTTGCTAAAAGAGGAAGGGACAAGTGAATATAAGGCTTGTATAGCCTACAAAAATCTTGCAGGCCACAGAAATGGTTCATGCACTTACAAGCTCCTCCTTTCACTTAACACATATTTCACATGAGTCAACAATAGCTGGTTGAGGCTGCTTGAAACTCTGCTCTTAAAAAAAGCAGTATTTGATACTAGGCAGTAGTAGTTAGTATAACATAGTCTGTGCTTCTATTTGAAAGACCATCACCACATCCAATGCTTATCACACCACTGATGTTGCGTTTTCCCTTTCTCAACACATACTCAGATCTATGTATGCTCTACACACATATCTACATTCCTGCTGTATGAGTCCTATATGCACTTGTCTCCAGTCCCTTCCTCTTTTAAGGAAGGGTCAGCAATGCTAGACTATTTCTCAGATCTGTTGGTGTCATGATCATCTAACATGAAATTTCATAATATTGACATTACGTCCATAAACTTAACAATACATCATCAAACTCATGATCATACCATCCCACAGCTGTACAAGGATATGACACAAAATGACCTGTTTATGGTATAGAGCAAGTGTGCAAAATAATGAAGGAAAAGTTATTTGTTTTCTGATTGCCTAAAATGAATAAGTGTCTGAATCATCACATAACTTCAATTCACAGCAACACCTTTTTATCATGGACTTCTAATGACTTGGTAATATGTACATGCTGACTATCTTTCAGAGCCTGAGGAGTCTTCCAGGTAAATCTTATATTTGATTTAAATAGTGACTATATATAGTCACCTAATTTTATAAATTATTTAACTCCTTATGTGAATTATTAGTGTTGGAGTTTCCAGGATATATCTTTCCTTCAAACTTACTTGAAAATCGATGATACAATTTAGTAAAGCTCTTTCTTTGCAAATTTCACTAATATCTTTATTTGCATTTTTGCAAACGACAACTTTACACAGCAAGCTGCCGCAATTTAACAAACCTATGTATCAATTTGAATATGAGACTGATATAAGTTTCTATCATTTTCAACACAAGCACACATTGAACTGTATTTTTAAATTAGCTTTATATGACTAACATATCAATCTAGTACTCACCTGCAGTCTCAATGCCAATGTTTATTTGAGAACTATGTAAAAAGGTTATGGTAATATTCTTAAATTTATTATTTGAAAGAAGTACTTAATGTTTGCAAATTCTTCTAGACTCTTAAGAATTCCAAGCAGAAGTTCATGAGCATCCACTTGATTTTTATACTGCCAATGTATGAAACTTCTTTGGAAAGATGAATTACAGTAATGTATGTAATAGCTTACTATTCATATTTTATACAACTCCTTAGTAGCAATTGAAGTTGAACTTTTTGTAATTCTTCGTTTGTTTTTTACTACACATGTAATGCAAAATTTATCTGTGCATTCTTGAAAAACAACAGACAATTCAATGTACAATTGGCAAAATTATTAAAGTTGTCTATCACTTACTTTATGTGACATCAAGTATCTGTGATAGTCTGGGCTATGAAACAATGATTCCACTGTTGCATATGTATTTTGCATTCTCCAATCCAACTTCAACTTCAGGAAATAATTTGCTGGTTTGACAAGTAGCAGTAAATTAAGGAAATTTATCATTATCCACTCTTAGAATTCAAGTAAATACTCCATTCTTAGCTTTCAGTGGTTCAGTAGCATAATACTTATTATTCATAGTCCATCAATGATCGCACGCCCATTTCATAAATTTCTGATAGGAACATTCCTAGCCCTTCGTGCCAGGATACAATACTTTGAGTCTTTGAGTAGACGAGTACTGTTCAAGCAGGTTTTAAAGACTTTTATGATCTTTGGTATACTGTGAGTTTACTCATTCCTTGACAGTTGTACATTTTTCATAGCTACTGTTTTAGTCCGTTTATATATAGTCTGATAGCTCAATATTGTATAGTTCAGTGTTAAATCTTTCTTGTATCCCAGGTTCACCCTGACTTCATTCACAATAAAGAAGTCAGTCAGGCTATAATACCCTACAGCATAGTGATTAAGGGATAAGTCTAAGCAGAATGCTATATATACTGCAAAATACAATGCTTCATTGCATAACGTATCTTTAATAGCACCTCAGTTAAATTAATAATATTTGCATGCTCCAATATGCCTGTATTAGTAGTTGACTATATATATATATATATATATATATATGGTGGAGAGGCTTCTGCACTTGAATACTTTTTATATTTGTCATATTTGGAGGTGTGGCTTGATTTTGCTGAAATATTTTTGACTGTGCAGCTTTAATAGTTTTATTGAAGACAATTGGTAAATAATAGAATTCCTTTCAAGAGGTAGCTACAGTATTTAGCTACCATATACTGTCATTTGAATGATATAGTGGCATTATGACTTTATCTTTATACCATTAACAACTACAAATAACAGGCATATGTGGACACATAATATTATTGTCACAATATTTTAGTTTAACACTATCCCAAAATGTCTCGTCCTCTTCAACATCTTCAAGATCGCCTTCGATCTTTATCACTGGATAGTGTAGAGGAGACAGGGAAACGCATTGGTCATGGAGCTTATGGTGTTGTTTATGAGGTTAGAGTTAGTGGTCTGATTTGTGCTGGAAAGACCCTACATGAAGCTATTATACAGGTATAAAATTGTAAACATGAGTAGAAATGCCCACCTGTTGTTATGTATACAGTTGACATAATAAAACAACACAGCACTATAGCATGCTAAAATAATAAATTCATTTTTACTGAAGTGTTATTACAGGAATTGTTGGGACATACAACTTTCTCCAACTTTAGATTTCTAGAAGTATAAGTACTTTGAATTCTGAAGATTTTTTGTAAAGTGATTTACTTTCCAGAAATTGGCTTAATCCATTATAGTTTTATTGATTACTATTTTATTATGTTAAATTTTAAAGTAGTACTATACAAGTGTGTTGTAATGGCGTTGTTTAAGTATTTCAAGAAAGAACAACCCACTGTACTGTACCATTCCTTTTCTATAATCTATTCTCTTCTATAAACTCTCCATTACCTTATTGTGTCAATACTATGTGTCAATTACTATGCTACCAATATTCCCACATTATAGTATAATGTATTTTAACAAGGATAATATACAGATGACATATTAATCTGTTATGATATCTCAATGTACCAAATCAATGTAAAGTAAATTATTATTATTATATAGTATTTAATTATATGAGATCAAATGTACTGTTTCCAACCCCAATTTTGTAATAATCTATAATTACGCTTACAATGTGATCACATAAAGCATTTAATTCACAATTCACTTGTCATTCTCTATTTCTTGATTTATTAGTTTCAAATATAAATGGTAATAACTTTAATAAGTAAAAACAGAAAATTAATGGCAACATGAAGAAATGTATTATTGTTCTTTGAAACTAATAAATAATTATATAGAATTAAAGAACCTAAGCTGTGTTACCTTAAAAAGTGAAAATGACTGCTTAAGTTCTAGCTGGGCAGGAAGGAGGAGAACCTAAATGTTAAGTTTTCTTTCTTCATTTTAGGAAAAAACATTAATCAAATTCAAAGAAGAATGTCTTGTCATAGTCAACAACGTCATCCTAACATTGTCCAGTTAATAGGTGTCCATTCTAGACCTAATAATCAACTACCTATGTTAGTAATGGAGTATCTTCCTTTGTCATTAACACAATGTTTAGAATCACATCGTGATCTCCCACTTCAAATCAAATACTCTATACTTCTTGATGTGGCAAAGGGTCTCAATTATCTTCATTGTAAGAGACCTCCCATTGTCCATCGTGATCTCACAGCCAATAACATATTTATTGACCTCTAGTTTTGTAGCAAAGATATCTGACCTAGGTGTGTCTAGAATGGCAGACACTTTTAATTATCAAAAGCTTTCTGTAGCACCAGGTAATTCTGTTGTGATGCCTCCTGAAGCTCTCAAGGACAATCCAGTTTATGACTATAAGCTAGATGTCTTTTCATATGGCTGTTTAATTCTCCATGTCTTCACACATGAATGGCCTAAGCCTTCCGATAAATATGTTCATAGTACTGATTTTTTCCAAAAAGGAACTTTTATTCTTGTTAATGAATGGGATAGAAGAGCCAAATATACAGCAATAATATCTAATGATAACCCTTTCTATTTGTTTGCCAAATCTTGTCTGGAAAATGATCCTAAGAAGCGACCTACTATGAGTAATGCTATTACATGTGCTCAAGGTGCTGTTTCTAGTCTACATCCATTGAAAAATCAATTTGAGATGATAAAAGAAAACAATGCACTAAGAAAACAAGTGGCGAAGCAAGTACAAGATATTCGTGTATTGGAAGAAAAGAATAAAACACAAACTAATACTTATCTATTGGAAGAAGTAATGGAACAAACACAAAGTTATACTCAGAGATTGGAACAAGAAAAGAAGGAAGCACAAGACAATGTTAATCAATTGCAACAAGAAAAGGAAAAAGCACAAACAGATGCTCGTGTGTCAAGAGAAAGAATGGATCAAGCACTGCTGTATGCTCATACATTACAACAAGAAAAAGAGGAAATACAAGATAATACTTATCTATTGGAAGGCAAAATAAAACAAACACAAAGGTATGCTCGTAGATTGGAACAAGAAAAGGAGAAAGCACAAAATGATATTAGTGTATTAGCTCGTATATCAGATAAAGAAAAAAATCGTTTACAAGTTCTATTAAGTGAACTAAAAAAACAGAAGACTTCATTATTGAGACAGGTTACAGACTTGGAAGAGAGATTGAATCGTGTTCAAACAAAATTATACACTAGTTTAAAACTATCATTTTTAGCTATAATTATAATATTAATACTGCAATATTCCTTTTTAAGGTTGCTATAATCACTGTTAAAATAGGTTGGTTGTTTTAACTAGTTCACAGCACAAATTGTAGTGAATTAAATGAAAAGTATTTATACTTTTAATTTAATGTGAACGGCCCTCGTCTGGGAGTGTGACCACACCTACTTGCAGAAGGTTCACGTGGAGTGAGTCATGTTGGCTAGTCGTCATCTTTTAAGACAGTCTCTACTATGTAGACTATCGCAAGTAGGCTTAAGTCGTAGATGGCTACAAGACCTTCAGTCTAAACGACAAGTTTTGAATGAATTCCGTGCTTATATGAGTAAGATAATACATGTATAATATACATACATGTACACTGACTGTACTAGTAATTGTATTATACAATGATGTTAAAGTTAAGTTAAGATGGTAATACTACTAGAATGAGTGTTTGACAATACTACCTTTATTAGTATTTGTCTTCAATTGATGTTAAGTTAATCAAAGCTGGCAGGAGTCTTATACCACTGACATGCTCTCCTATGAACAAAAGACTATTTTGCTTGGACATTGGTAATGGCTCATTAATCATGAAGGACATGATATAAATGTATAGGAGGTGTGTTAATCTAGAACAAAAAGATGTACATTTATATATTATATGATAGAGCTTTTCTCTTTGTCTTTTTTGATGACCCTCCATTATCATAGTCTTAACTTAGACATCGATTTATATAAGAGATTTAGACTCTTTTATGAGACAGTCTGTTAATATTAGCAGCTGTATGTAATGACTCCATCACATATTTTAACTCAATTTAACTGTACTTTTATTATCAAGCAACCAGACCCCCCTATTAGTTAGTAATATATATATATATATATATATATATATATATATATATATATATATATATATATATTACGATTACCAAAGGATTTGTGTATATTATAAGTTAAATATTTATCTTTTACGGGTTATCAGAGGCCTAGGATCTAAATCTACTAATATACAAAGATTGGAACAACTTCATATCCAACTAATGAACAAGAATTACAACCTAAATATAAAGGACACTGGTTAATGATATTAACAAGATACTATAGTCTATTAACAAATATATACTCTAGTATTTTTATACTAAAAAAATAAACAATGAATCTGTCATGTAATAATTTATTATATCCTTTTATTTGCCATAGATGGTTTCTCAAAAGATGACTCTAAAATAGTTCAACTTGTTAAAGTATGTTCAACTGGTCTCCTCTCTGAACTACCTCAAACTAGAGTGTCATTAGCTGATTACATGTTTAAGACAATGAGTGATAAAAGTAGGTGGAGCGATAACTAAAACCACACCCCTTTATTACATGACTTAGATGTACCAGCTCCTGTTATGTTATACAATACATTGTTACAAGTATATTTACGAAACCGTCACTCTTTCTCGCCTTCCTCCTTCCTTCAAAAAATGCAGGTACTTACATGTACCATAAATGTATTGATACTTTGCAGATGACATCTCCTTGACTAAAGTATTCATTAAATGTTGGTGTTTTTCATGATTGATCAAGATTTTGCTTTTTGTCCCTTGGAGTCATTTTCTGTTATTGTTGTTGTTGCTAGAATATTTTCTGGAATCAGTTGATATTGAAATTGTTGGATAGTCAAAGACTTTAACATATAAATACTGAAAAGATGAAACAATGACAAAAGCTTTAACATTTATAGTCAAATACTCACAAGTACTATGTATCACATACAATCTAGTTGTCATTTAATTTGGCACATATATTGTGTGTACACACTGACTATATTACTATTTTCTGACAATCCTATACCTGATAGTAAGTTGTCTTATATAATAGGAAGAAGATATATCTCCTAACAGAGGTACCTTGTTCCTTTTGTTACAAGCATACTGTCAACAAGGTAACATGGATGGAGCTAAAGACGTAAGTACATGTACACATATATGCTAACACATTATACATATACTGGTGTATGTACATGTTCTATGTATTAAGTAAGTATATTATATTGTATCTACTTATCTACATGTGAAGTTGCTATTTTGTCTTCTTGTTAATGATTTCTATTTTTTTAGCTTCTTGAAGAGATCCGTTCAAATGATATTCCAATTAATGAGCACATTTATGCATCACTTATCTCTTGTCATGCTGAGTCAGGAGACATGGAGTCAGCTTGTCAACTCCTTGATATCATGAGAGAGAATGGATTAGTACCTGGACAAACAACTTACTCCGCATTACTATCAGGTACAAACAAGTACATGTGCATGTAATGGCTGGAATATTGTTGTAGCCTTCATAATTTTGTACCAATTGAACAGCAATGTCTTCCCAGAGTTACTAAGTCCTAGTAAACAGATTACATGACCTTTTGACCCTCTCCACAAACACATCCAAAGTACACCTATATTGTTACATAATATAATAAGGGGTTCGTCCACATTCACCTACTCTGGGTTCACCTACTCTAATTTGATACAATAGTACGGGTTTGCCTACAGATACCGTAATTCTAATTAATAGAAGGTTTGAAATTTTCATTGAATTAACATTCAAAAAATTTAATTAAATCTCGTTGTTAAATACACAAAGACTTAACTAAATTTCATAAGGTCTATTGACTTTGAAAAGATCCAAACATCTTTGAATGTGTTGGGATATTTCAAAGAGAACATGTCAGCATAGAGGTTTCAATACAGCAGCTTGCAGCAGGTGCACATCCACCTTGTCGGAAAAAGAAAGCTATAGAGAAAGATCAACACATTAAGGAACTCAAAGAAAGATTTAGCAATAATGTAATCTCTTTATCAGACTATGTAGCAGGTATGTCTCAACATATTAACTTATAATTCTTTAATCTTATAATTCTTTATTCTTTACTTTTCTTAAATTGTACACTTTTTAATTATCATTTACCTTGAACTCTTTCATCATTATTTAGATTGTTTCAGTCCATTTTGGTCCAGTAGCTCTTGCATTGTAATTTGTAAAATCGCAATATTTTTTAAATTAGAATTATGGTATATGTAGGCGAAAACGTACTATTGTATTCAAATCAGAGTAGGCGAACCCTAACTCATAATAAGACACATGTTTATAAATTTTAACATATACAAATTTATACATGTAGCTTCAGTGTATTAGCTACATATATAGAAATTATCGATATATTAATATATAAAATTCAACAATTACATAATACTAGTACATATTGGACAAAATCAGTCCTGATTTAATGAATTGAGTCCTCAGTTTGAGGGCTTATTATTAGGAGGTGTACCTATCTCTTGTTAATGCACCCTCCCACTAGTATTCTATTAATTATAGATAGCTCTATTAAACAACAATAGACTCTTACTATTTTTCTATAGGGTATGCATATCAAGGTGATATAGAGGCTATCAAACAAACTATTGAAATGATGAGAGGACATCGTATATTTGTAGGACATAACATGTACATTGATATGCTTGATGCTATGTCACGTGGTGGTCATCCTGATAAGATTACAGAGGTACTCCTGTATAATTATCATTGTATTATGTAATATTCTATTGTCTATAGTTATTAGATATGATACGCAATAAACATTGGATGTTTAATGATCTCCTTGAAAAACTTCAAGTCTTTGCTGGACGAGGTGATATTAGTAGTGTGGTGTGTCTCCTTCATTGTCTTCATAATATGGAGATAGTAGGAGAAGCTAAAGCTAGTCTTATAAGAGCAGGAGAAATTGCTATGAGACTAATATCTGTATCAGATAAGTAAGCATGTTAAAAGTTTTGTAAATGTACTAGTATGTGTTTAGTTTCTTTTGTTTAGTTTTTTTTTGTTTAGTTTCTTTTGTTTTATTTTAAGCAGCTCAGATTTACATTGTGTAGTATTTATTAATGCAGTGATTTCTGTGCTAGCTGGCCTAACATTTATTGTTATAATCACAATAACTGACTACATATAGTTAACTTAAGCCTGTTATTAATTGTATCTAATTAATTCAGCAGTTAAAAAGTTTTCAGAATTATTTTGTATTAATTTTAGCAGTTTTTCCAACTCACATTATTTATATTTAACATGTTACATGTGAGATAAAAATTTTAGTGTATACAAATTCTAGACAATACTCACTAAATTTGCTAAAGTTTGAGCAGATCCGCACAACTGCACACAATTAATAGAGGCTTAAGATAGATAGATCATGTGACCTGTACATCAGACAGCTAGTATTCCTATTGATAATGATAATCTATTTTGTTAATTCTTTTAGCTACTTAATACACTACTATTGTAGGAATTTAATTATTTTATTATCATTTAAATTATTATCTGACTATTATATATTGTCTTTCTATTGTAGATCTTTAGATGATATTCTATCTTCACTGAGTGCATTTACTGATATTCATGTTTCCACTAAAGATTTCTTTGAAACAATTATTAGACAATTATTTGATACTAAAGAATGGGACAAGTTACAAACTACAATAGAAGAAATGGCAAAACAGGTAATTGATTGATTTTAATATTGTGTACTTCTGACAAAGAAGGTTACCATAGTAACATAGAGTGGGTGTGGCTTTGTAGCTTGATGAACATGTTTTTGTCTGGTACACATGGCATGTTAGGCAGTCTTAAGATTGTTTTTGACCACATGTTAACTATTTATACTGGTATATTTGTTTTCATCATTTTAATATGTTGTTGTATGTGACTTTTGAGAGTAACAAATAAACTTAACCCACATATAGTAACTGCCAAAACACATAGCAACCAATGAATGTTATTATTTTTACTGTGAACACTTTGAATTGGGTGTGACTGATTGAAACTTCTAAGTTCAAGAACATGTCTTTGAACAGATCTGTAACTTCTGCCAACTCTCTCTGTCTTCAAAGTTAACAACAATCCAGTTCCTTATAGCAATAGCATTACCATCAGAACAATCTTAGGATGGTCTTTATAATTATGTTCTTGTTTATATCTCCCACATGTTAAATTACACAGTCATTATGTACATGTCTCTCACATGTTAGGGTTGTACAGTCATTATGTACATGTCTCTCACATGTTAGGGTTGTACAATCATTATGTACATGTCTCTCACATGTTAGGGTTGTACAGTCATTATGTACATGTCTCTCACATGTTAGGGTTGTACAATCATTATGTACATGTCTCTCACATGTTAGGGTTGTACAGTCATTATGTACATGTCTCTCACATGTTAGGGTTGTACAGTCATTATGTACATGTCTCTCACATGTTAGGGTTGTACAATCATTATGTACATGTCTCTCACATGTTAGGGTTGTACAGTCATTATGTACATCTCTCTCACATGTTAGGGTTGTATAGTTCGACCACATTATATTTATCCTGCATTAGCTGACTATGCTAACAAGAAAGACTTTGAAAGTACATATAATATATTTGTATATTATATTAGTTCTCTGTTCATATAACAGGTATAATGAACTGGTTAGTTGTGTGTCATAAACTCAATGTACCCATTGATAGATACATGTAAGTTTATTGCAATGTACATCAATGTCTATATACATTGTATGTACATTGTATGTATGTTCTATATGTACTGTATGTACTGTATATACTAAATGTACTGTATGTACTGTATATACTAAATGTACTGTATGTACTGCATATACTGTATATACTAAATGTACTGTATGTACTGCATATACTGTATATACTAAATGTACTGTATGTACTGCATATACTGTATATACTAAATGTACTGTATGTACTGCATATACTGTATATACTAAATGTACTGTATGTACTCTATGTACTATATGTACTGTATGTACCACTGTGTATATACTAAATGTTCTGTAGATGTATGTACTGTATATATGTACATTGTATATACTGTACATGTATATACTGTATGTACTATAATGTACTATATGTATTATATATTTCATTGTAGATTACAGTTTTCATTAAGAGCTGTAAATGATGATTTTGCTGTGCTGTTGAAAAGTCTATCTGTAAGTACAACATTCTATTAGATAGTATTCACATATATATGTACAAGAACATGTATTATATCTTCATTAGGAGAGGGATATCTTAAAAACTGAAGGATGGTTGTCTAGTATTGTTGAGTTTCTATGTCTCTATAGACATCATGATATCAATACATTTTGTCAAGTTATACAAACACTTTATACAAAAGGTATAGTATAAAGATACTATATTTATACTAAAGGTATAGTATATATTTCTTGTAGAACAAATATTTTGATGTTTGTATGAATGTAACTAATCACATTTTGTTATTGTTATTTTTAGAGACTCTACCTCTCCTTTCATTACTAAGTGCTATTTCAAAGAGTCAGATGTTTACATCAAAACCACATTCTGAATCTCTTGGTCAATTGTTACTGACTTTATATCCATTTGCTAGTGGACATGAAGAAGAATTTAAGAATAGTACTCATGTAGTGGTGAGTCGAACTGCTCACCAATGTCCTCCTGAAGATACTCTAGCCCTAATCCAATCATTATTACAACAACAGACTGAGGTAGGTCATATAGGAGATGCATCATGTGATCATGTTGTCTTTAGTTTTTCCATCCCATACATCCTCATACATATGGTCTTGTTCTAAGTGTGTTTCGTAACAATAAATATGTTAAAGACTTCCATAAGGTAAATTTTTTATACAGTATTATCAATTTATCATACATGGTAACTTTATTAAACTTTATTACTATATGTTGTCCTGTGTACTTGTTCTCTCTCTTTCTCTATGTCTCTCTCTCACGCACACACACACAGCTTGTTAAGCTCATGCAGTCATATGATGTACCGTTGAATGATCATCATCATAAATTAATTGTTAAGGTAATGAGCACATTGATTGTTTGATATAATGATCACAATATTGATCACATGATTTTTAACTTTTTGCATGCCCGGCTCTTATATTCTATTGTTGTATGTGACATTGAGAGCCAAGTGTGAAATAAAATTAACCCACTCATAGCAACAATGAATGCAATTACTTTCACTACAAGCTTTTCAATTGAATGTGACTGATTGAAGCTTCTGAGTAATGTTTTTGAGCAGGACCATAATTTATGTCAACTCTCTTGTCTTCAAATTCAGCTAAAATCTTTCACAGCAGCAACAGTACCCCCCAAATCATTGAACAATGTTATAATTATAATCCTCTTGATATACTGACCACAATGTTGATCATTAATATGCTGCTTTTCATTAGATGTCATCAACAGACAATCCTGCTTCAGCAGTGGCATCCTTTGAGGCTATGAAGGTTTGTTATTATGGTTTCTAATTTATTGACTTCACCTCTATTTGTAAATTCAGCGCAAAGGTGAAGATATTGACAGTGCAACATATTCTCATTATATACTTGCTCTGGCTAAAGCTAAGGTAAGTTATAATATATTATATACCATATTCTTGGTTAGTTTTAAACTATATTTTCCTCAATTTCTTAAATTTAATTCTATCATGTATATTTTTACAACTGTCATATATATATTTACTATCTCATATTGACATGTTAATATGCATACAGTTACACACATATTGGTTTTCCATTTTATTTCTTATGTTACTTTATTTTATATAGAGGACAAAGCAAGCTATTAAACATTATAACAATATAAAACAACTTGGATTTACTTTCTCATCATCTAACTACTCTCAACTCATAGCAGCTATACTAAACTCTGGTAACTTGACAGCTGCCCTTAATATTAGAAGGTAATTACATGTACGCAAATAGAAAACAGCATTGTATGTAATATTATCATATGATACATTGAGAGTCAGTATTCAAAATTGAATGTATATAGAATCTACAGATAGAAATGTTGCATACCTCAATAAATACTCTGTGCCAACTGCTAATGTTCTTGAACATCACAGTGTAGAAATACCATATAGCGGGTTTTTTCGGGGGGGGGGGGGGGGGGGATTTTCATGGTTTTCGTGGTTGAGAAACAAACCACGAAAGTTAATTAGGTGCAATGTGGCACACCCATTAATGCATACACGTGGGTGCACGCACCTTATATCACTTTGTTGATCAGCGAGTCTTAGATTCAATATGGCCCCTATTTCGATACTTCAATAGGGAAAAGAACAACCTACCTGATCCTTATGGTCCTTTAGCACAATCTGTACCATCAACTTCTATTGCAGCTGCCAACTCGGAAGTTCACTCTGTTATAGAGTCACAGAACAACAAAAAGAGAGGCCAATATGCAAAGTACACTCCTAAACAGAAGTCTATGATCGGAAAGAGAGCTGCTGAGTATGGTGTGGTTGTATAAGGGGTGTGGTTTAGACTAGATCGCTTGACCACAAAATATTCACCATGAACCAACCAAATTTTTGACATCCATGAAAATTTTGCCCCCCCCCCCTGAAAAAAATGTTATACGGTACATGAAATGCTATTACATTAATATATCAATGGATTACTGTATGGTAGGAAATGATCAATTGGTACAATTTTATTGAGATATTCAAAATCCTAAATTTGAAAATTCTAACTTTTTAATGTTTATTACTGCCTGACCACGCCCTCTGTGAACACATGCACATGTGCTGTTATTTTTCACACATGAGAACTTAGAAATAGTAGTATAGTCATGGAAGAATGTGTGTCCTTTACAGTTGAAGTCATGATAAGATGCTACCATGTCTAATAAAGAAGCTTGGGTTGCTGTGTAATACGAAAGGTTATCATTATAGATCAAAGACAACTTCATACAAGTATATGCCACTACACTAGAAAAGCTCACAAGTTTAATTTTGCACCTCCCATGAAGCCTTCAAAGTTTACGAAATTTGCACTATATAATTAATGGATTATTGGACATTGATATATCAATAGATTATAGGACATTGATATATCAATAGATTATAGGACATTGATATATCAATTGATTATAGGACATTGATATATCATTGGATTATTATACTAAATGTCTTTTTTTTGTTTCTTTCATGTGTCTATCTTATCATTATCTAGTGATATGGAGGAGATGGGGTTAGCTCCTAATCGTTTAGCTCGTACTGCTTTTATTGAGGCCTATAGTAGAAGAGGAGATATTGATAGTAAGTGTCTAGTTAATATGACATAATATTTACCATAGAATCTATGGAATGATGTTGTATGCTCATTAAGAAACTAGACTAAGTTATATTTATGTACATCTGCATTATTTGTTATAACACATGTATGTGTTTTTAAGATGAAATTAATTCAGACAATTTATTGTACTAATGTAAATTATTTAACAAATCACCTAAATTAATAATCTTTCCATCTAAGAGGTCAACATGATTTTATAAACCAGTTTATTATTACTATATATGAAACAACATTGCAATACATGTACATGTATATTTTACATGCATCTTTTAGAGGCCCAGGAAGAATTTAAATCTTTAGTGGACGCAGGTATGACCCCTACTGATTATACATATCACAAATTAATGGAGGGTTACACTTATCATGGTGATGTCTCAAGTATAAGGAGTTTATTTGAAGAAGTCAAAAGTCGTGGCATTAAAATAAACAGGTACGCTTGTGTTTGATTATGTAACTTATGTAATTATATGTACACACTCTCTAACTATATGTACATATTATGTAACTATATATAGTATATACACATTATGTAATTATATCTACACATAATATTGGTAGAACATATTGAGAAAGTGCTCCTCAATTATTTTTGTTTAATTAGGATATAATGATATGTTTAAAAACACTTTAAAAGTTAGCCTCATGCCTGAGCTTGTTTATTTTTGTGCTTTTATAGTGTCTATTGTTTTAGTAATGTACTTAACTGTGTATTATCTCTAGATCAATGGTATCAAGTCTTATTAATGGATATTTAAACCAGAATAATTTGGAAGAAGCTGTAGTTGTTTTTGATGAGGAGGATGTGTTACCAGAATTAAGTACATGTATACAATTAGTTAATGAATGTGAGAAAGAAGGTAAACGAGAATGGACTAATAAAGTATTACAGTCACTTCCTTCAATGGGAATCAGTCAGAAAAGTATAGATCATATCTTTGTCTTTGCTTTGTTGAGGTTAGTACCTGTTATATGTAATGTAGAGTATGTTATTAATATTCTATTGTACTAATACATGTACTTAATGAACTTACATCTAATAATAGTATATTGATGTTATTAAGTCTGAACTAGTTCAATACATGTAAATCATTTAGCCACTCAAAGGGTAAAATTATTAGATATCTCTCTCTCTCTCTCTCTCTCTGTCCTCAGAGCTGGACATTTAGAAGAAGCCGTTACTTACTTTAAATCTGATGACAAGCGAGTCATAGATATTACAATGGTGTCTAACTTTGCTGAAAGTCTAGCCAAAGTTGGCAATGTAAGTAGTTCCTGACAAAGGTCACCAATATCTTTATATATACAATACATGTGTGTATGTAGGATTGTCACTTGAAGTATGTAAGTATCAATATTATTTTGGTTGCTTGATTTGTGGCTGGTTAAAAGGAACCATCCTAGCCATCTTGTATGGTCAGGATAGTTCCTGCCATGGTTGTATGATCTTGGATTTATCACTGCTTTTCCATGTCTTAGTATGGAGTTGCTAAGTATGTATCTATTGCAGAAGACAACTTTCTTATAAACAATTGGACTGCAAATTTAGTTCAAAGAAAATATAAACCTTGAGCATAAACCTATTTTTGTTAGTTTTGTATTAAACTATGTGACTTTATCATCTGGTTATCTAAACATTACACTTTCAAATGAAGTAAATGTTGGAATTATGTCTGTATTCAGTCCTTTACAAAGAATGCAACAAGATAGTAGGGATCACAGTTGCATTATCTCTATATAATAACACAGACTCAGACAATCAAAAGATATCATTATAGATCTAAAAGTATACATTATGCCTACTACTTTGTTCATGTTGTAATAGACTGACATTAATCATCTATTATTTCTTAATAAGAAGGTATTCTTATTCTTACTAATAGTCTACAACACTAGTCCTATATTATCTGTATATTATAAGTCTATTATCTTTTAGGTAGAAATTATTAAATTGTCAATTACATTACTAGAAAAAGTGGGTGTGTCTCCATCTTCTCTGTATGTACCTCTTATTAAGGCCTATGGTAAGATATCAAGACTGTACAATATTTTTATAATTAGATAGTTATCACTCTTAAATGAAGTACTACTGTTGTATATTATACCAGCTTCTCTCCCTCTCTTCCGCTCTGTCTCTCTCCTTCTCTCTCCCTCCCTCCCTCTCTGTAGCTCATAACAATGATATTGGTGGTATATTAGCTACAAAGACTGAGTTAGAATCTTCAAGTGACAGTCAACCAGATCAAACATTTTATTCTGTGCTAGCTCAACTACTTCAATCTTATGGCAGCAGTAGTGAAGTTTCTGACCTTAGGAGCTCATGAGTAGTGTGATATTAAATGATACTATATGTATTAAAGACAATTACGTACCTTGACAACTCAATTATATGTAATTATAGAAAGTGGAAGTTTCCTATATTACATTGACCACTATTATAGTTTTCATGTTCACACATGTCAGAATTGTAAGTAGGAGCTTATTATGGATATTCATGTCAAGAGGTAACTAGCTAACGCATCTATTCACAAAAGCATGAATACTGACTGACATCCTATTTTCATCTTAGTGAGGTCTCAGTGTCGATATTGTTGTTGAAATAAGAAAGAACACTATGATAATTAGTGGATAGTGAACAATTATACTAACGCATAGTCTAGTGTTGCCGCCCCTTCGTTCGGAGAGAACGCGAAAGGGCGGCAACGCCAACGAATACACGTGCTTATGAGGAAAGTTGCGTTTATTTCAATAACCACAAGTAGTTATAATCTTTTTAAAGTAGGTGTAGTCCCTG
Source organism: Xestospongia bergquistia (assembly GCA_963965975.1). NCBI lineage: Eukaryota > Metazoa > Porifera > Demospongiae > Haplosclerida > Petrosiidae > Xestospongia > Xestospongia bergquistia. The sequence goes on along the minus strand of OZ014412.1, from coordinate 10,775,993 downwards.
TTTATTGAACGAAGTTGTGAGATATTGACTGGATTGCTGCCATCTTTAGTGAGACCTCCAGGTGGGTAATAAAATATAATGAAACCCCAACTAGTGGACAGTCCGATATCGACGAATTTTAATAATGATTCCTACTCCAGTTAAATGTAAAATATGTGGTATGACCTAAGATTCTAACTGTCGACTTACTTGGCGTGCCATAATATGGCACGCAATATGCCTGAATTCGAAGATTGGACTGTCCCACCTGGCTTCCACGAAATGATGAGACTCGGTAGACGGTAGACCCATACGTGTACATATATGTAACGGATTGGTATCGTTTGCCTACTCTAACTTGCCTACTTGCGTTACACCTACTAAGTATCAGAAATTCCTGTTATGCCAACTCTTCAAATTTCATAATTGTGCTGAGTTTAAATACACTTCAAGCACCAACCTGAAATACACAATATTTCTCCATTAATAAGTTATATATTTTAATACACATAGCTGGTTTGAAACTATTTTATATCAACAATAGTAGTAATGGTTACTGAGGTTTTATTGCAGCAATTGGAAACAGTAGCATACCCTTCCTAAAAAACAAAACATATCATCACGTTTGTTGAAAAGTAATATAAACAAGGAATATTTTATACAATCTTTAATGCAGAATTTTGTTGTTTAATTATTCATTACTCAACTTCACTAAGTTAGTCTATAAACAAAATTGTGCTAATTTAAACTTAGGCAAAACAAGAATATGCAAAGTGGGACATTCTCTATGTAGCATTGTGTAGACAAGAAATCATTTTTAGGCCTTAACTGTTTCAATGTGAGGTGATCCCTAGAGTATCTCAATTTTTTGTTTGGAGGTGAACTGTTTCCTGTATCATAATGTACCATGACCTAAACACCAATAGAAATACCTTTTTCTTATATGCTAATAATTAAATTTAATTTCTTAATGAAATTGTTTACTTTACTGTGACAGTCTTGGTTATTTAATTAGCCACAGAAGGAGTTATTACAAAAGAAAAGCAGGACGTGCATCAATCTTTTGCTATAAATCATCAAGAGAGTTCAGTGTTCATCAGTAACATCAAAATGGCATCAGCAGCAGTGTCAGAAGTCAAACTGCATATGAAGAAAAAAATGAACAAATTCCAATACAATGTCTATTTCATTGAATCTAAACAAATGTTTGTGTGCAGAGAGTTTGGCCAAGAAAATGTTTTAGGTCCTTGGAAGTTAGTTTCCAAAGATGTGCCACCAGAACTCGTCTTGGAATACTTGAAAAATCCTGATGCACGTGCAGTGCAAATAATTCCTTCTAAGGAAGGTAGAGAGTCCACTAGAGGACTTTACGTTCACATTTCATACTTTGACAACTAAAGTCAAAAAAAGATTTTGCAAAAGATCCATTTTCATAATTGACATATTAATTTTTTTTCTACAAAAAGGGTGTCAAATGAAATTGTGGATATCCACTGCAGAATGCTTTCCAGGAAATTCATGCTCTCATTGTTCTTACTCAGGCCCTATGCCAATTCCAGATTGTGATTGCGTCATCACACCAAATGCAGGCAATTGCCAGTGTGGATGTTTGCTGGAAAAACAATCTGGATTTGTTGTTGCAGACAACTGCAAGTGTTCATATTGCAAGGAATGGTTTGGCATAGGTTCCAATCAAGAAAGTCGAGGTGGTCAACTGGACAAATTTGCAACCAAAATACAAGAAATGGGAGGTCTAAAACGAGCTTGCGAGCAAATTACAGTGGAAGAAACTGGAGCAGGAGGTGGTTATTTTTTTCAAATTCCTCTAATCCTTGATGATGAAGAATACATTGAAGAAGATAGCATATTTACAGCATTTGATTGTGTTCTTTCTGGTCAATTGGAAAATGTTTAAAACATTTTGATGTCTAATTTTAATACACTGTAAAACAGTTTGGTTTCCAATGTCATCTTCATTGCAAAATTAAAATACAGAGAAGTTTAATAAACACCACTCTGTTCTTGTAGTTAATAATATACTCATGCCAAGTTGATTGTTAGAGTTATAAGATTCTCTTAACCTTAATTACCTTAATTAATTAATTAATTTCCTAAATTTGTATGCTCAATGTAGTTTATTTCCTTCATATGTTTGCACAGTAGTAACATTGGAAGGGTAAGGCATCTGTTGCTTCTCTGTTTACACTAACTGTAGTATATAAGTGATTAAAATGCTGAGAAGTTTAATAAACACCACTCTGTTCTTGTAGTTAATAATATACTGATGCCAAGTTGATTGTTAGAGTTATAAGATTCTCTTAACCTTAATTACCTTAATTAATTAATTAATTTCCTAAATTTGTATGCTCAATGTAGTTTATTTCCTTCATATGTTTGCACAGTAGTCACATTGGAAGGGTAAGGCATCTGTTGCTTCTCTGTTTACACTAACTGTAGTATATAAGTGATTAAAATGCTGAGAAGTTTAATAAACACCACTCTCTTCTGGTAGCTAATAATTTACTGAGGTTAGTACCTGTTATATGTATGTAGAGTATGTTATTAATATTCTATTGTACTAATACATGTACTTAATGAACTTAATCTAATAATAGTATATTGATTTTATTAAGTCTGAACTAGTTCAATACATGTAAATCATTTAGCCACTCAAAGGGTAAAATTATTAGATATCTCTCTCTCTCTCTCTCCCTGTCCTCAGAGCTGGACATTTAGAAGAAGCCGTTACTTACTTTAAATCTGATGACAAGCGAGTCATAGATATTACAATGGTGTCTAACTTTGCTGAAAGTCTAGCCAAAGTTGGCAATGTAAGTAGTTCCTGACAATAGTCACCAATATCTTTATATATACAATACATGTGTGTATGTAGGATTGTCACTTGAAGTATGTAAGTATCAATATTTTGGTTGCTTGATTTATCCTGGCCATCTTGTATGGTTAGGATGGTTCCTGCCATGGTTGTATGACCTTGGATTAATCACTGCTTTTCCTTGTCTTAGTAAGGAGTTGCTAAGGTATGTAAGAAGACAACTCTCTATAAACAATTGGACTTCAAATTTAGTTCAAAGAAAATATAAACCTTGAACATAAACTTGTTTATATTAAACTATATGACTTTATCATCTGGTTATCTAAACATTACATTTTAAAATGAAGTAAATGTAAGGATCATGTCTGTATTCAGTCCTTTGCAAAGAATACAACAAGATAGTAGGGAGTGGATTATCTCTACACAATAACACAGACTCTGACAATTAAAGAATGTTATTATAGATCTAAAAGTACACATTATGCCTACTACTTTGTTCATGTTATAATAGACTGACATTAATTATCTATATTTCTTAATAAAAAGGTATTTTTATTCTTACTAATAGTCTATGACACTAGTCCTATATTATCTGTATATTATAAGTCTATTATCTTTTAGGTAGAAATTATTAAATTGTCAATTACATTACTAGAAAAAGTGGGTGTGTCTCCATCTTCTCTGTATGTACAGCTTATTAAGGCTTATGGTAAGATATCAAGACTGTACAATATTTTAATAATTTGATAGTTATTACTCTTAAATGAAGTACTACTGTTGTATATTATACCAGCTTCTTTCCCTCTCTCTCTCTGTAGCTCATAACAATGATATTGGTGGTATACTAGCTACAAAGACTGAGTTAGAATCTTCAAGTGACAGTCAACCAGATCAAACATTTTATTCTGTGCTAGCTCAGCTACTTCAAACTTATGGCAGCAGTAGTGAAGTTTCTGACCTTAGGAGCTCATGACTAGTGTGACATTAATGTCTATATAATATGTATAGTAACTTGTTGTATATTGCAACTTAATTTTTAATAGTTGTTGTTACATGTATATTATTCCTAGTGAAGGTAGCTTAATCCAACTGGTTAACCCCTCCCCACCTTTATCTAGGGGTGAATCTGATCTAGTAAGCTAGCTGGAATAAGAATGCTGTGCATCCCTTTTTGTTCTCACATCCTTTAGCTAGTAAAATTTCCCATTTGATAAAATTACGTAATGATTTTTTCAACAATTCACAAGATAATTGATGTGTTTTAACATGGGCCGTAGTGTAGAGTGTCTTATGTTCTCAAATCATGTGATCCACTGTCAATTATATTGATGAGGTTTCAAATATATTGTACCTGCTTGAGAGCTAAATTGTTATAACAACAAACACAATAATAATGATAATTTGAAAAAACACTGAGAAGAACTTAAATAGAGTGTACAAAACAAAGAACAATAAACAAGAGTAAGGTAACCAGACAACAAAGAAATACAGACCGAGTATGATAAAATCTAATTAACACTAATTAACATATCAGTATGCATGACAATAGACAAAGGTAAGGTCTTAAGTGAACTAAACTGACAACTAAATAGTCAAAGATATGGTAAATACATTAACATAACATAGCATACAGACAAGGTTTGTTGTAATACACAGTTACAATATATTAACAAACTCTACACCCGTTACAATATATTAACAAACTCCAGCACACAATGTCTTCCAAGTTTATTTAAAATTATAGCTATACAGAACTACTTATCTGCAGAGTCTGTTTTTCTTGCTGTATCAGAGTACAAGTCAAATTTGCTAAAAACTAATATTACCTTTCTTTTTTTTTCATTATATAACATCCAATAATCCCTACAACTAGAAGTATTACGAAGATGATAAATACCATAACAATAGGAAGAACTACAAACCCTAATGAGTTAAAATATCAACAATTAATTAGTCATTACCATAATAAATTTACTTACATAATCCATCTGTTTTCACTGTAGCACCCACAGTATTATTTAATGTAGGAGATACTGTCATATGATGGGAATAAGATAAGTGAGGGCATATATATATAATATAACTCACTTATAGTAGTTGATTGTATATATACAGTTGCATCTACCTGTACATTTCTTAATATTATTGCTGGTGATATTGACGTTAATGGTATATCATTCTCCACATCATAAACATATACCATATAATTATCAGCTGGTAGATCATTAATACAACCTTGTACAGTGTGATCACTTGGACTGTTTGCAACAAGTATTTTGTTCTTTAAAGTAATTCCAATCACACTAACATAACATGACTTTACAGATAAAGAAGATTGAAATTGACACTCTACACATATAGAATCTCCTTGGACACTATAATTGGCATCTATAACATTATATGTACCTGTATAATATAACTATGCCAGTATATCATTATATAGCCATTGCTTACTTAAATTACGCATCAGTGGATCACTCTTTCCAGCATTATTACTGAAGATAATAGAGAGAGTACATTGTTGATGTTGAGGAACTGATACATTATAGGTTATGTTCACAAGTTGAGTTTCAAAAGTCACCAAATTTGTTTTATTAAAAATGCTTTTATCATCACAACGTACAGTGACTGTAGCATTCTCTGGAGCTTCAGAAGAACATTCCAGAATAATCTATAATAAACTATGGTAACCATATAGTGACCACTATTGCATAGACTAACAGGTATATTTAACATCAAGCTAACTACATAATTTTGATAGGCCAGAATAGTAAATGTAGTACTTTCTTTGGCAGATCTTGGAGCTAAAATGACATCATCAAGTAAACATAAAAATATTTAACTAACCTCTTTGAAAAGAGGTAGTATGGTTCTTATGTACTCCTTCACCCAGTTCATTTATACCATATATGGTATATGTATGGCGATGACGAAATAATTCCTGATCTTCATACTTGTATTCATTTCCATTAATAGATATATTTTGTAATAACATCTTGTTGATATCATCATATATCAGTAGTATATAGTAAGATATCTGGACTCTACTGTCTACATTAGGACGATCCCAACTGATAGTAATAGTAGTACAGTTGTCAAGTGATGAAGAGATATTGAGAACAGAAGTAAGAAAACCTGTCTCATACAAGAGATAATACACACATACAACATAACATTAACTTACCAAATGAGAATACATTGATAGTATGATCAAACTGTCCAGCTGGATTGCTAAGAACTACTTCAAGAAGATATGTACTCAAATTAATAGGTGGTAATATATAAAACATAATCAATTGATTTTTAACTAAAGACGGTATCACATTGTGGAAAAATGTTTGTTGTAGAACATTGTTAGAGTCATTGATATATACTGCAACACTGTTAGGATATTCACCAATACAAAGATGACTAACCTAATGTATGACAAAATTAGGACAGATAATACACAAATGTTTATATTGTAAATTGTGTTAATTTTTTTGTAAAGTCAACAATTAATAATATTCATAGACTATAAATAGTAAATACCTAATAAGGTTAAAGATATAAATAGTATACAAAGTTGGAGAATGGGAGAACCCTGAAGCCAAAGTAGTTTAGCTTAGAGAAGTGACTACAATACTCTATATATATTTAGAAATTAAGAGAGATTGTTAATGTTAATGTAGAATGGATAGGACTAGGTACAGCTATAGACAGATACAATGATAAAAAGTGATGACACCAAGCCAACAATTCATAGATCACAAGAAATTTGATATGAGGGAAGTCCATATTCCATAAACTATATAGACACTAAATCACAAAAAATTCTTGAAGAAGAATGGTGGATCAAGGGAAAAAAGACAAGCAAAGATGGACTAAAGTAAGAGAGAGACAGGCCAAGAGAGATACACATAAGGAAGAAGCTCAATTACAATGCCAACATGCAAGATACAGGACAAACCACATCTGAAAACATCTTTTGGATAAATTTGTGGAACATGAACCACTTGCATGGATGCATACATGCACACACTTTCACTAGAGTACTAATGCATCTATATATATATAATACATGCAAGTTGTATAGGCACCATACTTCCAAACCTAACTTACATTGATAATTATCCGAAAAAAAACATTTTCTTCCACTATTGGCTCAACTAATACTGGTGGGACATCTTGAGGAACTAAAATGAAGCAAAAACATCCTATACATGTACATAACAATACTTACCTCTAGCAATATAAAACTCAACACTATTACTATCTCCTATTCCAGCTCCATTAATACCAGAGACATATACAGTAGTTACATTACATGGATCATTATTACTAGATGTCATTATGTACCCAGTAGTATTAACTATGTCTATAAGTGTTCCTTGATCATCATTGATGTTATATCCAGTGATAGGTACATTATCCAATGTATATGGTGCAGACCACATCAGTAACACACTAAATCCATTGAGAACTGTAGCAGTTAGATCTTTAACAGGAGCTAGGGAACCTACATAATATAATTATCATAATGATATAATCTATAACAATGTCTTACCTTGTATTCTTAATACAGCAATGTCACTGTATGCTATCTCTGAATCAATAGCTCTACATGATATATTAGTATTGTTGTTATCCTTCAATGCTTCAGCTAACAATGATCTTCTCTTTTTACCCTCGTCAAGTGGATGTTGTTTTAGCTGTCTAAATCCTTTACTTGCAATATTTTTATCATCTGCCGGGTCATCATTAACTCTAAAGGTAACTTCTTGAGCAATAGCTTCACAAGTAAACTTAACAGTTGAATTGAGGGTGGTATTGATTGATTGAGGATGATCTGTAAATTATCAGTAATATAATAGTTTGTGGTAGCAGTATACATCAGCATGATATTGGCTAGTCTGACCCCCATGTAAACTTCAACACAAAGTCTGTACAAAAGCCCAGAAGGAACATCTTAAATTTATATTGATCCCCTCTCATAAACCCTAAATATTTAAGTGTGAAATAATTATATTGATTAAGGTTCAAACTGTACCACATCAAAAAGTGAACATGTTCATTAACTCTGTCACACAAGTTCATTCTTCTCTTTCAATGCATCTAAAACACTTACTGGTCCTACTAACTGAGGCTGGTATAACAGTAGCAGTAGATCATAAAACACCATGCAATCCTTTTTCTACTCAGTCGTCATACTTGCTAATCATAATGGTTTCTGTCACCAGATCCGGGTATGGATATCCTTTCTGGGCTTTCACAAGTAATTCTTGGGGGCAAGACTAGCAACCAGATCCTTACTTATTATAGTGGGAAGAGGAGCTAACGACAGGATATTCACTAGACAAAGAAGAAGCGCAGCCTTAAACATACAAGCCATTAGGGGAAGGATGTTATCCATTAGAGGCGTGGTCCCCCCCCCGCCCTCTTCTAGTATACCAAAATATGCGGAAATATTCGAAATGATAACATCCTTCCCCCCTAATGGCTTGTCTTAAACAGTCTGGCCACCATAGCCGCTTGTCACACGTACTAACTGCGCATGCGTAGCTTACTACCATTAGTAACCTTGCACGATTTTGACGCATTAATAATTACTTTCTCCTGGAATAGCTAATACAGCAAACAATAGCTATGCTAGGGGTGTGATTCAATGTCTTCTGACTCATTCTATTGTTGAAGAAATAAATGAAGAACACGAGATATTTGAACAATGTAGGAAATCCAGTAAAACAAAATAATATATATTATAATAACAACATCAGTACAACAAAGAATATAAAAACACTACATTAAACAATGTCTTAAAGTTTCCCTTATACTCAGAATTAATAAATGTGTCAATAGTTGTTGCCTTACAATTGATTAAGATATCCAAAAATATAGCTTTTCAAAGATTGAGGAAGTTGGAAATGAGGAAAAAAGCAGCCACATGATTTGTGAAATTGTGAAACATCATCGATCAGCCAATAACTTGTAAATAAATTAATACCTCTAAATAATAACAAATGGAAAGTATGATCTCAGAATGTGCCAGACACACATTATGTAATAGAAAAATTACTGGGAAGATGTATTTATAAAATTACGTGCTGTAACTGTCAAGTGTGTCCACATGCTTACACAAGTATATATGTTTAGATGCTACTCTAGATGCTAATATATATGTAAACATATACATCTAGTACATATAGAAACTAGTGACAACATTGTCTGTAAAGACAGAACATCAGCAAATACTGACTATTCGTATTTTATTGATGTACTCTCTTCCAAAAGCAAAAAAAGTACATTTAGAGGCAGCAAAAGAAGCACATACATACTTTAGAAATGACAATTAAAAGATTCTAGTACACTAAATGCCATAGAGACAGTCAGTAAACATATGCCGGTAGCTGTCACAATGCTTGAAGCAAAGACAGCAAAGTCCTCCTAGTTAAAAGAAAAATTCTACCAAATTCAAACTGTAAAACACAAAGAAAATCTTTTTCAGCAAAAGAGAAAAGACAAACACCAACACTATATCTAAGACATCAAGACAGGAAAGTAGTCTGTGTAAAACAAAAATTGCCTTTGTTTTATGGTACTTGCTTTAAAGGAGAATGATAGCAATAATGTGAATATTGAGGTCAACTGGATTTAGTGTGACATATACTCTATAGGGACATCTATTGTATTAAAGCTGGCACATAAACCTGACAATATTATAAATATCATTTTTGCAACCAAGGAATAGTTAGTTATGAATTACAATTAAGTCTATGATACCAACATCACATTACACCACTATAGTATTGTGTAATTAGAGAATTGTCACATATTGTGTTTTGATATATGCCAGTGTGAACATTAGTTACTTTGAAGACAATTGCTAACAAAAATACCCTTACCTATACAACTGGAGTCAAGTAAGTGCCTTGAGAAGTGTTTGTTTGTCTTCTAAGGAAACACATGCAGTATAAGCGGATGTGTACACCGCACAAAAATGACTTCATCATTAATTTTGGGCAAAATTAATAATTATCACGTGCATAGTTTTGCGTTGTATAACGTCACTAATTAGTTTCCGTAAGTTCAATGACTGTAAGACTAGCAGCTCAATAAAAGGACCAACAAAAAGGTATGTTCTTTAACGCACTAGTGTAATTTTAGTTAGGTATAACTAAACTATAAATAGACTAATTGTGGAGCGAGCCAACACTTGTTGTTAATGGACGATGATGTACATACGTCATTCCTTAATACTCTATTTGGGGCGAGCCTAAGCGACTCCTAATAATAATACATACAGGTTATCGCACGAGTTCTACGACGACACTGCTCAAGCAACACTTACTATGCTTCAAGCATAAGCGTAGATACTTTACAACCCGGTATATCCATCATTCCGTATATTCTATTTAAAAGTAAACTAAAGCAATTTATAGTTTTCCTACAAAATTATTGCTTTTGAGACACGGTAAAACACTGACCACAGCTACAAAGATGGTGTAATTGGTAGCAGTGTCCGTGAAAGACTACAACTATAGAATGCTAGAAATATAGACAGAGAAGCAAGCTAGTAAGAAGCTTCAAGCATTGTTAGTCACACCCATTGTCATAGCGCTTGTTTTTAGGATTAATAAGATTCATATGCATCAGTAGTTAGTTGAATTTCATTTGTTGCTCATGAAGCATACATAGACAAATATTATAAAATTGCAAAAGGGGACATATAATTGTATATAATTAACACAAGATCTGAAACAGATATAAAAATGCTAGGCAGTAAATTAAAAAGATGAAACCTCGAAGCAAGAAATTACACACTGACTGTAGCCTGTGATAATGTGTGACCACTGCTAAGGCAAAGATGCTTAGGTAGTTAGTACAGGCTATAAGATTGATCAACCAGAACTGACATGTACAGTAACTTGAATTCCCTGTACTAATCATTGACTATCATCAGTTGATAGTCATCTACTGCGTATTAGTAAATGCATGAAGTACTGTCTGACATCAGTATAATATATCCTAGTACTAAATGATAGTAATGCTATCGTTATCACATTGATAGTGACTATACAATAGACTCACAATAATATGCATTAGAAAAATACTTGTCAGGAAATGTATAATCATAAATAAAAAATGAAAATTGTAACGAAACAGCTATACATTCAATAATTAATGAGAATAGTTAAATGGAAACTGAATTAATGCAAATATAAATACATGTGTAACTAATATAACCATTATCAATTTTTACTAAAGATTTTCCATGCTAATAGCACAAAGATGTTTACTAATTGTTGTTAGAGACAAGAATATTTCACAGAAACTATTTTGTCAGCTGAACTAAAAGCAATCTCAGAGCTATGGAACCTAAGTAACAGGAAATTTCAAGATACTTTGTCATTATACGGGAGAGGATAGGATCACAAAAGATATTGTCTTCTACCAGCAAAGAGGATTGTTTAGAGTGAATAGCTTCCCAGTATAACATGCCATTTCTACTATTGCTTTTCAAAAAAGAGTGATGGTTTGCTGCTCCTATTCTGTAGACTCGACAATATCTCCCAATTAGTTACAATAATCTGTGCCTCCTCCCCCCTTGTTAGTCTGCTTTGTATCAGGCTTATTTAAGATAGCTGTGGTTTGGCTGCTTTCTGAACTGTCTTCCATGGACTCTGCAATGGTAGTTACCTCAACCTCTGTCAATTCTATCAATTGGTTAATCTTTTCTTACTTTAGAAATGCCATGATTTTTATTTTGGATCCAGGAAGGGATCCTTTGTTGAGAGTTAAGAGTGTATCTCCCATATAGTGATGTTGTATATCAGACAGCATTGCATGTTTGACAGCCTTTTTCATCTTGTCTCAGTGGATTTATAGACCATATGCACCTTTAGAAGTTCGTGAAACAGTGGCCTGACAGTAGAAATAGTCACACACTTCTTAACTCCTAGTAGCTCTGATTATGACCAATGGGTTCATGACCTCCAGACACTTCCCCATTGCAGAAAATTCAACATCAATTGGCATGAGATCCTCTTTTCCTGTTTCATAAATTTTGCACAAAGTGGCTGCTGTTGCTCCAATACTCATCGTACCATATAGAATGCCAAATTCCACCTTATAGCTATATCCTGAATGAGGCTGTTCCAGCTATGGTATAGATCTTCCTGTTTCTATTTTTACAGGTGGGTTGACTTTGAAGAGTGGTTGAAATGGAAACCAAATGTCAACAACATGCAAGAGCTCTTGATGCATCATGTAGGGTTGTTCCACAGCCAGCTGCACGTCGTGGCTGAAACCAGGCGTCCATGACCATCCTAACACCGCTGTTATGAGAACATTGTTACTGCCATTGTCAGTTGTATCAACATAAAGAATATAGATATCAATAGAACTTGAGACTTTGATCTATGATTGTGCTGGAAATTTTAGTTTAGGTTAGTAGTATTTTCAACATATTTCAAAACTATATTGCACTGTTTACATTGAACACTCATCCACTTCTTATCTGGTTCTCTAAACTTGTAATTTATTAGTTGGAATGCAAAATACTTTCAAATGCCGCTGGTAACTTCATCTAAAGGTAAAAGCCCAGTTTCACTTGAGTAGCCATTGTACCTTTGGGAATGTCTCACTTTGCCTGCTGCCATTTTGCCTACTAAATTAAAACAAGTGCCATTTTGCCTACAGACCAATTTAATGAATTTTAATAGTGAAATATTATCTAACAAAGTTCTGTATTAAAGATTGAAATAAGATTTTCCATGTACAAGTACATAATATTTTTGAGTCTCTTGTCTTTTGGAAAAGGTGTGCTCCCATTGCCAATTGCTGCAATGGATAAAAGGTATACACTATTTTTGAGCAGTAAAATAGCTTGGAGAGTATTTTAACTTTTCACAATTATCAAATTTTATGAGTAGCAGGAATTTCAGTTGCATTGTAGGTGTAATACGAGATGCAAACTTGTACGAATCCATTCCTACTTGTCCAAACTTTCCACATTAAAAGTGGGTCAAGTTTCTTCATGTTGAACTATAGTCTCATCCATCCCCAGAGTGCCAGTCCCCCCTCCCTCCCCCAGGTGAATAGGATGTTTGGTACATTTGTTTTAAATTGTTTTGTAGAGACTTAGCTATTCTCGGATTATAACAAAACTTTCTTTTTTAACAAAACACGAGAACAATACACTACTCAAAAACTCATGACAACTTATATACAAAACAGTATAGAATGTTCTAGAACACAAAGCACATGGGCTAAACACCCAAAAAAACTAGTTTTAACAAGTCTAAACCACAATATAATGATCAAAAAGGTGATAATTAGTAATATACAATCAACACAACAAACATTAAATCAAATTGAAGATTGAGCACAAACATACCGCTGGCCAAGACCAATTTAATAGGTGTTTCACCGAAATTGATGAGATTATGAAAATGGTTAGTCAGTCATGAGGTAACAACAATGCGACCTTTGTGATGGGTCTCTTGTAAATGCCTTGGGACATCTTTACCGTTATCACACGAACAATTTGATCACTTCCTGGGTGTACGTCGATCACCCTTGCAAGCGGCCATTTTGTTGGTATCAGATTATAATCTTTTAGAATTACAATGTCACCGACTGCAATATTTCGATGTGGATGATGCCACTTCACATATTTCCTTATACTAGAGATGTATTCACTTGACCATCGTTTCCAAAAGTGTCTAAGCATTGCTTGAACTAAATGCCATCTACATAGGACAGATACAGACTGAAATGAATTAGAATCTTCTGGCAATGCTTCTAAAGGGCGACCAATAAGGAAATGTCCTGGAGTCAATGCCTCCACACAATCATCATTGGATGACAGTGCTACTAAAGGTCGGCTATTGAGACATGCCTCAATCTGAGTCAGAAGGGTACATGCTTCCTCAAATGTTAGCTTCACATTAAAAGTGACCTTCTTCAGATGAGTCTTGAGACTCTTCACGGCTGCTTCCCACAACCCGCCAAAGTGTGGGGCATGCTCAGGAATGAAGTTCCAATTGATTTTTTGGGAAGAACTTAATTCAGACACCCTTTTAATATTCTTCTGTTCGTTGAGGAATTTTACAAACTCCTTTATTTCCTCTTTGGCACCGACAAAATTGGTACCATGATCACTCCATATTGTTGATGGTTTGCCACGACGAGCTATGAATCACCTTAAGCAAGCAATAAATGCTTCGGTGGTTAAATCTGACACTAATTCGAGGTGAATGGCCTTCACCATCAATGAAACAAACACACAGATATATGCTTTGACAATGGTGGGTTTACGTATGTATCTGTACTTCACGTAAATTGGACCGGCATAATCAACTCCAACCCTTTCGAATATTGGTCCTGGTGTTACTCGTTCAATTGGAAGCTGACCCATAAGTTGAGGCTGATGTCTAGTGGAGTACCTACGGCAGGTCACACACGCTCGGGTTATGTCACGGATGACTCACTTGCCACCAATAATGTGGAATCTGACACAAATTGATGACATTAACATGGTTGGTCCAGCATGTAACAAACGCAGATGTTCTGCCTTTATGATCATCTTTGTGATTTGGTGACTACAATGGAGTATAATTGGATGGACTTGCTCATATGGACGGTTAGAATCACCAATCCTGCCACTAAGGCGCAAGATCCCTTTGCTGTCAATAAATGGGTGTAAAGTTATCAAACAGCTCCCTTTGGGTAGAGTCTTATTCTTATTCAACAAGCTGATTTCTTTGGCGAAGTGTGTCCGTTGTACCAGCTTCATCCAGTATTTCTCAGCTAAGTCCAATTCCTTGACTGACAGTATAAGTGATTCGTCATTTTGGTGAGTGTCACGCCCTGAGCATCGACAGTTATTAACAAATCTAAGGATCCAGGTCGTGACTCTCTTTAGGTGGTGAAAATCACTATAATGACTCAGTGGAATGATTGGTTCAGAGAAATGTACATTGCTCGCGAGGGTAATATCCCTCATTTCTTCAGAGACAATAGCAGGAACAACTGAAAGTTTGGGCCATTCTGATATGTCTCTCTGTAGCCAATGTGGATCAGCCCACCAGATCTCATGGCTAATAAGTTCGGAGGGAAACAACCTCATGATGCACAATCGGCTGGATTGTCTTCTCCATTGACGTGATTCCATCGATCAGGAGGTATATGGTTGATGATATGAGAAATTCGATTTCCGACAAAGGTTTTAAACCTTCTTGGGTTACCATTTAACCAATCGATTACAATTGTACTGTCACACCAGGCAAAGGTGTTACACATTGGTATGTTGAATACCCCCTTTACGTGATATAATACACCAGATAGTAGATATGCTCCACACAGTTCCAATCTGGGAATTGTCAATCGCTTAATGGGAGCAACCTTTGTTTTTGAAGTGACCAAAGATACATGGATATTTCCTGAAGTATCCGTAAGCCTGAAATACACAACGGCTGAGTACGCATCTTCAGAAGCATCACTGAACCCATGTAACTGTGTTGTTTTAACGCAGACATCAGGAGGGAAATAACACCTGGGTATCAGTTTAGTGGATAGGATAGGTAGTTCGGATCTCCATTGAGACCAGGGTAAGTAAATTTCCATTGGTACTGGATCATCCCAATCAATCTTTAATTCCCAAAGCCTTTGGAAGACGATCTTTACTTTGATGATTGTTGGGGAGAACCAGCCAAGGATGTCAAAGGTTTTAGAGACGTCTGAGATCAACATTCGCTTTGTTATGACGTTGCGATGGTCTAGTTCTGCTACTATGATACGAAAGTTGTCAGTGACTGAGTTCCATTCTATTCCGAGAGTTTTAGTGTAGTGGTCTTCAACGATGGTTTGAACGGATTGCGATTCTTTCAATTCAGCTGGTAGATGATTTAGGACTTCAGGTTCATTGCTATTCCATTTTCTGAGTACAAATCCACCCTTGTGAAATAATTCTTGTAGTTTTTTTGAAGATGAATTGCTTCTGTGATAGAGTCAGCACCAGTTAAGCCATCATCAACATAGAAGGCTTCATATACTTTCTGGGCTGCTAAGGGGTATTGGAGGGTGAAATCCATGGCGTTCTGCTTTACTGCCATGTTCACTGCAAAGGATGAAGCAGACACACCGAACGTTAGACGAGTCATTCGATAGTCCATCAGAGATTCGGTGTGTTTCCTTCGCCAAATGAAAAGATGATAATCTCAATCACTCCGAGTTAGCTTGATTGCACGATACATTTTGCTCACATCAGTGGTGAGCGCGTAATGATGGTGTCGAAATCTCAATAAAACATCAACAAGGGATGAGTGCACAGTAGGCCCAACTAATAAAGTATCATTAAGAGAGAATCCCGATGAGGATTTGGCAGATGCGTCAAACACAGCACTCACCTTTGTTGTTGTGCTTGACTCCTTCAACACAACATGCATAGGCAGGTAGAATGATTCATAATCAGGTTTCTGTAAGTCGGCAACAGGAACTAATTCGGCATGACCAAGTTTCAAGTATTCTTCCATGACATCATGGAATTCTTCGGATTTTCCCTTAGAGCCCAATGAGCGTTCTAGTGATAAGTATCTCCTGACTGCTGAAGATCTAGATTCTCCCAGGAGAGGAGGGTTGGTTATCCTGGGAAGTGGTACAATGAATCTGCCATCGTCATCACGTGAGTGATGGGCCTTGAAGTGGTCCATGACGAACCTTTCGTCGGGCGTTAATGCCAGGCAGATCACATGTGACACGTGGCATTATGATAGCACTGACCTTGAACCTCTTGTCAGGCCTTAAAATAGGGGACACGGCGAACTGAGTTACAGCTCGTATGCAGGATTTGCAGGTTAATCCACCAATACCAGATATATTGGAGGATCTATGGCTTCTAGGCAAACAAAGGATTTGGGCTATTCACTCTGATACAAATGAGGTGGAGGAGGCGGAGTCTAACACAGCTCGAGCCTCGACAGATAAGTCACTGGGACCATGTATAAGGACGCGACACGTCATCAGCAATGTACTGTTACTTAGTTCAGTTGCTGCATGGGATTGAAATGTTCGATTGGGGTTGATCTGATCACTTTGGTTGGGTACACTTTCAGTAAGCTCCACATGCAATAATGTATGGTGGGGCCTTTGACAGGCTTTACAATGTTGATTAGATTTACACATCTTGACAAAGTGACCAGGCCTAAGGCAATTGAAACACAATTTGCTATTTTTCAATAAAGTCAATTTATTCTCATAGGAGAATGCCTTAAATTTGCTACATGCATGCAAGGGATGCTTACTACCATCATTACATGCTATACAATTGTTACCTGTTTGACCAGAAGTACTTGTGATGAATGAGGTTACTTGAGGTCGATTTGGCACAGTACTCTTCTTGGGGAGACTTGATCCAATTCGGCTTGATCCTTTGGCTTGCTCAACAGTTGACGTCTCAGAGGCTTGCGCTCGAAGATCGATGAACTCGAGGAGATCCTGGTAATGAGGTACTTCGGTGGATGATTGGCTATGTTTTTGCCATTCGAACATTGTGGCAGCATCGAGTTTTAGTTCGAGTACAGATGTTATGAACGGACCGGATGGCTCGTAGTCCATCGCCTTTAGTGCCCTGAGATGTTGCTGTATTGTGTCATGTAGATGTCGTAGCTCCCTTCCTCTCCCTACCTTCAAATTAGGAGCATTCAGTATTCGGCTAACGTGGGTTTGATGGATTAAATGGGGTCGATTGAATCAAGCTTATAGCAACTCAACAGCCTTTACGTAGTGCTCCCCGGAACGAGATAAACCTTCAATGGCCTTCAAAGCTTTACTGTCCTTTAAGGAGTGTCGCAGATAAACTAGCTTCTCAGAGTCAGAGATGTTGTCATGGTTATGAACTGCTACAGAGAACTGTTCCCAAAATGTCCTCCAATTGAGGATGTTCCCATCAAATGTAGGGACATCTATCTTGGGCAGCTTGACTCCCTTACTGGTACTAGTTTCAGTACTGATGACGTCGCTACTGTCTTTGGGTTGGTTGGGTTGCAATAGCCTGCAAAGCTCGAGGGAGCAATCGAACAACGCTTTCTCAACTTCAATCATATTGACTTTCAGTTCATCAGTGTCTTCTAGGTCTAATCTTGTCAATTCCCTTCGGATTTCAGATAGCTCTATTCTATGGCCTTTGATTTCATCTTCATTCAGCTACAGAAGGCAGATATCATTGGATGCGGTAGCTAGTGAGCCCGTGATGGTAGATACGCCAGTACGAACACAAATGAGTCGACGAGAAATGGTCTTACGAAGTCCACTCTCTTCCGATGGAGAGTGAGCCGCGACCAACTGCTGAAGAGCAACGGTTAGAGCAGCCACTTCATCATCATGTTCGTCTAGCGCCTTCTGCTCTTGTTCCAGTATTCTTTCGTCTTCAATTTAATCAATCAAGGCAGAATGACATTTCTCAAAGTCAGCATCAAAGGGTTTCCAGCTTGTTGAGTAAAAGCTTTGCATGACTGATGACCTCGGAGGGCGAAGTCTCAGTGGCCTGCTCGGTTAAGTCTTTCAAACGATTACGGATGCGAGTGACAGAGCCTTTGAGAGTCCCCCGCTTCCTACGACACGAGGAGAGAGTGCGTTCCTGCAACTGGGCTTCTTGAGACATAGTTGATAGTACATGTCAAGTATAAACAGTGAAATAGTACCAAGAACAGCGGAGACAGGATAAGTAGATCTGGTTTGGTGGACCATTAAATGTAGAGACTTAGCTATTCTCGGATTATAACAAAACTTTCTTTTTTAACAAAACACAAGAACAATACACTACTCAAAAACTCATGACAATTTATATACAAAACAGTATAGAATGTTCTAGAACACAAAGCACATGGGCTAAACACCAAAAAAACTTGTTTTAACAGGTCTAAACCACAATATAATGATCAAAAAGGTGATAATTAGTAATATACAATCAACACAACAAACATTAAATCAAATTGAATATTGAGCACAAACATGTTTATTCATCATCAATGTTAACTCCATTCAATCTTATATATGGTGACATGACAAGTAATAAATGGTCACCTGACACAAAAATTCGTGAGAAACGAAGTCAGTAATTATGATAATTCCAAGATTAAAAACTGCCATTCTTGACAAAGCAGTTGTTACAATTATAAAATCTGTGTTTGAAATGATAATATTAAACTGATCAACTATGGGTACTAACTGTCTATCCTTTTATTACTAATACATGAAATATTCTTTCCTCAGAAAAAATGTAAGAAAAAAGTTCACAACATTAGCAATCGTGTTTTTCCACAATGTCTGTATGATCACCTGCGTCACACTGATGACACTAGGACGAAGAATTTGAAACAAATGCACCAGACTGTCTTTTGCCCAGGATTGAGACATTGCAGTCCAGGGACAAGACTAGTTGAATTATGTCTTGAACCCCCAATCGAGTTCAGTTACAATTATTTTTTTGTCATCCCCTGGATCAACTGTATCATAAATACTCATAATGATCTGTCACCAAATCAACTGTCTTATCTTGCTTCAGATAGAAACAGTTTCCTTTATCTAAAGAAGTGTAAGTGGTCATAATACCTCTTACTCATCACCTGGAATATTGTGTAGTGTTTTTGCTGGTAATAGTTATGCAGTAAGCAGTCCTACTAAAATAGTTGATAGTTATAAAATGCTCTAGACAGCTGTCTGGCCTTAAAAAAAATTATTAGGAAATTGTGTGCTGACTTTGTAGGGAAAAGTCAGATAAAAAGTTTGTCATATTAATGTTCTAAAAGTTATAATAAATTGTGGCAATCAGTTTCATTAATTTGCTTCGTGGATAATTTAGTTTATGTATACACCTGCTGAATGTCTAGTTTTTCTGACTATAACTGTTAGTTCACATAGAGGAATGTCCCTTCCACTAATCCATGCTTCCTAAATGTACTTCATCAATCACAACCAATGTCATCTAGAAAATCAACATTGATAAATCATACACTGATCTTTCATTTGTAAAACATGCTCTTGACATGTCAGATCTTTGCAAACAACTTGATTGGTACAAACCACTATTCTTATGGTTCTGCAAATTGTAGGTGTACAACTCCAAACTTGGAGAAGAGCTCACTTTGAAGTTTATGCAAGTATATACCTTGATTATTTATTGATAACAAGATGGAGTAATGTTGTTGTTCATAGATACCAATCAATGGTTTTGCTCCATTTATTTTTATGCTGAACATCACCTGTTTGTTGAAATAGTGAAATATACCTCCAAACTGTATGTTCTGATACATTGAAGAGTTAAAAAATTGCAAAATGAGTCTTGATGTGTTAACAGATCTAGATAAACCCAGACAATACTCCATCTCAAGACTATAGAGTATGGCAATGGTATTTTCTCAAGACTGTACCTTCAGTAAACTGTATTTGAAATTGCTGCTTTATTTACCGATTTATAGCACACAACTACATATGCACGTTTGCCAAACTGACAACTGATCTGAAAATTATGGTGCGACTTTTCAGCCAAAATGTATGGTGCCATGGGTTAACATGTGGCACATGTAGATAGTATGATTAAACACATTCACTGCTAGACCCCAGACCTTAAACCCTAACCACTAAACAGGCATGCCTAAACCTATATGTGTGTGAATGATCATCACCAGCTTAGCCATTTCTTTTTGGCTGAAACAATGCCATAGAAAATACCTGTACAGCAATTTTTATATAAGTGTTCACAAATGGCCATCTGCACATGTGCAACAACACATGATTACAATCAAGATGATTGTATTATCATGCAATAGCCAATTTCAATTGCAATAACTGGACCACTGATATGATCACTTAGCACTAACATGTACATTCTCAGACTCCCTGAAAAGAAAGGATCAAGAGTTTGGAGACATTAATAATAAATTTAAATAGTTCAGTAGATCAGCATGTCATACTACAACTATTGCCATTTTGCAGTTGGCCTACTTTAATTAAGATGATATATCTATCTACTCATATATTTCATATTACTTATAGCTGCCTTAAGACTTAGTGTTGCATAATTGCATTCACATGACTCACTACTGGCATCCATGAATACTGAACTTCCAACATCTACAATAGATACCAAATACATCGTATCAAAGTGTCATTGAAGCTCAGGCTTGTCTCACAATCCCTTACATTTCACCTAGTTTAACATTAAGTAATTGAACAGAACACATGCTTTTGTAAAGTTCCCTTTGTACTAGTCTGAGCTATAGCATGGGCATGGATATTTAGCTACACATTAGCTTGGAAGAGAAAAGGAGAGAGAGCCTGTTGTGCATCAGAGGCAGCAGAAGACAGAGAAGAAAAATTTAGAAAGAGATGATTGAGAGATAGTGCAAGTATTGCAATGTTAAGTAAGGGGAAAGAGAGGTAATTTGCAACAAAGAAGACAAAGACAGTTTAAACTACAAAATACAGGGACATATAAACCTTTACTTTATTAGATTTAGGAATAACCCAGGTTAACATACAAGGTGACAACTATTCTGTTTGTATTGTTGTATGATCATTTACTATCCAATTGCTAATGTGCTTCCCATGACTTTGTCGATCATAATGTTACAGCAATCAATTCAGGTATGGCCTGTTGAGCAGTGCTTTCAGAAGAATGACAAGATGTAGATGAAACAGGAGACAACAGAGGTTGAAGACGAATGATGTTCTAATTCTAGTAGCCATGATAGTAACTAACAGGGGATGTAACAAGTCAATCAAATGAAGCTAAGTAAATGTGATCACACATGTAGTCACTGGCAGATAAAAAGAAGACAAAATACAAAAAAAAGAAAGTTGGCAGTGTTAAGATTCACTAGAAACTAGGTAAATTTGTTGGGAGCTGTAAAGTTCTGATTACCACCATCATTAATCCCTAAATGACCCTCACAATTCTTTTCAAGGTTGGTGTTTATACTATTCAAAGTCATAAATAACGTCTTAGATGAATTGAATTTGAAAATATCTAGCACAAAGTGAATATAGTTACATCTGGACCAGAGAAGGCACATCTACTTTTTTCTCTTTACTCTCTATTTACTTTTAATTATTTAAAAATGTCGTGTATTTGCTGTATTTACTTTTTAAATTCACATCTACTTTCGTGTATTTTTGTGTACCAGACTAAAATTATACCAAAAAAGACTCAAATGAGTTCTTATGTAACTGTTACTTGAAAAAAAGTAATTGTTCAAGTTGTAGGCTATTCAATCTTGTTCTTCTTTGGTTAAGTACAAAACCTGCTTCGGAAAATAAGCGTTCAACGGGTGGTGAGCTAGATGGAATAGGAAAAATTGGAGGGCCAATGTTGACAGGCTTGTTGTATTTCTCTCAAACCAAAACTGAATGGGGTCTGTTTTAACCCGAGGTTGATCAAAGTAAGACTGTAGTTCATTGTCAAGTCCAGATGAGTATGTAGAACAGACATCCAATGACACACTGATAAAATCTAACAGCCTACGCTTCTTTGCTGGTTCTGGCTGGAGAGAGACTGGATTCACTTGGACATCAACTGCAGATTCAGGAAGCAGTTGCTTTAACTTCCTCTTAACAATACTAGAATCAAAAACAAATTTCTTCCCTGGTTTAGTGTTATCAATAAAGGAGAGTTTGATTGTTGCATCTAGAGCTGTAGCAGCTAAGTGAACAGATGACTGAAGGAGGTAAGAAAACCGTCTCACTAGACTGTTTAGCAGGCACTCACACAAAGCATTAATACTTGCTGTGTCTTTATTAATGCTTTCTAAGGCATTCTCAAGAGAATCCACTACAGGAATCACTTGATTAATGGTAGGTTTCATCTCAGCTTGGAGTATATTGGTAGCTTCTGAAAAATAATGCATTACCTCAACTATTTTAGAAATAATATCTTTATCAGCTGTTTATAGACACAGAACTGATCAACCCTCCTTATCTAAAGCTTTGTTGATTTCTTCAACATGCTTCAGAATATGTTGATGCAATCTGAAATGTGAGTTCCATCGGGTATCATTAGGAACCAGATTTCTTGAACTTAAGGCATATTTGAAGTGACTAGATTGGCGAGAGAGTTTGCTAATGGATTTGCACTTGCTGAACACTGCTTGAATTCATTGATAGTTGTTAAGTTCTTTGTATCCATCATGCACAACAAGTTGAAGTTGATGTGCTGCACATCCAATCCATCCATCCATCAAAATGAATCAATGGCTGTGGTGACCAGTAACTCAAGTCAATTGTTTCATTGGTATCATCATGGCTATCATCTTCATCATCTGGAAATTCAAAGGTTTCATCTAACTCATAATTTTCATCATCAGTAACATGGAAGGCACTTTTCATGTTGGCAGCATTATCTGTGACAATCTGGAAACAGCTAACTCCACTACAATTTAGTTAATCCTCAAATTTAATTCTTACATTCTCAGATGTATGTGGTTGTGGAACTTCACTAAAAAATAGCATGGCATTCTTCAGCTCTCTTTCTCTCTCATGTATATAATGAATAGTGCACCCCATAAAGCTACGACCATCATGCCCTGTCCAGAAATCAAGTGTTACTGTTGGTTTGCATACAATATTGACCTCATGAAGTAAACTGCTTTGTTCCTGTTGGTACAACTCATTCAACTTTCTTTTAACAGCCATCCTAGAAACAGAACGAAACCTTGGTTCAACATCTTTCATAAACTGGTGGAACCATGGTCTTTCAACTATTCCAATAGCAAGTCCTCCAGCTCCACATAGATTTCTAACAATTGATGTTAAAATGGTGTCCTGATTTGTAAAATCTGTGTGCTTCCTCACAACACATCCATAAGGTGATAACATAGTTTGATTAGAATCCAGTAAACGAAGTCGAAGTAGCTCGGCTTGCTCCTCTTTGTCCTTGTTCAACGCTCATTCATGTCTTGTCTGTAAATGTTTCAGAAGGTTTTCTTTTTATTGTTAATGTATACTTGTAATTTTTTAAACAAATCTTACACTTAGCACTACAATCTTCTTTTTTGTCACCTCGTTAGGAAAAACCAAAAAGTCAATTTAAACTACTGAGGGTACTACTGGTACAGAAGAAGACTCCATCTTGTCCTTCTCATGGCCACGTGTTATATTTTTATAGATGGAAATACACGGAATACCATCGTGTATTTATTCTAATCTTCATGTATGTACATTTACATACTTTTAATTGCAAACTACATGTATTTATTCGTGTATCGTGTTTTTTTTTCATGCAATATCTGATCTGGACTGAGAAGGTATGAGATTTGTTATACCTGGGAATAATATGCCATTTCAATTCTTCTAAAAGACCAAGGCCACCTCATGTCACTTTAGGAGTAAGACAACACTCAAATGACTGACGCTTGAATGATTGTTTCTAACATACACTACAGCTCATTGTGCAAGATCTAGAAAACATAAAATATTTACTAGATCCATTTACTTAACACACATCAACTATAAGTGATCAATAGTATTGTTATCCCAACAATGATGGAGGATCTTGTTGAAGCATTAAAGCTATTAGAAACAAGTTTAAATATTTCATTTAACCGCTCTTTAGATACCAAGGCAGACGATCATATCAACAATTTTGTAACTAACTTTAATGATCAAAGATACTAATTGGTTTATTAAGCAACCTTTTCTACTGTGGGTCAAGCTACTAGTGGAAGAAGAAACCATTTATCTTATAGAAATTTAAGATGTGAAGCACTATTAAAAAGAAATAAATGTACTTATAAATTTGAATATCCTTTTGCTTTGCTTTATCAATTGCTATAACATTGACTGAAAGTCCTTTCCAGTAAAACTACAACTATAATTAATTTAATTCATTTTATTTAATATATTCATTGATATACTCTATATAATTATGTCACTTCTTGATTTTATTAAAATTGCAAAGTTATAACCTCTAGCTAAAACAACATTATTCTATACATTGCCACATTATTTTTTGCATTTTGTAGATCAGATGACAGTTCCAGGCCTTGCAATTATTATTGATAATGTAGAAGCTATTGAAGATCAGTCAAATAGTCATAAGGATGTCCAAGACCTCATTAAAGAATTAAAGGAAATTTGCTTTATAGTTTTGAACTTCAATAGTCTTTCTCCTAAACCTCTTTTGCACCTTCTTAAAGGAGTTAATGAAGTTGCAGCTACAAATCCATTGAATGCTTTTGTTCTAATTATCCTCAGCAAAGGAAAGACACCTGAAATATATTGTAATAATAATGGAACTCTACAAACAACAGATATACTGAGCTGTTTCTCCAATGTTGAATGTCCAAAACTGTTTTTTTTCCAAACTATTCTGACCGAAGGTGAAAATTCACCTACAATTACCAATGAGAGTTGTTCTTTATCTAATTTTGTGTTTTTCTTTGCATATCCTAGTCAAAATAAATCATCACAAGTGTCAATTTTTATTGAATGTATACAAGCTCTTTCCAATAATACAGTTAGTGATATAGTGGATGAAATCATAAAGAAAACTGAACGCAATCATTATCCCATTTATTACCAAAAAGGTCAAGATCTTCAAAATAGCATGATTTTATCAATTCAGTCCCCTAACAACAAGTAAGCAATATATAATATATATCATATGCAGTATAGTTAAGAGACACCTATCAAAATGAATACACAAAGTCATGCCTATTAATATTCACATGTGTGCAGAGATTGTGAAGTCTTGAGCACATCTTAGTTGATATGCAAGTGCCTTTACCCTTTTCCAGAAAAACCTATAGAAAACATAATAAAGTTTTTATAACCACAAATATATATACTTTTTTAAAGATCTTAAGTTTTTATCGTTGATCATAATGATTCTCAATATATAGAGAAGGCACTGGAAAAATTACTGCTGCAATCAATGATAATGATTCTTTCACGTGCACAATAACTCCATGATAAAGAGATATTAGGCTAATTTGAGCACTTAGTTGCCAACTCTTCCAACTATTGAGACTTCTAACTTTGTGATAAAGCATTTCTAAAGTGTAGAATACCAGGAAGTAGCTGAACAATCAAATAGTTCATCTTGTTTTCCCAAGCTAGCATAAAATTGAGAGAACTAGTTCAACATACGTGAGAACAGGAGAATGGGCTACATAGCATCCTCACATCTTGAACCTGTTCACTTAATTTCTATATTAGTATTTGGCAAAGTTGCAAGAGTATACATATTCATAAGTAGTTATAAAAAGTAATAATAAAGTAATAACAAAGTTATTTTTTAAAATCATTCTTTGCAATCATTCTAACGTTAGACATAGTATTAAATTCACATTAAAGTACAACATTCTATTACCAGACACTGCCCATTTTTATGGTTTCTGTTAATGACCTCTATTGTTTCTCGTGAATATAATTATACCTCATGTCTCTTCCATGGCAAATCCCTACTTTTGTTGTTAAAATCTCTCAAAATAAGACTTTTAAAGTAGATATCTCATGTGAAAACATAGCTTTCTGTATAAAAAATCTTTATAAGGCTTCTACCTTTGTAGTTATTGTGGTAGAAAAAGAAGATAACATTGTGCTATCCTTACATAGGTAGTACCACCATCTACCTGATTTCTAAGTTCCTTGTACACTTACCAAAGTAATTCATTACAGATGTCATACAGAATAGCTTCAAATTTTCTTATTCTACTTATGATTTTATTTCTTTGTACACTGTTTACTAAAGCCTTTTCTAAATATTTTTTATTAGTGAGACTGAATATCATCAACATCAACGTCTGAAGCAACAGTGTCAATTGTCTCTTGCCATTTGGTGTCCTGTTCGTCGGCAAACAATTCATTTTCTTGAAGAACAAAGAAATGATATATTAAAAATAGTCCGAGATGTCAGGATTGCTAAAATTGCTGGATCTACAACAAGTCTAGTTGTTGGAGGTGCTCTTACTATAACTGGTCTAATTCTTATACCATTTACATTTGGTGCATCTATTGGATTGACATTAGCTGGAGCTGGGGTGGGAGCTCTAGGAACAGCTACTTCATTTGGTGCTGCAGTTGTCTCTAAAGTAATGACTTCTTCCATGTTAAAGGAAGCAAATGAATATATCAAGCTTGATCAACAACTTAGCTTGATTGTTAATAATATAGCTATTAAATATAATCAAGCTCTTCGAACTGCTCAAAGAAAGGCTGAAATGAACATGGGTGACATAGCACACAGTACATTGGGTATTGGAGGTCGTGTTGGTGTAGGTGTTGCTAAAGGTACTGCAGCAGGTGTTGAAATAGGACTTGCTTCAGGGGGAGCAATTGCCAGAGTTGGGACTGTTGGTCTTCGAGCTGCTGCTGTTACTGGAGGAGTGGTTGGTGGAATTGCACTACTTGTCACTGCACCTCTTGATATCTACCAGATTGCTAGTAATAGCTATCATTTAGCAACACGTGGTGAAGATGGTAAAAACGAGAAAGACTCAAATTGTGTGTGGTATATGGAAAAAATTAAAGAAATGAAAAAAGAACTGTATTGCATTGAGCATAATGAACCATATAAAAGTGATGATGAAAGTGATGATGAAACCAGCCCTTTACTTAAAAGTACACGCATATAACATGTGTACCTATATATTAACATTGATTTAAACTAATGATAATATATCATGTGTGTTAAATTTAAAGTTTTGTAATATTCATTCACTTTTATAGTATACAATGGAACCTACATTTAGCAATAGGTCGATTAATCTGTTGTTAAAGATACACGTTAATAGCTACCACAACTTGCATCTTTTAAATAGTCATAAACAATATAACTATGAGTTCAATTCCCACAAGATCAACTTTTTTTAGATCAATCCCATGACGTCAATTCCCTTTGAAAGTAAATACAATTTATTAAATTCATTGTCACTTCCTCTTACCACTTCTCAGGTTATTTTTACTTAAATTCAATTTCTTTGAGCAATTAATATTAATTTATCAAAACCCAGTCTTAGCTTCACATGTATTAAAAGCTTTTCATTGGAAAAACAATTGTAATGTATTAACATTCATTATAATTAGTCTACAGAACATTCTAGAACATAATTAGACAATCAGAACCAGGCACCTATTCATATGGGCAATGGACAATTCAACAATTGTTATGATTAGTCTACAGAACATTCTAGAACATTTTCATGATATGATATATTATATAATACTTTTGTTATTTTTTTGTGTTGTTGTTGATCAAGCTGTTTTGTTACACAATAATTTTATGACTTGGAATGTCTGAATTTGTTAAAACTCATAGATGTTAAAGAGCCCTTTGTTATGAAGGCTAAATACATATGCAAAGACACAGGATGGATTGCAAGAAAGTACTTTCTGTTAATGCTAGACTTAAAATTTTGTAATAAATTTTTAAATAGTTATCACTTACTAATAGTATGTTAATATTAATTAATTTGTAGTTTTTAGCAACTACTGTTAGTCTTGCATGATTGATAAAAAAAGAGTTGATTTCATAGGAATTGATCTTGTGGCACTGAATCTTATTTTGGTAAAACAATTGCATTGCCCCAAGAAAGTCAAGAAAATTTTACATCTTTCCATCACTTCTGTGGTAAAAATGATGAAAGTATTTCATGTACAAATTTGTGACATTCCTGCCTCCTTGGATAACTACTATGACAAACTTCAGATATGTTACAACTTTCATAACATAATAAAGGCTGTTTACACACAAGTGATCTGATTTGCAAAAGGGACCATTTCTGTAAATATCTCAAAAACAGTTTTGCATACCTAGCTATGTGTGCATGACAATGCATTTTCATTGGATGCTCACTAAATTATCAATTAAAAACTATTGTAGATAATTTCAATACAAAGCTCTTATTTATATATAATGATTTGTCACTATTAAAAAATTAAACTCAACTATATTTAAAGCTTTGTTTTTGAGTGGGTGATATGATCAAGTTTCTCTAATAGCCATATGAAATTGTAGAAAACAACATATACAATCCAGGTAATTTATTGTATTGACAACCTTTTTTCTCTACAAGACCTGATAAGCTATTCTTTTATATAAAACTTGTCATGTGCTATTTTCCTATACGTAATGAAGTATTAATTCAGCACAGTAGGTGTCAAAAGTAATGGTGTCAAACTTAACAGACTTATTAGTGATAGGAGTCCATTATGGGTGTCATGGTAGTACTACTAATGTTAAATATCAATGTATATGAAATGTAGATATAAGGGAATTAGAAGATTACAATTGTAATTGATTGTTCAAGTGATAAATTTTGTATTTGCAAAGTAGTAATGGAAAGTCCTGAAGTAGAAAGAGCTATATGCCAATACACCATTGAATATATGTATAGTGCATAAGTCGTTATTAAGTAAGCATGTGGCTTACTAATCTAAATGTTAGCTAAGCTTTCTATCAGTAAGTATTTAGCTATAAGATCTAAAATTAATCTAGTATTAATTTTTATTTCCTTATGACAAATTGGGTGTTTATAGTACATATCAATGTCTATATTTCATATTACTATCTTTATTGAGGTATTATTTCATATCATCTGTCTGCTGTTAGTTATAGGATCACAAATGAGAATTCATGGTGACTTCTTATAGCAACCATTACAGACAGCGGGAGCTGTAGTTTGATATAAAGTGGTTAGAAATTTATTGTAACACTTAAATGTACATGTATTAGCTAAGGTACTTTTGTACATACATGTACATATGTAGTATTATTGAGTCTCTCTACTCTTATATGTCAAGCAGAAAGGGAGAAATTCTATGGTAGAAAATGCTGTATAGATGTTTGCTATATCAATAAGAGAAATTGTCATTACAAAGTAAGGGATAGTTTCCAAATTTAACCTTTTTTCTCTTAAGTTTCTTTTTATTGATCAAAGACAAATATCATTTTCTTATGTAGACCAGCAGAAAATATACAGTTTCTAACAGAAATAATGTTAAGTATGTTTCTTCTCTCTCTCTCAATTAAGTGACCATGCTCTTATTGATGGAATGCAGTAGATGTACATGCATGTCGCGAGTTAAACAATAATGACAGATTATAATATAGGCATAGCCTACTAACCTTACTAGCATTTAACATTTTGTTATCTAAGTAAAGAGTAAATATATGCTGTTCACATTGAAAATGACTATTGAGAGATCAATGAGTTATTTTCTGATTCAGGTAAGAACACAATTGTTATTAACAAAATGGATTATTGTATCTACCTATTTGAGTTCGTGTTTCACAATCTTTAAGTCTATGTAGAAACAATTGTTATAATAATTACAATCACTTTATCCTTTCAAAAAGCATAAAAAACAGGATGCGTCATTACTAACTCATGCCAGTTTGGCAATTTTATTCACATTATTGTCAAGGATCAGTGACTGGCTAAGTCAACTCAACAAACCCCTTCAATCTGCCTTCTTGAAGTTTGCTTATATAGCTCTTACTGATTTGGTGTTCTTACTCAAATGTTAGTACATATGTTGTTAAGTATATGTTGAAAATCGATTGCCATGTATGTGAACATTATCTGACTTGTAGTTCTAATGCTATGATTTACTCTCTCTTCTCTTCTCTTCTCTCTCTCTCTCTCTCTCTCTCTCTCTCTCTCTCCCTCCCTCCCTCTCTCTCTCTCTCTCTCTCTCTCTCTCTCTCTCTCTCTCTCTCTCTCTCCCTCTCCCTCTCCCTCTCCCTCTCCCTCCCTCTCCCTCTCTCCCTCTCTCTCCCCCTCCCTCTCCCCCTCCCCTTCCTCCTTTCCCTCTCTCTCTCTCTCTCTCTCTCTCTCTCTCTCTCTATATATATATATATAATTTACATATAATTGACCTTGATGTGATTGATATAAATGATATGCTAGTTAGTATGATACCACTATAGGTATATATCTACATGTGTCTCTCTGTGTAATATGTTACTTTTCCTCTCTCATTCTTCCCAATTTGTAGTCATTATGTGTCTCGTTGAAAGAATGGATTTGGTATACAAAGAAACCAAGACAAAAAAATATAAATTTTAGATCAATTTGGCCACACTCTTTCTGAAGATTAGTTTAAGATAGATAAATTAGAGAGACCTGTATCATTACATCCCTTTCATGTGATAATACTAAACTCACAATGCCAAACAATGTCCATGTGTAATATAAAGAATGTTTTGAATTTGTTACAATGTCATTTTCTATATATCTTTATACACAGTGAAAATGGGTGGATAGACAGATCAATGAACAAGCAGGTTATTTAATAAGTGAACTTATATAATTCTGGTAACAATTGTATTATCCCTATATAATAGCATAGGCACCTAAATGCAACAAGATATCACTGATGTTATTTAAGTGAGCTAGTAAAATAGTTGGTAAATATCCTAAATTCTTTATGCCAATTGTGTAGGGATGTTGCAATTCCCATCTCTACTATCTTGTTTGCATTCTTTGGATTGAACTGTAATTACTCATCCCTACATTGCTTCACTTTTTCGAAAAATTTATTTACTTGTTTGCTTAATCTTTTTTTTAATGTAAGTGTTTTGACAGTCAATAGAAAAAACTGTAGTCTGCTGGAAGACAATGTGGTTCCATGTTTAGCTGTTTAGCCAGCTCACAAAATGTTCCTATATCGTAGTGTAGATATTATTATAATGACTAATAATTATTAAAGTGATAACAGGAAAGTAGCTGGAAGCTTACAATCGTCCATCATGAGATGAATTCCAGGTGACAAAAAGGGACAATTAATTCAATGCATTGTAGCTAGGCTACCAATCACCAGCTTATTAATCATTCAGTAATAATTCACAAAGTGTAAGTTAAAGCTGACAAGAGTTTTACCTTAATTGTTTTAGTGGACTGGTGCATGCATAAAATAAACAAACAAACTACTGTGGAACGTGAATATTACCATAGTTGTTGTAGTGCTTATTTCTCGTTCCTCTCTCTCGTCCTGCCTAGAATTGTGTACCGCATGGCTAGACAACATTAATGTTATATGTTTGGAATTACAGTGTATTACTATGGGAGATAATGTCTTATCATATTTTCACAATTACTAGTGACAATTGGAGTTCAACATGTTGCCTTACTAGACTAACTTTAATCAGTAAGTATTGCACACATACACACTCTTTTTCTCACATACTTTAATATGGAACATAAAAGCTAATACGTGTTGGAGAAGGAGAAATTTAAGGTCTATAGTTTTATTGGATGAATAATTGAATTAAGAGTATACATTTTCCAGTACATTGAACAGCTCAGAAGTCTTTTGCATCATAATTTCATTTCTGCTTGTGAAGTTTGGACATGAAATCTCATTATACAGGTTGGGATAATTAATTGCCTATAAATGATGGAAAACATTTAATATTCTCCTCTCTTTCCATATTTTTATTCTCAATCATTTTTCTTTATAGTATTGTTCGGACCAATACTCTAACTAGCTTTTGAAGGTATGTATATAAGTAGTTGCTAGACAACAACCATTAAAGTTTATTCTCTATCTCTCATCCATATCTTTGCTAGACAACTAACTTCACTACACTACATTGAGTATCAATCTCTCTTGTTATCTATCTAAATGAAGCAGTTTATGTCAGCAGATATCTAAGTACAAATCCATACATTGTGGGTCAGTTTAATGAATGAATGGACATGATTTATTAATTTGATTTTCTTTCTTTTCTTTTGTCTTGCATTATAGATGAAATGAATACAGAAACTTATGATGTATGGTATATATAATTATAATACTTCAAGTTACATGCATGCATGTATTAACAGTTTATCTTAGTTGTATCAACCATTTCTTTCTCTCCACAAACATATTGATGTGTTATTATTGATTTTGTTTACATTATTAATTAGAAAGAAAACTGTTGTTGTGAACATGTCAATACTATTATTTACACATCATTTATGTTGCTCTCTACTTGAATTCAATGTTAGCAGTACCTTCACTTTCTGTAGCAGGATTCATAAGACATATATTGGTTGGTTGGTTGGTTAGTACATGTCTCTTTTGATTTCACTTCCATTCTCTAAATATATCACCTCAGGCCCAGTTACTCACTACTGGCATTTGAGACTTTCTTGAACATAAAGTATTGGATAATCCATGAGGATTGTTATCAGAAATCTGTTTAATTGTGGAAGTAGAGCTATCTACTGTCCAGTAAAAGATAAAATGATTGATATACTTTCTTTATTATTCCATGCAGATGTAGATGTTGTCCATTATAATGTGGGATGAACTCCAGAGTCCAAGGGACTTGTCAGAGCTTTAGGAAGACTGTTTTTAAGAGAAGAATTTCAGTAACAATAACTTATACAATTCTTCTAAGTATACAGTCCATACTCCCAGTCATAATTAACCTCATTTAAACCTATTTCCAAATCTCATCAAAGTACAAAACCCTGGCTTACCTTAGTAATAGCTTATGCATTAATTACTCTGATTGGTCATGCATGAGTACATGCTAAATAATTCAGACTAAAAAGGGAACAGAATTGTCTCAAGAGTTATAATCATAGTTTATGCATGCTGATGGCCATATTGATGTGGCATTGACAGTCATGTTTTACATATGAAATTTTTAAGGCTTTGTTCTTTGCTAACCTGGATATATATATATATATAATTATATATTATATATTGTAGACTATACTTTTTTACACTTATTGCAGCACTACTCTTATAACAGTAACATTTCCCTCCAGTTGAATCTATTTACTGCTAGCAACCAATTCTTCCTTCTTGTTAGTGCTTTTTTGATGATTTTTTTCGTAGATAACAATCATAATTAATGTTTATGGTCTTTTCAGGCAACTTTCTTTCATCGTCGGTTAGGCTTTAAACTAGAACGTATTCATAGTGCTAAATATTTTTAATCTTTCCGCCAATTTTTGTAGTCGTTGACGCCATTGTTGCCGGGATAAAACTAACAGTTCGCCCAAACTCTGGGGGCAATACGAATCTTTCTTCTTCAAATAATGTCGTTGTACTGGGCGTTGGCAGTGATTCTTATCTCAACCTTTGTTCAATCAATTGGTGAGTATTACGATATTGGACATCATCACCATGGCTATAATAATATAGAGATTGTAACAGTTCATCCTCAATCAATCAACACCACACTCAACTCAACTGTTAGTTTCACTTGTGAAGCTATTGCTGATGAGATTACCTTTAGAGTTAATGATGAATCAGCAGCTAATGCAGATGTTATAAGGAAAGGGTTTACTCAACAATTACAAGAAAGTCTTGGTGGTGATAAAAAGAGAAGGATGTTATTAGCTAAAGCATTTAAAGATAACAACAATACAAATATATCATGTATAGCTGTTGATTTAGGGATAGTATACAGTAATTATGCTGTACTAACAATACAAGGTGAACATACTATAAATAATAATAGTATACCAACAATTATTCTTGGGTTGGAACATATTTTAGACTCCTATATTTATGACAGTATGGTATATATGATTGAAATGAACTTATTACATTTAATGCATGAGAATCTAGAAAGTTTTTATGTATGATCTCTTGGATATATATAGAGTAGAGTATTGCGATTTACGAAAATATTTCATGTGACCTATAGCTTTACTAGCTCCTGTTAAAGATCTAACTGCTACAGTTCTCAATGGATCTAGTGTGTTCCTGATGTGGTCTGCACCATATACATTGGATAATGTACCTATCACTGGATATAACATCAATGATGATCAAGGAACACTTATAGACACAGTTAATACTACTGAGTACATAATGACATCTAGTAATGATGATCCATGTAATGTAACTACTGTATATGTCTCTGGTATTAATGGAGCTGGAATAGGAGATAGTAATAGTGTTCAGTTTTATATTGCTAAAGGTATATTGTATCATTTAGAAAACAATGTCATCTTATCATTACAATTCAGCTCCCAAAGGTGGCTATCCAATTTTATTACTACTGATGCAACTAACAGTTTATGATCTGTTAATATCAATACGAGCATATGTTGATGTAATCTATATCATAACAATAAACTGAATGTTACTATATCATAGGTCAACCCTCTTTGTCCTGGAGAATATCCTTCTAGTGTGGATATAATAATAAAAGATTCCAATGGTCAGATAATTGAAAATCTCACAGATAGTACATTGTCTCCTATTACTGGACAACATTACTGGTTTGTTGTCAATGAGTATATTACACTACCTAGTACAGTTGTTATTCCTATCTCAACTAAAGTTACCTTCAGTAATCTTGATGGAGAATTTGAAGTCTTAACAATTGTGGAGTTCAGTAAGTCGTTAACAACTATTCCTTTGTTCATCAACTATTTTTTTACTATTTAGCGACTTCAGTTAATATCAGTATTGATAATAACAGTATTTGTATACAATGTTACTATATTGATAATACTACTAAGTTAGGATGTCAATTGAATATACTTAATGAAACTAAACTATTATACACTATACAATTATTTAAGAGCTTGACTACTAACAAAGCTAAAGGTTGTATAGTGAATATATCAACTGGTTTCTATGATCTCTATATATATGATATTAATGAGAATGGGACAATAAGTACTGTTCCTATTGATATCAAGTATCAAGTATTTGTACCTGAGTTGGTACAACCGTTGATATCTTCAACTACAATACCAATGCAGCCTTCATGTAAGTTTTAACATTCTTTTTGTCACATACATATTTCCTTTAGCTGTTCAGCAGAGTTCTACTATAATTATTATATCCACCACTATGCCAGTTATAATAACAGTGACAGTGGCCATCATCATCATCATTACTGTTGCTTCTATCAAGAGGTTTAAACAAAGTACATACTTTATATGTATAAAGTATTATGTTAGCATTTATTAGGACCCAATCTAACTGGTAATGAGGTAAACACACAACAAAATGAAGCATATGATGTTATTGAACGGTTCAGATTGAAAATGTTTCAAAATTTGTCTTACGAAGATGTTATAAACTGAAACCAATAAAAGAAGTGGATGTGATTATCAGCCATGGTGTCCCTGGACATTTGCTATCACAATATATACATATTATAGCTAGTGTTTGAATGCATTTATATACTTGTACACGTTACATATTTGATCAAATCTGCTATTTGTAATTGTCAGAAATCTTAGAGATTTATTTTGTAAAAGTTGCAAGTACATTGAAAATGTATCTAGAAAGTAGATTATTATAATTTGTTAGTTTTATATACAGAATTAGAATTGATTAAATTATACCAAAGAACTAGATGTATTTCTACAGTTCACTTGTTCAAACAATATATCATATAATACCCACTTACTACACAATTACAGTGTACAACTATTTAAGTTAATTAAGATAACCAACATCATGTAACTGTTGAGTTAAAACGTGACTACTTATAAACAGAGATACATACTAACAGCAAATACATGTATATAATAATCATGTTGATATAACTATAACTATAACAACAGAAGGAGTAATAATAAAACAATTGTTTATTGGTCAAAGACTTGTCCGGCTTCTGGAATAAAAGTGAACTCTTGAAAATGTACATTTTCACTAACTCCAGCTTGTGGCTCATCTACACAAAGAACAGAGAAGACAGTAGGTACATTACCTAACATTGTCACATCATTACATGTACAATATGCACATTATATTACATAATAAGACTGAATGATAAAGAATCATAATTGAATCCAAGGCTATTGATATCAACTATCATAATATACATGTATACATCATATACATGTATATTACAATTACAACATGCATGTATTATGGAATTTATTAAAAGTAGCATTTGAAATCATTTTTCTTCTCACAATCTTGTAATTTAGTATGTAACAAGTCTATCACAGACCTTATAGCACACACAAACTGAGTGTTTTACTAGACAATATATAGCATCTCTACTTTTTGTAATGTACAAGTAAAAACATCACATTATCTCATTAAATACTTGCAATGCTATTGTTGGTAGAGATCTGCTTTCACTACCAAACTATATAATTAACAAATTATTAACTTGAAAAAAATAAATTGGTTATTTTTAACCAATAATTTGAGTATTAATTTGTTACAGTCTTGTGAGATTTCAGCTGTTATAAATGAAATTATGTTGATAACTATTAAGAGATTAAAAAAACTATGACAACTTTGCACTCTGGTCTGGTTCTAGATATACTTAAGTATAACATTGTATAATATAATGTTACAATACATTACTATTATTGTGTAACTATTTAAAAGTACATCCCACTTTATTAGATGTAAACCTCGTATATACTCCAATCTATTAAGTAGAGTATACCAACCATACTGTTCATAGTGTATGTTTATTTCTTATCATAATGCATATATAACTCACAGTATGTGCAGTTATATATATGCCAAATCTATCCATACATGCACAGATAGATTTGTCATTTTTAATTGTTTAGTATAGATCACTCTAAAATCTGATTGGTTGATTTAACATTTATGATTAGTTATACTCCAGGTTGCATATAGCAAAATTATTTTATGCAAAAAAAGGAAACATATATCGCCAGAAAAAATGTTTGTAATACATACTGTT
The DNA here is from genome assembly GCA_963965975.1 of Xestospongia bergquistia. Classification (NCBI taxonomy): domain Eukaryota; kingdom Metazoa; phylum Porifera; class Demospongiae; order Haplosclerida; family Petrosiidae; genus Xestospongia; species Xestospongia bergquistia. The sequence goes on along the minus strand of OZ014412.1, from coordinate 10,738,563 downwards.
GTAATTTTGATGTACGTTTGTTGCAAATATCTTAAGTTTAAAGTGTAAACAACATATAGTTGCTAATATACAACTAAGTATTATTAACAACTCTTTTTGAGCTCTATATGTACATCACCGCTAAAATGATTTGGTTATATTAACCAATTAAAAAGTCTGTTGAGCATTTGCAGCACAGGTAGATTTGTCTAGCTGCTGTAACTTAATCACATATACGAAACAAATCAACATTATGAACAGTATAATTGGTGTTACAGTATATACTCATTCATAGATTAGAGTATATGATGTTTATATGAAATAAAGTGGCAATAATAGTACTTTATTTAAGGGTAACATTATATATTTATACATTGATAGGTATTTATGATATGAGGGAGTACATAATTGTCACAGCTTTAATTGCTTTGCTTGTTATCATAGTTTCACTCATAGCAGTTATGAGAGGAAATTAAATCTATCATGACTGTAGCAAATGGTCAAATTATTAGTTAAAGCAACTGTTATATGTATTGGGACATTCTAAAAATTTACATTTTTTTAATGAAATATGCATGATTGGGTTTGAACTTTGAACTTTAACATTTGCCTTTTAAATTGTCTTTTAACTTCTCTTTTTATCAATACTATATAAATATGTCTATTAGGTCTACTGTCTGTGTTACAATTCAAGTGACCTACTGGCAATATCATGGTATAATAATCAAAGTGACAATAATTTGCAACTATTCAATAAGGTAATCACTTAATTAGAATGGTGTACAAGTAGTTGTTTATAATAATTATGTTATAAAATTGTATTTGCTTTCTTTGCATTTTATCTTACTGCATATACTCTTCAGAATGTCTTACAGAGAAGACCCTCAACAGAGCAGTAGCAGACAATCATCAACAGTTACTGGCAGTGATCTAGAGGACATGCTAAGAAATGTCAAAAGAATGATACATACATATGTGGCATTTTGAGGATTAAGGTAGGGTTACTATGATTTTAAAGACATAATGAGATATGAGGAAGAAGCAATGAGAATATGGATGACAAGGAAGTTGATTTGCAAGAAGCAGAAAATAATATTATACAAGAAGCAAAAAATATTTGAAAGACAGCAAGAAGAGAATTCCATAAATTACAAGATTAAATCAAAAAAATATATGTAGCCACATGTTATGTTCACATATAATGGCAATATAAAATCATTTAGGATTATCACATCAATGACATCTGTTTATAATTTAAAAACTAATTATGATAATTGAGTCAGTTGATGCTTATTAATACAAAATACAGACAAGTCAGTTTCTGTATTAAGCGTTCACTTATAATTAGAATAATAATAGATTAATTTATAACAACATCAGTAAGTATGTAACAGCCTAGCTGGCTGTAGTCATGCACTGATCAGATCAGTTGTACACATTGTTATTATAATATGTTAATATTTAACAAAGAAGACTAATATCATGTAACTGTTGAGTTAAAACGTGACTACTTATAAACAGAGATACATACTAACAGCAAATACATGTATATAATAATCATGTTGATATAACTATAACTATAACAACAGAAGGAGTAATAATAAAACAATTGTTTATTGGTCAAAGACTTGTCCGGCTTCTGGAATAAAAGTGAACTCTTGAAAATGTACATTTTCACCAACTCCAGCTTGTGGATCATCTACACAAAGAACAGAGAAGACAGTAGGTACATTACCAAATATTGTCACATCATTATATGTACAATAAGCACATTATATTACATAATAAGAACGAACGATAAAGAATCATAATTGAGTCCCAGGCTATTGGGTATTAACTATTGAATTACCTACATGTGAATAATTAAGTTCAAGTTGTAAGCAAAATTTAATAAACAGAAATTTTTAATAATAACTAAATTGAATTTTCATATCCTTAAGAGCAAAGTAATGTGTATTACAGAGTATGATGGTTTAACACTTTGTTTACCAACGAACTGTTAAATAAAAGGTCTAGTTTCTATTTTTATGCACAAATTTGAGGTTGGTATAATGAAGTTAAATTGCTTCATTACAAACAAACTAAGAAACTTTTACTTTATCAAATGTGAACTTAATTTTTAAAATTTAATTACAAAATCAATGTAATTTTTAATACTATTACTTGTAATACACAAAATGACTTCTAAAAGTAAAAGCAATGGAAAATATATGATTGCAAGTCTGTACAGTCTTCAATCTACAAAATATAGCAACACCTATATATTGAGCAATAACACCTTAACAAATCAAACAACCACTATTAGCTATAAGTAAATGATAAAAGTTCAAAATTGCTAAAGAAAACTAAATAGTTAGTTAAATATTAACTTCTAATCAAATTCGTAACATACCATATAAGTGGTATATTTTGCGGGGATTTAATTTTGCAAATTTCGTGATTTGAGCACATTCTCACGAAATTAAAAATCCGCAAAAATTTATCTTCCTTAGAAAAATGGGCTTGTCACTTATAGGGCGTGTCATGTAAAAGGCAAACTGCAGATATTTTATGAGAACATGTCCAACTGTAATGTCGTCACAAGATCGCTTGACAGCAGTAGCATACAGATCATGTATATTAATTACCTGGTTCTTTTTTGCACGAAAGGATTTCTCCTAGGCACAGCATCCAAATTTCTTTATAATTTATTTTTTTTGGCCACATATTGCAGAGTCCACATAGATTTATCTAAATGTTTTTTCGCGAATATGAATTTTGGGTAAAATCGTGAAAATTTATACGCGAGAAATATACCACCTATATGTTACACTTACCAGCATCTGGTGGTGTAAGTTATGTGTTACACTTACCAGCATCTGGTGGTGTAAGTTTAGGTTCTTCTCTTGTAAATTCAGGAGCAAAATACTTAGTATCAGTTTTATCTGTAATGTCTGGTTTGAATGGAGGAGTGATCTAAAGATACAGAAAGGACAACATATTAATTTACTATGAATATAATAGATTATTAATATGTATGTGAAATAATAATCTTGTACAGCCAGAGATGTATGAGGAAAAAGAACTCTCTGTAGAAAATATTTAGCAAGACATGCTATAACCTGGATGGAGCTGGACTTTGCACATTAACTGTTCCTTGGACTTTAAAGGCTCATAGCTAATATATTATAAATTCATCTAGTTAGGTAGCTTTCAATAGTCTACTTGTATATGAAATTATAGCTGTTAGTATGTCTTTTTTATTAACACAACCTTCTCTTTCTTGTGAAGTTGTTGTTATATCACATACACTCCCTCAGTGAGGAATGCAATTAATTTTTATGGTGTAGGTAATTTGATTGAACAGATGCTTGTCCCTATCCCTTAAGCATGTTGTCATACAAGACTAATACTCAACTTTATTTAGTTTTAATGTTTATCCATATCTAATAAAGTATTTTATAATATAAATAGTACTATATCATGTTATAATGATAGAGGGACATCACCTTTCTTTCATAGAGGTCATCCCAATTTATGGTAGCAAAGAAAGGATGTGATTTGACTTCAGCTGCATCTTCAGCTCCACCTCCCAATCTGTGGAATGACAATATGATATAAGAATAAATCTTGATAGCTGTATTAAATAAATAAATAAAATAAAATGGAAAATTTTAAAATGTCCAGTTTAAAAAAATTGTATCTGAAACATACAAAAATTATTTTTGGAAATTAAACTAATTAAATTTAATAATACTGAATTATTGATGCAATAAACTTGAATAAAGGAAAAGCAGATATATTTAAAACAATTAAAAGATGTGTTTAAATCGTCTACTATATCGTGAAGGTGAATAAGATTAGAGACTAAGTTAGAAGCTAGGTGGTATAAAATTATGTTATAAATGCTAAAGTTTACTATATCCTGGAAAGACTTAAGGAAGATATCAAAGTCACATTTGACATTACTATCACTGTGCAAGGCAAACCCTGCATATCTGTGTATTCCTAGTTTATAACATTTACCTCTTCTCTGGATTTTTAGTAAGGAGTCCTCCAAGTAAACCTTTAGCTAGAGCTGAAATTCGAGCTGGAAACTTAACCTCTTCCTATACATACAACAAAATCAACATTATAGAATTGAATACATTACAAGTATGATTAGATAAAGGCTACAGAGGAAATTAATTATCTTTTATGAAGTGACTAAATCTCATGCACAATGTACAAATGTGTCAGACCAAGTTCCTCTTATATGAATTAATATGACTTACCACTAATATCACTAATACCACTAATATGTACATGTACATGTACATATTAGTGGTATTAGTGATATATTAGTGACTTACCACTAATATCACTAATACCACTAATATGTACATGTACATGTCTATTCAGAAATAAACAGTACATGTACTATATTAGTAAAGTGTACATATGTTACTTACCACTAATATCACTAATACCACTAATATGTACATGTACATGTCTATTCAGAAATACACAGTACATGTACTATATTAGTAAAGTGTACATATGTTACTTACCACTAATATCAACTCAAACAAAACCTCATGATCTCGAGAATAGAAAGGTAAACGCCCACACATCATTTCATACATAACCACACCCACACCCCACCAATCTACTGCTCGACCATAATCACTATCTTCTAGTACCTAAAGTGACAGAGGGAGAGGATTAGATACAAAAATCATATGATAATATCTTACCTCGGGTGCTAAATATTCAGGTGTACCACAAAATGTTCGTGTAGTTGCTCCAAAAGTGATATCTTCTTTACAGAGACCAAAGTCAGTTAATTTGATATGTCCATCACTATCCAAGAGAAGGTTCTCCAACTATAATAATAATAATAATAATAATAATAATAATCACCCAATAATTAATTATTAATAAGCTCCTTAATAATACTTAATAATTAATTATTTCTATAATAATAATAATAAATTAAACTAATAATTACATACAATAAATGTTTTTATTTTTGTATTGTAAAAATAACAAGGCAATGAGAGATCCAATATCTCTTATTGTATGTTAATGATTTTAAATGTACTAGCTATACATACAACTAATAAGTCACTATAAACAAAAGTTACAATAATACATGTAATAATATTATGTGCATAATGTGTATTCACAATATATATATATATATATATATATATTGCATTACCTTTAACTAGCTACATATTATAGTAGGTTGTTACATCAAAAAGTTATAAATACTATTAAGTTTGTCTCAGTTTTTAAATATAAATCCTGTACTCCTCCCAACACAAAAAATAAGTTCACAAGATCTACCACTTTGCTTATATTTTGATACTAAATGTATAGTTATGTCAACAATCTAGGAACTCAGACAAATGACTTCTATAGTATCAGTACTTAATGGTAACATCCTCTTCATATGATCTGAGACAAATCCATTATAGTTATGATAACAAAGTCTTTATATAGAGACATGTAGGTACTGTATGTGATATTAAAATACCTTTCTCACTATTATTGTATGTGGTGTGTACATGACATTACATGTTGATAATTTTATTACTGACTTTTAAATCACGATAAACAACACCTAATTCATGTAGGTACTGGATTGCTAGTATGATTTCCCCTCCATAGAATCTTGTTCTGTCTTCAGTAAAGACTCTATCTTGTGATAAGTGAAAGAAGAGTTCACCACCATTGACATATTCCATTACAAAACATAATCTATCTGATGTTTGAAATGAGTACTTGAGTTGCTGGAGAGGGAGAGAGAGAGAGAGAGAGAAAGAGAGAGAAGGGGGGGAAGGAGGGAGGGAGAGAGAGGGAGAGAGAGGAGGGAGAGGGGGAGAGAGGGGGAGAGAGAGGGAGAGAGAGGTGGGAGAGAAGGGGGGGAAGGGGGGAGGGAGAGAGAGGGAGAGAGAGGGGGGAGAGGGGGAGAGAGAGGGAGATAGGGGGGGAGAGAAGGGGGGAAGGAGGGAGGGAGAGAGAGGGAGAGAGAGGGGGAAGAGGGAGAGAGAGAGAGAGGGATAGATAGAGATAGAGAGAGGTTATTGCTATACAAATTTCCTACTGATAGTTTAGTGTTGACACTATAAGCTGCCAATATGATAATCATTAGACATACCTAAGTTGATTAGTAAAATAACAACCAACACAGGAGCATGTATAGTCCATATCCAAACATAGCATTTGGCAACATTGATATTATGATACATAACTTACAGGAAGGAAGGAACCCTTACATGTATACATGTATAATACAATTATAACATGTTTTATGGAATTTATTTAATATAGTATTTGAAATCATTATTCTTCTTCACAATCTTGTAATTTAGTGTGTAACAAGTCTATCACAGACCTTACAGCACACACACAAGACTGAGTGTTTTACTAGACACTATATCACTTCTTTTTTGTACAAGTAAAAACATTACATTATCTGATTTAATGTTTGATGTTTACAATACTATTTATTAGAGATCTGTTTTTCAGTACCAAGCTATAAGTAACAAATTATTAACAAACAATAGAAATAATGACAACATTGTTTCAAGACCACACTCATCTTTCAAAAATAACTCATACAATAATGTATGAAAGCTACCTATTCTCAGCCATAATACGCCCAACCCATTAAAACAACAATGTAATAATGATGATGGTAGTAATATTATGAGTCAGTACTTACTGTTAGGAAAGGATGCTTTGTAGACTGTAAAACTTTGTTTTCTGTAAGAGTATGAGCAATTTCATCTTTAGCTACAATCACATCTTTCTTGAGAATTTTCATAGCAAATATTTCACTAGTAAGTTTCTCTCGACAGAGAACCACTTTTCCAAATGTACCTTTACCAAGTACTTTGAGCATTTCAAAATCATCCATAGTCTAATGGAGAGAACAAAAGGTACTGAAGATTATAGATTGCAAAAACTTAGAAATGTAATACAATGGGTTTGAGTAAAATTTTTGATTAATAGTTGTTCCTTAAAGTGGTTAACATTGACAAAGTGAAACAGTATGATATTATCACTTTAATGAAACATCATTAATTAATGTAATTTAGCTCAAATCCATTGTATTATGAATTAAACATGTCATTTTAAGAATTATTGCTTTGAGAGAAAACAGTTTGACCACAAATCAGAGGCCATAGTTGCTACACACAACACATATTAATCTCACAACATTGTTTTTGTTAGGACAAAAGAGCTAGTCCTGTCAGTTTAGAACTTATTTGTAAGCTGACACTGTTAGACACTTACTAAATTATAATATTAGAAAGTACAGAACACTCATGGTTTTCCTAATTAGCAACCATCATGTGGCATCGAGGAATGCTGCTCTATAAACCACACCTTTATGGGACACTAAGCATTGTACAAAATAGCGAGTGCATTAAACTAAATTTTGATCTGGTTGGCTGCACAAATTGAATTCAATAAACTACAAACATTTGATATAAATGTACATGTGTGTACACGTACATAACCAGAAAACTAATAGTGTACATGTACAATACAAATCATTCTACAATGACAAGAACATTATCTTAGTGCTATCATATTTCTGTCATGTGACTGTCCCACATACACAATACAAGGACATTAACTACTGAATGCAAGTACAACTCTAATACATACACAGGACCTATTTCGTAATGAGGACATCCTCTATATTTTACTATTCTTCAGGTCCACTGCTTACTACATTACTACGGAGTACGGACACATCATACTGACTAGTTACAATGTCCAATACAGAGTGTTAAGGTGTGTAGTACGGTAATACTTATTGTCATGATCATACTTTTAAAACTGGTTTTGTCTTGGTATCAGCTGGTGTTTTGTTAGGAATCACTCCTAAAGCTGCTCTATCTTCTTCTCTTCTCTGTTTTTGTAATCGCTCAATAACACCATCAATGGCCGCCATCCACTCATTTCTAATATAAAATATATGAAGACAGTCACAAAAATTAATAATATTTAATAGTAAATATCCTTTGAAGTAAATAATTTCAAAATTACTACCAATATAACATTATACTACTACTATACATTATAAACATGACAATGTTTATAATTTCAGTTTATAAATATTTGTTCAGTCTTATTTACCTTTCAGATTCATTTTCAGTACAGAGGTTTCTCTCAACAAATGTAGTTAATTGAAGACATCTAATATAATTGAACCATATATACAACACGTACTGATTAGTTAAAATGTAAACATGACCATATGAAGTAGATGAGTAATGTTACTAATATCAACCCCCAATAACAATTAAAATACCACTCCAACATTTGGCATGGCTATTCCAGAAAGTGCTGATCACTTGTTTTGACAGAGAGCTCATGTACAGCACTTTTAGAAGTGCTAGATTTAAGGGACTTCTTTACGGATGTAATCACTACAAACACTTGGTTATGTATTATAATGTCATCATAACGTACTACTCTGTGATTTTAAATCATATTAACAGCTGTACCATATTTAGACAAGATGATATAAACAAACTAGTCTACACAAAACACCAATACATATACACATATATCAGCATATGTACAAGTATTGTCTCTTCCATGTATCATAGATGTTATATGTTTTTATAATATCAATTATTGAGATGTATATTAACTTAAGGATAACGTAATTATATTATAAAGAAGATTCATATAAATAATAAAATTGACATAATTATGACATCAATCTTATCTTAAAGAGAGCAACCTGTTTCTTAGTTTTAAAATGGTGTTTATCATGAAGTGTATTATATTATTGTGTAGATGTTACTTTAAAACAAGTCTATTATGAAAGTGAAAATTGCACTGTTTGATGACACTCAATGTAGTGTTGACATTGAAGATTGGACTAAACATATCTATATAACCTTAAGGCCTTCATTATAACATGTTCTATCAGAACTATTCATGCACAATTCAATTACCTTACAACAAACGCATTCTTCTTGATTTTATCATTAGCAAGAATATGAGCACTTGCTGTAGAGAGAGAGAGAGAGAGAGAGAGAGTTGGAAGTGTAGCTAAACTGTGACATACCATCAATTTTGAAGTTATTCAAAGCATCTTGTTGTTCTCCAGTTCCTCCAGGAGTCATTGCTTTAAAACCTCTAAAAGTACCATCAGAATACAATACAAACCATCGAGATCGCCAGTTCTTAATATACTCTCCTGATAAGTAGTAGCAAATTGGACAGTAAAGAATTATTCGCCTGTATAAAAATCTCACCTCGTTTTTGTAACCAGCCTTCTTTCACAATTTGAGGGCCTTTACCAGACTCAGCCATAGCTGATGAGCTAGAACCCCAAAACAGGACGAGATAGTCTAACCAAACCACACATAAACAACCACGCCCTTTAGAGCGGCAACACGTTGTAAGCATCACTTTCGCATATAAACTTGATTAATTAACAAACATCAAGTTAAGAGTCGAAATAATACAAGTTGAATTTAAAAATTACAAAAGAGGAACAATAAATGAGTAAATTTGTAACATAAAAATTCACACACCGCTAACAAATACATCTAATAGTCCTATAATAAATGTATTCCAGGATAATAAGTAGCTCCACCCACCTAACAACAGATTAACTGAAGTTCTGTCCAGCATCTGGAGCAAAAGTGAAGTCCTGAAAATGTACATTTTCACCCACTCCAGCTTGTGGATCATCTATTATAGAAAAAAATACGATCATGTCACCGCAAATATAGTCCAACAGTAATGCCAGACTGATAATAATGTACATGTACTGTGTAATAACTTATTATTAATACATTATTTACTGTCTCTAGTTTGTATGATAAATAAAATATATCTTAATAAACTAATATCAGTTACAATACATTATACAGCTGATAAGAAAAGCAATTTGAGAACCACATCAAATGACATATCTCAAAAGACACAGGATATACTATAGTATATTACATTGAAATCATATCAATTTCAATGTAAATAGATCTATTAAGGGTTAAATTTAGAGTATGCATACTACATAATGTACACATATTATATAATTATGATAATAATGCCAGTTTTTTTTACATTGTATAACAGAACATACTTCTACAATAAGAGGTTAGTTTTCTAGGTAAATTAATATGATATTTAAAACAACTTACCAGCATCTGGTGGTGTCAATTTAGGTTCTTCACTTGTAAAGTCCTCATCAAAATAGTTAGTATCAGTTTCATCTTTAATTGTAGGTTTGAAAGGAGCCTCAATCTACACAAATAAAAATTGATTTTAAAAGTCTCATAATTTGAATGTTTTGAGGTCATAGTAAATGTGGAAGGTCAACCAAGCCAATATTTACAACATCACAGTGCTGTATCAGTGCTTTGTCAGCACTATGATATCACTAGGTATGATTACAATAACATACCATATGTGTACATGTACAGTACATGTAAGGAATAATAGTTCATTGAACTATAATATCTAAACAATTTGTTACATAAACTATAGTAATAACCCAATCCATATGTGGTAAACAAACTAAGACGTGTTCAATATAAGTACATATGTCCAGCTGTTGACAGCTCTAACAGCATATGGACATCTTGTTTCTGGATAAAGATCACATGATCAGTTATTAACAGACAAAGGACAGATAGAGACAGCCACAATGTTGATAAAAACATTTGATCTACATATAACAAACCTTTCTTTTATTAAAACTACATTTGTCATACTGTATCATGTTATAATAATAGAGGGTCATCACCTTTCTTTCATAGAGGTCATCCCAATTTATGGTAGCAAAGAAAGGATGCGCTTTGACCTCAGCTGCATCTTGAGATCCACCTCCCAATCTTTGGAATAACAATATGATATACTCATACAATACTAACTATTATTAATATATATTATTGTAACATGTACCTTTTATCCGGATCTTTTGTAAGTAGTCCTCCAAGTAAACCTTTAGCTAGTGCTGAAATTCTAGCTGGAAATTTGACTTCTTCCTACCATAATATAGATGTAGTAATACACTGTTATAATGTAGATGTAGTAATACACTGTTATATAGTATTCACTTTTGGTACAAGACAACAAACTTAATTTTAATAAGGTAATAATATTCATTGGTTTCTGTGTGTCAGCTGTTACCTTGTATGAGTTAATTTCATTCATTGTTCTCAGAAAGTCATACACAACAACAGATTAAAATAGTGAAATAGAATTACTCACATGGTTCTAAACAATCTTAGGACCATCTGGCATGTGTAGTGTACTAGGTAGAATAACTTTAACAATACCATCAAGATACATAAAATTTCCATCATATGTATATTGTATATGCAGAAGTTTCATCCCAACCAATGGTAGTCCTAAACTCATGTACAAACCAAGGTCTCCTTCCAAGCACGATAGTCTCAAACCCATGTACAATCAATTGAGCATAAAAAATGTACTTAGTCTCAAACCCAAGTTAAATGAAATGCACTAAAGTGCTTAACCTTGCTGCAGTCTTATCCAGAGACTTTCTTTATTCTTTTTAGCCTTCTCAAATGATGTAATCCACGTGATGTGCAAGATGATTATTGATAACTCAGCATTTCTCTTCAATCAAAGGGAAAAAAGCTTTGCCTTTTAGTGCATCTACTGGGTACTTTGCACTCTAATTGACAAAAGGTCCAATACTTTCCAACTTCTTAGTAAAAGTTAGTGATTCTCCAATGACAGCTATGGTGCTAGTATTTTTAGTTCATGCTCAATGTACAGACAAAGATAACTGCCAGAAGTTAGTAAAACTGTCATAACTTTCCAAAGAAGTATTTTTGCAAAAATTCTAACTTTAAAAAAGTTAGAAAATGTCATAAGCTGTATGCAGGAGGTTTTTATTGAATTCTCGAGTCTTCACTGAAAGCTGTGCTTTTTTTCAAAGGTTTTTCAGACTTTTAAAGCTTTTTGTTTGTTTCATGCTCCTTTTGGCAGTATTCTTAAGAAGTACAGATGCTTTGCTACCGTCCTACCATCCACTATAGTTTGGTGGCTACCAGTGCCTTGTTTGCTGAGTTAAAGCAGTTCAAAGCCATTTGCCTGGGTAACAGACACACGCACAGACACAGACACACACACACTGACAGACTACAGTAACCCTCACTATGCACCCACGCACAGCGAGGTTAATGAAAAGAAAAACTCCACTCACTAAACTATGCATATGTCTCAAGTAGAGGTATATGTCACTATAGTACATATATATATACCGTAAACATCAAAATTTTCAAGGTAGTTATATTTTCGTGGTTTACACAAAACGCGAAAACTAGACTCACGAATAATTAATAGTTAATAATCAAATTTTCGCAGTTGACACAAAACGCGAAATTATGAGTTCGGGAAAATTTTACACGCGAAAGTTTGAGCGGCGAAAATTTTGACATTTATGGTACATGTACATGTCTATTCAGAAATACACAGTACATGTACTATATTAGTAAAGTGTACATATGTTACTTACCACTAATATCAATTCAAACAAAACCTCATGATCTCGAGAATAGAAAGGTAAACGCCCACACATCATTTCATACATGACCACACCCACACCCCACCAATCTACTGCTCGACCATAATCACTATCTTCTAGTACCTAAAGAGACAAAGGAAGGGAGAAAAGTGGAATGAGGAGAGGGGGAGAACAATTACATATACATCAGAAATAACTACAGTATAACTGATCTTCAGGTATAAGGAAAATCTTTGATTTGTACAAAGAATTTGATTCTGTAGATAATATTTCTTCCATAATGACAACTAAAGGTTGTCTAACTTTGCATGGCATGGAATTTTTCAATGAAATTTGTATGGACATGACTCATAACTTTATTATTACATTACATTCATTACTTATGAAATAGAACTTATAGTTACAATAACTAATAAGAGAAAGTTTTAATGATGTTCTTCTTTGTACACAGGAAACTAGCAACATAAATATTAGCAGGGTTTCATTTAGGAGGGGGGGGGGGGGGGGGGGCAGGAGGGGGCATTTGCCCCCTCTTGCCAGAGTATCACCCACCCCTTGGAAATTAGGTTAGCCAATTTTTTTCAAGGGGTAATTGGATGTAATGAATACAGAACTGAAACTTACCACAAGGAATATACAGCATAAGATAACCTAGAGGATGTGCTGTCGCACACAGTCCCTTCGCCCCCCTAAATTTTCTCAAAGTATTATTTTGCCCCCCCCCCCTTGTCCTTTTTTCTAATGAAACCCTAATTAGCCTCATACCCAGGCTTTCGCAAAAGAAAAGAAAGCCTGGTAACTACTTAGAGTGGCTTACCAAATTATTACTAATTATTATTATTATTATTATTATTGTTATTATTATACAAATCATTGACTATTTGATATTTAAGAAAACATAAAACGTTACAGCTGGAAATAATGGGTGTGGTCACCATTGATACATATATATGTCATCAGCATGCAAAGGGTTAAGTTAATCATACATAGGTCCACACATATTCTGACACTGTCACTCCTTCACTTAGAGAGAAACGGTCTGGGAACAAGTGCATATAGAACTTGTATAGCCTAAAAAATTTTTCAGGCCACATTGTGCACTTATGAGTTCCTCTTTTTCACTTAACACCTATTCCATGTTGATAATGGCTAATAAAGTCCTTGAAGCTGTTTGAAACTCTGATCTAAATCCTTGAAGCTGTTTGAAACTCTGATCTAAAGCAGACACAACACAAGGCAACACTAGTTAGTAAAAGATGGTTTGTTCTTCTATTTTAAAGATCGTCAAAATGGCTGTTTTGCATTTTCACTTTCAGGTCTAAGAATGCTCTACCCACATCCGCATCCTGCTATATAAGTCCTATATTAACTTGTCCCCAGACCCTTCCTCTGCAAGTGAAGGGGTGGCAATGCCAGACTAGTCCACATATTCATGTACAAGTATCTCTAACTAACATATACACTCAGTATTACTGAAAATTTAGATATGACAATAGAAGATATGTATCATGTGAGGCACATTGATACAAAATCAGTTTAAATGTACACAAGTTCAGTAATAATATTAACTTTATATTCAAGTTAGGAGCTACAGACTACATTGTATGATAATATCTTACCTCGGGTGCTAAATATTCAGGTGTACCACAAAATGTTCGCGTAGTTGCTCCAAAAGTGATTTCTTCCTTACAGAGACCAAAGTCAGTTAATTTGATGTGCCCATATTTGTCCAAGAGAAGGTTCTCCAACTATAATAACAATAGCAATATAATAATAATAATAATAATAATAATAATAATAAACTATTATGTAAGGTTACTATCATCAGAAAATTACAATATTATTGACCTTACTCACTACACATGACAAACAACAGCAGTGTGTGCGTGTATGTGTGTGTGTGTGTGTGTGTGTGTGTATGCACGTCATGTCTATTACATAGTGTGATATATATTATCCTATGTAGTCTAGAGAAGTACACTCGAATGCTTCAATATAGGAGTGTTTATCTAGGCACTTACTACAGTTATTGTGACAATTGTCTAAAGTGTGTATATGTACATAAAAATGTATGTGGTATGCAATTTAAACCACATACATGTACACATGTATACATAGTGTGTAAATCATGTGATCAGAATACACATAGTATATATCACAGACATTGTCCTACATGTCATTACTAACTTTTAAATCACGATACACAACACCTAATTCATGTAGGTACTGGATTGCTAGTATGATTTCTGCTCCATAGAATCTTGTTCTGTCTTCAGTAAAGACCCTTTCTCTTGATAAGTGAAAGAAGAGTTCACCACCATTGACATATTCCATTACAAAACATAATCTATCTGGTGTTTGAAATGAGTACTTGAGTTGCTGGGGAGAGAGAGAGAGAGAGAGAGAGAGAGAGAGAGAGAGCATTCAATTCGATTACAACAATCACTATATTGTCAGTACTTACTGTTAAGAAAGGATGCTTTGTAGACTGTAAGACTCTGTTTTCTGTAAGAGTATGAGCAATTTCATCTTTAGCTACAATCACATCTTTCTTGAGAATTTTCATAGCAAATATTTCACTAGTGAGTTTCTCTCGACAGAGAATCACTTTTCCAAATGTACCTTTACCAAGTACTTTGAGCATTTCAAAATCATCCATAGTCTAATGGAGAGAACAACATCATGTCACATGACACAAGCTGTATAAACTAATTCATGGTATATATGAAGATATTAGACCATTCAAATTGTAGTCCTTACTTTTAAATCTTGTTTTGGTGCCTTTACATCAGTTGGTATTTTACTAGATATTGCTCCCAAAGAAATGCTATCTTCTTCTTTTCTTAGTTGTTGAAGTCGGTCAATAACACTTTTAATGGCTGTCATCCACTCGGTTCTATAGTTTAAAACAAATTGTTTATAATAATATTTTGTACATGTGTTAACTCAATACATTATTACAATATATATATATATATATATATATATATATATATATATATTTTACTATAAGTGAAATGAGATAGGTAAAATAACTGAATTATGAAGACAAAGAGGTGTCATGCCATTTCATCTAATCCCATTTTATCTAACAAAGTGTATTAATGTTCCATTTCATTTAAAAGTGTAAAACATCTAACATAATTGTGTAATTAGCTCCAAGTTTTTGATCTTAACTTTTTAAAAGGTGTAGTACACTTAGGATAATGTCCTAACACTAATAACAATGCTGAAGGATGTCACAGCAAAATAAAGAAGCTTACTAGAAAAGCTCATCTTTAAAATAATATAAAGCAATCATCCTTTTCAAATCTGAACAAGCAGCAACAATAGTCAGTTAATGGAATTAGCTGTGGAGGGTTTTTAAAAAGGAGATTGAAATCTTGAGAACAGACTTTCAAATATAAAAGATAAATATGAAGTATTGGATAATACATTACATGAACTCCTTAGAACATGTAGCTACTGGGTTTCATTGTAATTGGTATTAATTTAAAACTCCATTGAAATCTGGATCATTGCTATTTTAGACGAAATGGGACAATAATACATTTTGTTAGACAAAATGGGATTAGATGAAATGACTATAAACTGTCAAACAATATTTGTAAGTGTGAAATGTTTTGACTATAAACCATCAAACAATATTTGTAAGTGTGAAATGTTTTGTATCCTTCACAGTTTTAGTACTAACAGAAATCCATACATAGAAAACAATATAGTATCTAGTTTGTTATTTGTTTATTTGGTAAGACAAGTTAGACACCTTTTAAATATTACATAAATTAAGAGAAGAACAACAAATTAGAGTATGTGAAGATCTTTGTCTTCTTTTACTGCTTTGTGCTTCATTTTCATAGTTATTACAGGGTTATCCCCATCACAAGTTTATTTTGTATTAAGTACAACATTTTAACTGTCATAATATAAACATCACTACATGTAGTTGGTACTGATACAGCAGATCATCAGATCACACTATTTAATTCACATTGATACAGCAGATCATCAGATCACACTATTTAATTCACATTGATACAGCAAATCATCAGATCACACTATTTAATTCACATTGATACAGCAGATCATCAGATCACACTATTTAATTCACATTGATACAGCAAATCATCAGATCACACTATTTAATTCACATTGATACAGCAGATCATCAGATCACACTATTTAATTCACATTGATACAGCAGATCATCAGATCACACTATTTAATTCACACTGATACAGCAGATCATCAGATCACACTATTTAATTCACACTGATACAGCAGATTATCAGATCACACTATTAAATTCACAATGATACAAGATTACACCAGACAATGATCAATAAAAGCAACACATACTCAGAAATTGCTATCAAAGACTAATTACTATCTAGGCATACTATACTACACGCAAGTTAAGATCAATAATATTTAGTTAATCTATTACCAACTACTTTTACTATTCTATTTTTTATGAAGTTACTTTTCTGATCCAAATACAAGTTCAACATTTTGAAACATTCAACTATCAAGTATTAAATCTATATTAAGAAGAGACTATATCTATTATGTTAAACGAACAGTTAAATTGAAAATGCAATTGTTGATATAACTAAAGACATCAACTTTATACAGTTAACATAGTAGATCATAGATGACATATTTAACATCAGTACTATCCCATAATGCTATTACAATGATCTGTATCATGCTCTTGTTTACATAAACATATCAGAACTAAGTAAACAAAAAACAGACATGACAACATCAATACAAACATGATAGTTACTATAACAACAAGATAACGAAGCAATGCTATACAAAAAGAAACAATTCTTATAAAATAAAAACTTTGTAAGCGGTTCTCTTAAATTCGTTTTTCCTTCTTATAATGTGATACACTAAACTAGTTAGAACTTTTTCCAATGACTTCAGACACTAGACTTTTCTCTGTAAACATGATCTATACTTGTAACTAATATATCCTTTAATCACAATAGACAAACTACTATCTATCTTCCAATAACATTTCCTTTTTTCTGATTTGTTGTTAGGTGAGAGATACATAATTTGGAATTTTAAAGTTGCACGATTCAATATTTACAAATACACACATTGACATGCACAGATGTGTGTGTGTGTGTGTGTGTGTGTGTGTGTGTGTGTGTGTGTGCATGCAAAGAGTGCTTAATCTTACCTTTCAGCTTCAGTGTCAGTGCTAAGGTTTCTCTCAACAAATGTAGTCAATTGAAGACATCTAATATAAAAAAGATCATATTAAAATGTCTGCAAACATCACTTATATCATATACAAATATGACATGTTGGCTTTTTCATTCATGGGTAGATTTCTAAAATTTGCTAACTGAACCTAATAATAACAATAATAATAACAATATTCATTACTTTCAAAATCATTACAGTTTACAAATAGGAAAGCCTATTAAATAACATCTTTAAAGAGTAGGTACATATCACACCCAATTCAACTATTACTTTTAACTTTTACAGTTACCTTACAACAAACGCATTCTTCTTGATTTTATCATTAGCAAGAATATGAGCACTTGCTGTAGAGAGAGAGAGAGAGAGAGAGACAGAGCTGGAGGAGTGGCTAAACTGTGACATACCATCAATTTTGAAGTTATTCAAAGCATCTTGTTGTGCTCCAGTTCCTCCAGGAGTCATTGCTTTAAAACCTCTAAAAGTACCATCAGAATACAAGACAAACCATCGAGATCGCCAGTTCTTAATATACTCTCCTAAAGTGAGAAAATTAAAGTTACTATCTTTATCGATAATCTCACCTCGTTTTTGCAGCCAGCCTTCTTTGACAATTTGAGGATCTTTGTTAGACTCGGCCATTAGTTGCGTGCCACTAGACGGTTTAGTAATGCCTCTCTTGAAAGTTCTTGTCAGCACTCACTACAACTGAGCATGCGTATTGTAAGTAGGAGGTGTGGCTGACCGAAGCCAAGATTAGAACTATGTTAGAATTTACTTCTTTGGTACGTTTGCTTTGAATTATACAATACCTATTCCTAGTCATTACTATAATATCTTATTATGTTTTAGAAGTGTCTTTACATGTATGTTAGCGTGTATGTCTTACGCATCCAGTTCTTAGTTGGGTTGGTGGGTGGAGTAGTGGGCGTGAACTAAAATGGCTGCCTTTACGCCGTTAAGAGGTTTATCAGCTTCTGATTGTCCCGTCTGTTTCGAAGAACTAGGAGATGAAAAAGTCCCGTATTCATTAACCTGTGGTCACACACTTTGCCTTATTTGCGTTAAAAGACTGAGTCGAGGAAAGCAATGCTTTCTCTGTCCATTATGTCGTGAAGAAATCCCTGTCTCTAGAGTAAAGGTACTGACATAATATATGTTGTGAGAATAATACAGATAAATGAATGTTGCCAATTACTTGTAGTTCTGGTAACTAGTGGGTGTGGTTTAACTCCCTCCCTCCCTCCCTCCCTCCCTCCCTCCCTCTCTCCCTCCCTCTCTCTCTCTCTCACTCTCTCTCTCTCTCTCTCTCTCAGCGCAATGTGACTTTATTCCAACTTATCAGTCAGTTGCGTACTGGACTGACCAATTCTCTATCTCAGACATTGACTATACCATTTGAGTCTATAAAGTTAGGTCCCCTATTAGACAGAGGAGCTAGTGGAGAGGTATATCGAGGTACATGGCAAGAAAATGATGTGGCTATTAAAGTAAGTATTTTAGATTAATTTCTTTATTATAAGTCTTTTTATTTTAACAGTTACTATAATTGACAATGTAGTATCAGTACATGTACAAGACTATATGTAAATAACTCAACATGATATAATATGGTAACTATCATAGACTAAGAAACTTTTACACTACAAATGTTTCATGTAAAAAATTAATATGTTGAAAAAATTTCGAATATGCATTACATATTGTAATATTTCAATGTGTAATAAATAATCTTAGTTTGTTTATTTTTGTTCACCATCCACTGTTGAATTTTTTCTCAATGAAACTTTCCCATTCTAAGGTATTTGAACTATGGGATGCAAAATTTAATACATATTGTTCATGTACATTGAACCAGTTCCTCATAATAAAATTTTTATGGATCTATTACTATTACTGGTAGTGATGTTTTGAAATGAAGTTAGTAAACAGTAAAAAATATGTATTATGCCAGTAATACTGCATGTAGTTAATTTCTATGATGGTTTTGAAGTGTTAGTGGTAACATTAACTAGAGATCAATATGAATGCTTTTTATTTATTTCTTTATAGGTCTTTTCATCTGGTCAGTTGTCACAAGATGCTCATGTTTCTTTTCGACGTGAAGTATGTGTCATGAACACCCTCAGACATCCCAATGTGGTCCTCCTGTTGGCTGCTTCCCCATTCCCTCCTCGTTTGGCTATTGTAATGGAATATGTAGGGGGTGGATCCCTATATTCACATATATATATTGAAAAGACTGCACTATCTGTGGAATATTCTGCACAACTTATTGCTGACATATCTCGTGGTCTACAATATCTTCATTCTATTAACATACTTCATCGTGATCTTAAAAGTAAAAATGTCTTGTTAACTGGACCTCCTCCAGTGGGTCAGGCTAAATTATGCGACTTTGGACTAGCCAGAATGAGATTAGAAAGTGCCACAATGACAGGTAAAAGAAAAAACTTTTTTCTATGAGCTTCTATACTATATAGAGTATGTTTTAAACATATACAATGTGTTATTAAACATTACTTTATCTATGTAAGTATCATTGAACTGTGAACTATTTTCTACATGTGTTTACTTTAAAAACTCAAGTTTGCATATTTTTGTTTTGTGTTTGTTAAAGACTCATTCCTCCATTTCATAACTGTTACAATAACTTCCTCGAGTTCTTCCTTCTTAGCATATGGTACATGATCATGTGCATTAATTAGCATTACCAATTTGGTGTTATTAGTGAACTATATAAACACTGTGGTCATTGTACAGGTGTTCCTATAATGACTGGTCTCACATTCAGACTTATAACAAAGCCCAGTTATTACCAAATTTATACATATTATATAATACCACTGACTGACTGTATTATTAATTTGTAGCAATTGTAGAATGTCACTTATTAAAGATATTTGTATGGATTTGTCCATTTATCTCCTTAACTTGTCTCTTTCCTTGTTGTCATTACTTACATCCCCTCTCACTTTTAAATGACTTTATAACACTTGCTACATAATACACATATAATTAAATATAATATGGACTGCAACAATGTCTACTACAGTTGTATAGAACATCTGTTATCTCACTCATAATTATATAACCTATATTTTTAGTGTTATTTTAGATCAGCTCACATATTTATAAGAGTTCTCCTAGTAGGGTAGTCAATTAATATTATTATTGGATTAATAGACAACTCCTTGTTTATAGATGTACATACTACTAGTCAATCTATTGTCTCAGAGTGTTAACTCACAATTAAGCCTGCTCAACTCCATATAAACTCCTTGCAGTCTTTATTTTCACATGGTAAACCAATTTAAGCTATAATGGTAATGCTGTATTATAATATCAATAGATGAGATATTCCCAGAATTTCAACTCCCAAAATGTCAACTCTTATGCCAGTCTGTTTAGAATTTAAGGCTTAGTGTCTAAGGTATAAGGCTTAGCAGGAAGACTCATTTGCAGGCTGACAAGTATATAATACATTGTAAACCTAACATTACTAGTCACATTGTCAAATGTTATTTTTAACCACTTACATGTTGTGTATATTTTACTTTAGGCAACATAGGAACAGTTCATTGGACTGCACCAGAAATACTGAACTGTGGTCATTATAATTTCTCAGCTGATGTCTACAGTTTAGGGATGGTCATTTATGAGATGATTAGTAGGAGCATCCCCTTCTCAAACTTGCCTCCACCAGCTGTTATTGTAGCAGTATTAATAAGGAGAGAAAAACCTAAACCTCCTTGTGATATAAACTGTATCTTTGCTTCTCTCATAGACAAGTAATTGTATAGTACATAGTAAATTAAGAACCAGTTTTGTATGTACATGTACTATTGTCCTTTACTACATATCTTCTACAATCGGCTTAGTAGTTGAGTGTTTGTTAAGGGGCGTGGTTTAGTTATCTCAGTACTGTATGCAATTGTATGTGTGGCATTACTGGAGTAATGTAATGGTGCTTTACAATGCATGCATTTACTTGTGTTAAAAGATTTTCAAACCTTCTATGAAATCTCTCTCTTTTCTCTCTCTACTCTCTCTCTCTCTCTCTCTCTCTCTCTCTCTCTCTCTCTCTCTCTCTCTCTCTCTCTCTCTCTCTCTCTCTTTCTCTCTCTCCATCTCTCTCTCTCTCTCTCTCTCTCTCTCTCTCTCTCTCTCTCTCTCTCTCTCTCTCTCTCTCTCTCTCTCTCTCAGATGTACATCCTGGGAACCTATAGATAGACCTTCAATATCTTCTATTCTTCGTGACTTGGGTCCATTGTTATCATCTTCCTCATCACAGCAAAATATCGTTGGTAGTGGATTTGATCATACTGATAGTCTGGGACATGTAATGATAGAGTTTGAACTTGATGATGATGAAGATATAGACCTTATGAAATTTCTACAAGTAAGACAATTTATTATCTATTGTTACATCAATACCTCCTACCTTTCTATATCCTCTTTACAATATCATTTCTATAGTATAGTCAGGTCTACATCAAGTCTATATTTTTCTATCTACTAAAATATATTGTAATATTTAGATTTAGCATATTTTGAATTTTAGTTATTTTCCAAGCCATGGCCAATTCAAAATGCATAATTTCATGCCTGAAATTTAAATTTTAGCATTTGAAATTTTAGCCTTTATGACAATATCTGCTAAAATCAAATAGACACATTTAAAAGTGAACTTAATGTGTTGCTAATAATGATAAGCTGTATCCAGAAAGATTCTGAACACTACATCTTAAATTAACCCTCCCTCCAACAAGTTCATAATATGTGTTTATAATTATAGGAGCAACTTAATGATAACGAGGAGACAAAGGAAGAGAGAGACATTGAATTACAACAAGATAATATACTACCAGAGACAGCTCTCTATGAAGATGTGAGGTATGTGATATCATCATATCCCATATTATTGTACATGATACATATAGTCATCATAGTACATGTACATGGATTAACTATAAAATTCTTATGTATATTGGTCATATACTTCTTTGTGACTTGCTTTCAATAATTATTTTAACTAAATGTAGCTATTTTCTACTAAATTTGCTACATATTAAAATATAAGCCAGTGTTCTCTATTCAAATAGTTACTACTACAATTACTATAATCTTGAGCATCAAATGTCCAATTACGTTAATATAATTTATTCAACCAAAATGAAATAAAGGAGCTATATAGTATACTATACATGTAGACTGTATACTACATGTTTTTGCCTTTCTAAACTGTGACAAATATAATTGTCTTATTTACTATGACATTTATTATAATATATTATGTTAATACATTCTTTTATTACTAATAAAGAGGTGTACTATCACAACAAGAGCTGGATCAATATCATAATATGACTGAGGAAATGAGTTATTCTTCACAAGTTAGTTCCAGTTGGGGGAGGTCTTACCAAGTTCCTTCTCTACCCATTATACCTGCTAACAGAATTTCATCAGGTCAAATGGTCAGTTGCCATAGTTACATGTTATACATGAACAACAAAGGAAAGTAGTATAATAATAACAAAATACATTTTGTATTCAATACTTGACTTTCACTCTTTACAAGTTTTGATTTTGAATGCTCAAGTATTTCTTTGACTAATGAAGCATCATCCTGGATATTTTTCATGCTATTAACATTTATAACATGTGCGTGTAAGGTGTGTCTCGCGTCCTTGAAGCATTATTTATACTAAAACAGTTAATATCTAGAATTGCTGGCAGTTTGGGAGGCATGTAACAGTAACCATACATCTGGGATAGGTAATCCTGGACATAGCTTGAGAATTAAGAGGCTATATTTACTTACCTATTTTTTTTCTAGTATAACAACAGTCCTCCTGTTAATACCACACCCAGTGGTCATTCAGACAGTCGAAATACTTTGTATCTTCAACATCTGGTACATTATACATAACTTAGTACAATGTTAAAGAATTATTACCTTAAGCACAAATACATTTTGGAAGTTAACATATTTAGCAATCTTCATGAATTTCACTATTTCACAAAAATATAACAATGACAATAATGTAGCGTATGTAGGGGGAGGAGCAATGTCTCAAAATTTTTATTTTGATAGATTTCTTAAAATATTTTTATCTCAAAAACAAATTTTTTTATATCATACATTCCTGTAAATTTAGGAGAGGAAAGGTTTAATAAATTCATTTAACAGATTAACTAGGAATATACAGAATATGCTAGGTTTTTTTACCTCACATAGTAAAATGCCATATTTATTGATAATTGTTGTTGTTTTGATATCTATCAGTTCAGAATAATAGTAACCTTTAGTATTTGTAGCATAACTCTATTGCTGGAATGTTCAGATTAGTTGCCTTAAGCTAAAGTACTCAGCACTAAACACCATAAGGACTTCATGTAGTTGTTAAAATAACCACTATTTGTTGAACAATTAAAATATAATATACTAACTGACCCTACTTATTAATTCACTATTATGTTCTAATTATGATATTGTTTGTGATGAAATATTTTTATATCAACTTTTATTTGATTCTATAGCATCATAACAGTGCCCCAACTCTTCCTCCTGTTACTGAGGCCACACCTACTACACCTCCATCACGTCCAAACAGTGAAGCTATGTCATATGATGGATTCAAAACTGATGAAGATATTCTATTGGGCCCCTATTATGATAGAGATAGGGAACTTGCTTTAAAACTTCAACAAGAAGAACAAAAACAACAGTTAGTGCATGATTATCGTTTGGCATCACAACTTCAAAGAAAAGAACACACTGCCAGTCCACCAAATTTCCACTCTACAGCTTACTCGAGCACAGCAGTTCCACCCCCTCCACCTCCCCTTCCTCCACCCCCTCCACCTAGTCATTCTATTCAGAAATTACCAACTAAAGTGAATCATCTTCTTGTTATGAATCAAGTTAAGAGAACTGGTAAAAGAAAGAAACTCAAACATGTAGAAACAGTAGAAAAAAAGGCTTTCAATGTTGGTTAGTAGTATCATGTACTCTTTTGCCCATTGCTTTATTTTTTATTTTCACATGATGATCACATGACAGGTCACATGACGATCCTTTTATTTTTCCTCAGGTCGTGTTGTAGATGGTACTAACAGTGAACTAACCAACTTTACTTTACAAAAAGAAATTGCAGCTTTTAATCATCATTATTTATTCAAAGTAGAACTTCGTGAGCCTCCTCCAGCTTTTCCAGTAGGAAGTAAGTTTCCTGTCAATACACAATTTACTATCCTGTATTGTAGACATATATACACTAGTAATATGTATATGCATGTTTCGTCTTGGCAGTTATAATAATTAATTATTGTAGGTGTGGTTTTTTGAGCACATGTCATAAAAGAAATCATCAATGTGTGACAGCATGATGAAATGACAACATGAATATGATTGTTTTCTGATATTTTATTATCTTTATATTCCTTCATTTGCTTCTTCTTTATTTCAAGTCTATACTCATATTCAGTATCACTTTCTTTTAAATGTCTTTTCTTTTCTAAACAGTCTTCAGCTCTTCTCTTTAAATTTTATTATAGTTTTTGTTCTTTCCTGCCTCTTTCTACATGTCACTACACAATCTTTCAACACTTCCATTTTAGCACCAAATATTAATGTTGTGGTTACAAGTTACAGTAAAGCAATTACTACATTCCTAAGTGTGACCAAACCACACATATATATATATATAGATATAGATAGATTTATATAATATATATTATATAAGGTAACATTTCAATTGAAGTAGTTATTTGAACAACAGAAACTAGCCCTTCTTTAAATCTTAATTTTTAAAGGTCTAAGTATCATATGTACTCTATGTGACTTTTAACAAACTGCATGTTATTTGTCTGTCCATTATTATAATGGGAGTATATATAACATATAAAGATTATAATAACATCATATGACTATTTATTCCATGCAGGGGTTGTTGAGAAGAGAGAAAGTCATCATGTTAAGCCTATAATACATCGTCTGAATTCACTCACACAGTCTGAAATACAAACTTATAAGAAATTTAAAATGAAACACGTACAAACTAAAGAAAAAACAACACTTCCAACACATCAAGGTAAACCAATAATTTGATAAATAACAACACTATGTCTGGATGTAACCATTTTTTTACAATTATAATTATGTCTGTTGTCATTGTTTGGATGGTTTTTAAACATGCTATTATTATTATTATTATTGTTATTATTATTAATGTAGTTATGATTTTGTACTTGCCAAGTAATACCAAAAATATGATTCTGTGTTACACAAAGCACCACAAAACAAAGTGCTATTGTGTGAACAATTATTGTATATTATATAATAACTATTGATATGATGATTGTTACATAATTTTAGATATAGAAGCTGAAAAGAATCCTCCCTTATCACAGTCATCCTCACCTCCTCCTCCACCTCCTCCTCCTCCTCCCCCACCCTCCCAAGGTCCATCTTCACCGTCAAGATTAAAAGTAAAGAGTCGTGTTTTATCTCCTTCTAGTAAGAAAGGTGTTCCCCTAAAAGAGTCAAAAAAAGTTAGCTCTCAATACGAACATCAATTGTCACAAAAAACAGACCTGGACGAAGATCGAAAACTAAAATCAGTCTCTCAACTTTCCTCAGCAAAAAAGTCTCAAGGAATTAGTCCTAAATCTGATGTTAATAATAAGATTCCTTTAAAGAAGGCAGTGGCAGTACCAAGTAAACAATCAGTCTTGCCATCTGGTAAGGTCAGTGGTGAAAAGTCAGTTCCTCAACTTTCTTCACCAAAAAAGCCTAGAGATATTAGTCTTATCAGTAAGGAGAGACCTCCAAAGAATACAATAACAAGTAAGCAGTCAGTCTCACAGTCACATGTTAAGGTCAGCAGTGATGAAGAGTTTGTTGAACCTAAACCAAAGTCACCTGTTAAGAAATCAGAATATGTTATGAAAAAAAAAGGCAAGAAATAGTAACTTATTTAGTTCATGAGATGAATAATTATTATTGTAATTTACTCTTTACTGTTTTCATGATCTTCTATTATCTTTTGTAATTTGATCCTTTGTTAATAAGTTTGTCTATTATACTTTGTTTTTGTTTTTTGAGACAGTTATAATCTATAAAATTTTTATGAAGAAAACTAATACTGTTAATTAGAGGAATATTTTTCTATCTTGGCTTTCAAATTAAAGAAATTACCACAATTTGAAATATCAATTTTGTTGTGGTTATAATTCATCAATGACATCATGCCAAAATGGTAGAGATCTGAGAGACAGTTAAATACTGACTACTGAAATACTGTTGAAAATATTAATGCTCAAAACATGAGATAAGAAAATACATAGTTCATCCATAGATATTAGAGTAGAATATCTATGGTTCATCTAAATTGTGTTACATCTCAGAAAATGGTGGCAAACATTTTTTTGCCTATGAAAATTACTGGTTATGAAAAAAGAATAAAATTTAGCATTTGACACAACTTAATATTGAATAGTAATATAATAATAATAATATTAATAGTAGTAGTAGTAGTAATAATGTTGTTATTATTTATTATATTAATTACAGTACTGTTGTACTGGTGCTTATTAATATTGCTTTACTTTTAAATCAGTCATCACTTGTGCATTATTGTAAAAAGAAATCCTATCAAGAATTGAGAGATTGTGATGTATCTTGGCTGAGATATTTAGTGTTTTTTGCCAATACGTTTCAATACGGACATCCTTACATGCATGTAGGGTGATTGCTATACCACGTGCCTGGGACATTTCTGTTCCACCACACTATATACAATTATAAAAAACAGCCCCTCCCGTAGCCCTTGTTTAACATGGTTGCTTCTCAAGTAAAGCATGCACCTACTCCACTGGAGTATATCCCGATAGTACGAGATATTCAAGCTAAATTTGACATAGAAAATGCCCAAAACTGGGCGATTGATTATTGGTCTCTTTCAATTCCGATATCCGTCGCGTACGTCTTGTTAGTGTATGCTGGACGTAAATGGATGGAGTCAAGGCCTTCATATAATCTCCGTCGTGCTCTTTTCTTGTGGAACCTTAGCTTGGCTCTATTTTCTATGTTTGGTGCTATGCAATTTGTACCAAACTTAGTTCATTCTGTCTATGACGGAGGCTTCAAACAAGCAGTTTGTAAGACAGATACAATAACCAATCCACATATCAGTCTTTGGGGCTTCCTCTTTGTCCTCTCAAAATTCATTGAACTAGGTGATACAGTCTTCATTGTTCTACGTAAAACTCCTCTTCAATTTCTTCACTGGTATCATCATATGACAGTGGTAATTTATTCATCCATGGGATCAAGTTCACCAAAAACAATTGCCCTCGGTCATTGGTTTGGCAGTATGAACTTTAGTGTACATACTATTATGTATACTTATTATGCTCTAAGAGCTGCTGGAGTTAAAGTTCCTTCCCAAATGGCAAAGATGGTAACTATCCTACAATTATCACAGATGATTGTGGGCGTGCTAGTGAATATAACTGTATATAGGAGCTACTTGAATAATGAAGATTGTGACTTTGATATCAAGACATTTCGTGTTGGAGTAGTTATCTACAGTTCTTATGCTATTCTGTTTATGATCTTCTTTTACAAGAGATACATAAAAATAAAAGATAAAAAGGAATAGATACTAATGTCAATTTTGTTTTATAATTTGTATTTAGTTAAATTATTGAAACCAATCGTATTATCTTAATAAAAGTGATATAAATTATTATTATTGTTACATAATGCCTACCTTATTTACACTATCATCTCTTTAATCAGGCTGGATACGTTTCATGCTATAAACTTTAATAACGTGCATAAAGCTAGTCTTGTCTTCGAAGTAATGTTTACACTAAAAATGGGGGATTGCTACACTTTAGGAGTGTGGTTAGTTATAGTAATTGACCCTTGCAGCTCATTCGTGGGCGAGGTTTACGTCTGTCTGTCTGTCATTAGCTGACAATGCAACAGTAATTGCATTGCTCTCACTGCCACATCCATGCATTATAACACTTGCCATGCCTATAGCAGAAGGGTAGGAATGAAGTTTAAGTTGGGGAGGCTGACCTTATAATTTACTTACGTTATATTATCAAACATCAAAAATGACCCAAAAAATTTAATTCATCTGTTGTTAAAGGAAACAAACTCTTTAGCTATTTCTAATAAGTTTATGTTATCAGTATGGTCTTTATGTGTATGTAACAGCATGACATGGTTTAGTAGTTCTTGGGTCATAGTACTTTGTAGGTTATTGTAAGAGGTTATTGTGTACATAGCCTTGAGTGCAAATTAGGGGGACTTAGCTCCCCCTGATTTGAAGTTGGAGGGGCTTCAGCCCCCCTTTTCCTACCCCTATGCTATAGTTTCAACCCATAACATAATTGCATCGTTTATATAAAGTAGTCAGTATATTTAGTATAAGTTTTCATACAGTGACGTCATCACAATTGCAAACAAACTAACATTACTACAGACACTGCAGCAAGGTATCTGGGACATATAGGATCCTGTACTTGGCTTGAGATTTCTTATTCCAGATACCATCAATAGAATGCTATATCTACTTACATAATACACCTACATGTCATTAAAAGGAAAAATGGCCACAGCATATTAGTCATTGCATATAATGGTCTCAAATATCAATTACAACAATGATACAGGCTTTTATAAACACCTGATTCTTATTTTTGAGTGTCTTTAAAGCCATTAAGACTACTATAGTTAAGTCTAAAAGTATTGCTAAAGTCAAAAACTGGGTGGTTCTTTGTGTAACTTGACACTGATTAAAGATGGTTGGTTAGGAGATAACC
Organism: Xestospongia bergquistia; assembly: GCA_963965975.1. Lineage (NCBI taxonomy): Eukaryota > Metazoa > Porifera > Demospongiae > Haplosclerida > Petrosiidae > Xestospongia > Xestospongia bergquistia. The sequence continues at coordinate 10,709,015 of OZ014412.1, read as the reverse complement.
TTTGGCCTGTTGTTGATTGAATGGTAGTTAGGTGGCATTGATGATTGATAATAGAGCATCATGAGACAGTAGATGACAGACATGATGGATAATGTGTGGTTACCGTGATGTGTGGTCACAAACTAATGTAGACAGATGTAACATAAAACTAAGGTGTGCATTTTCTAAAAAAAAAAGAAATTTATTAGTAGATACTAGACACAGGTATCACTTTGTTGCTTGTGTGAATGGATATCATTACCTTTTTGATCATCTTCATCAATATATTCTAAATGGCTAAATTCATTATCACTTTATAGCATGACAGGGTCGATCTTGAGGATCATCTAGTTCAAGAAAATGGTCGTGACACTTAATCATTTTGCAGTGTTTGCCATGTTATTTCACTATATAGCAGATTAGTTGTTTATATTCTAAAATTTTTAATTTATATTGTGTTCTTGTACAATATTCATACTTATGAATTATCATATAATTAAAATACTCGGAAGTGAAAACTTTGTGGTCATAAACGAGACTGAAGTCTATAGCAACCACTTGAAATAACACTTGTCAGACGAAGTGTTATCACTAGAGATAACTACAACCTCCTGTACTAATGATCTCCTTGGATATTGTTCTGCACACAACTAAGTATATCATAAGATCCACGTGACGCAAAAATGCTTCTATCGCATATAATCAGTGAATTAATCAGAACTTAACACATCTCACTGAGGTCACGTTAATTACATATTAATTACATTCCACAGAGCTTAATTTAAAACAAATGGTTTATTAAGACTAAATATTCAAAACATAATTATAACTGGACAGTACAAAATCAACTACTCCTTTTTATTCTTTGGTCTAATATACCTCCTGTAATAATAATACGTGAACAAAAGAGCATATGAACTATAGACAGTTGTTGCAACATAAATCACACTGATCTTTACATCACATTTCTCTTTGTTAATAACATATGTTTTATATGCAACTAAGGCAGTTATCAAGCCCATAAACATTTGCATTAACTGCATAATAGTAATTGATTTTGCCACTTGAATGGGGATTTTGACTCCAACAGCTGTAAGTGCATAATAACTGTATAAGAAACAATGCACACTATAATTCATGGCACCTAACCACTGGTTGGTAGGGTTAGCTCCACTCTGACTATATGCATACGTAAAGCTCACCAATACTGTCATGTGATGATACCAGTGAAGAAATTGAAGACGACTTTTACGTAGAACAATGAAGGCTGTATCTCCTAGTTCAATGATTTTTGAGAGGGCAAAGAACAAGAGCCATATATTGATATGTGGATCATACTTTGTTGTTGTTATACAGACAGATTGTTTGAAACCATTCTTGTATATATTGTGAACTAGGTTAGGTACTATGGATAGTGCACCAAATATAGAAAATATAGCCAGACCAAAATTCCATATGAACAGAGTACGGTGAAGATCATAAGCAGGCTTTGACTCCATCCATTTTCGGCCACCATACACTAACAAGACGTAAAGTACTGCTATTGGTATGACGAGAGTCCAGTTGTTATATGCCCAGTCCTGGGCCTTTAAGACGTCATGTTTGGACTGAATATCACTGATTATAGGAACATATTCCAGCAGAGACATTTCAGAAAAGCTCTGACACGATAATTTTGGTATCCCTATATCCTCACATTCAATATTTCCTAAGCAAGCAAAAAATGGACCGGGTAAAAAATTGGACCCCCGTTCCAATTTTGGTCGCGCCAGGACTGGACCCACATTGCCAAAATAGATCCATGTGTTAACACACATTTTGAGATTAAGGAGCGATGGACGAATATGCTCTTGTTGAAGAACCTGAAGATGTTGACCTAGTTGATGGTGCTTTCCTATACTTAACTCAATCTAGATACCCTAAAGGATGTAGTGATGCTCGAAAGAGAGCTATCAGGAAAAAAAGCTGGAATGTTTGTTATTCGTGATGGAGTGATGTTTTTCAAGAAGAAGAAGAAAGACAAGGTAATAATGAAAGAAAGTCTTTTGTTGACTTACCATATCAATTATATAGATAGTTGAGCTTCGATTTATCAAAACTAGAGAAGAGCAGCTGAAGATACTTAAAGCTTGCCACTTTGATCCAACTGCTGGTCACATGGGTGAAAAGAAGACTATTGGAAGGATTACTGAGCGGTTTATATGGAGTGAAATAGTTAAAGATGTAAAGAAAATGGTAATGAGGACTGATGACTTTATGATGAAATAGTTAACATGAACGGTGAAAGCTCCTTGGTATTATGTGGGCATAGATTTCCTCGCCCCAATGAGTCCACCTTCAAGGCAAGGAAACCAATATATCTTAACTGTAAGTGACTACTTCACTAAGTTCGTGGAAGCTGTCCCATTGCCTGATAAATGTGCTCATGGTGTTGCAAAAACCGTCATTAAGGTATATAATTATATTGTAATATAAGGGAATCAATACAGTTCAATCAATTGATGTATGGATCCTATATTAATTTGTGTTTTTTTTACTTTGTTAGATCTTCATGAGGATGGGAATTCCTCGGGTCATAACAAGTGACAATAGTAAGGAATTTAAGAATGAGCTAGATAATGAGTTATCAATTAATTTGGGAATTAAACATATATTCACTACCCCTTACCATCCTCAGGTAATTGTATGATTTTTTCAATCACTTTATTTAATTTATTTCACAGGCAAATGGACTCGATGAAAGGTATAATCAGACGCTTCAGCATATGCTGGTTAGATTTGTCCTTGACAAGAAAGATATGTGGGATGAGTTTCTTGATACAAGCATATATGCTTATAATACTTCAGTTCATGAGTCTACGGCCTTCACTCCATTTGAACTTATGTTCGGTCGCAAAGCTTTCCTTCTAATTGACATTGAGATTGATGACAAAGGTCCAGAAGAGCTAATAGAACAACTATCTAAAGATATAGGTGATGCTCAAGCAGTTCAAGAAATCACTAGTCAACGTCTAGAGTAACTTGAAGTAGCTAAAACAATATTAAGAAAGCACAAGAGAAGCAAAAAGAAATTTTTGTTAGAAAGCATGCTTGTCCTAATGTCTTTTTAGTTGGAGAGAAGGTGCTAAAGAAAGATATGAGAAGGAAGAAAAGATCAGGAGGAAAGATGGATGAACCTTATACTGGTCCATATATTATTACCAAATGCTATGGCAAAGGTATCTATTCAAGTTGCTGATCCAAGTAATGTAATTTTGCAAGTTAGTGGTGCTCAACTGAAACCATACATTGACCACCCTGATGAATATGTAGGTAACTATCCACTTGATGACTCAATTCTGCCACTACCTCCTTGGATAACATAGTTAACCTCTCTCAATAACGAAAGTGAAACTAGTAGCTTTGATGAACACGTGAGTTATTGCTGCCAAATCTGGACCGCCAGGTCTAATTTTTGCTACCATAATTGGACCCCCCCTGGTTCGGTTTTTTCCAGGTCCATTTTTTGCGTGACAGATCCCTAATAGTAAGCATTAGGAAAAATTGAATCCCAATACTTTATTTTGACACCTAAGAGAAAGATAGATATAAGCGATCTAGATTTCCCAATAGTCATCATTGGAGATATGAACAAGGAGATTAACAGATTGATGATATATGATTAGACTTTAACAGTTAGACTGTATTTCTTACCATACTAGTTTCCCTCTTCAAGTGGCAGCCGTTTTATTGCTAAACAAAATTTACGAGATCACATTCCTTGTGGTCAACGGAATCTGCTATACTTTGCTTATGAAAAGTACACTAAATCTTGTTCTTATGGTTTGGATCATATTAAAAATGACGTCAAAAGAACCAGATGGTTGCCAAGAGACCACTTGACTTTGAGAGTTTGAAATTGGTTGAGTTATTATAAAGTGTTGATAATATTTTTTACATGAATAGATTATAGTATATAACACTGTGGTAAACCAAAATTTCATAAGCTTAGACTTGCAGCATTTGTTTTGAAAGAGAAAGTTAAAGTAAGACTTAACAGATTACTAAGTTTGGGAATTAGTTCCCCTGTTCAGTCAAGGCAGGCTACACCCATAGTGACACTACCTTCTAGTAGCAATTAACTTCCACAGCATTCTTAATAATTATAAATGAAGTAGGGAGCAATGAAGATACCAAACGTTGTTTGTGCCTCTCCTCCCCTTTCAAGACTTCTTTCTTGCCATTGGTTTGATCACAGATTGCTTCATAAGCAAAGTCACTTGCTGTTTTAAAAGTTTGATATTGGGAGCAGAAATGTTCCTAAAATGGTTGTGTTGGTTAGTTGAATCTGCAGTTAAGTTCACAATAGTCAGGCAACTCGGACTCAAGCCACTTCGACAAGATGATCAAAACATTTTCTTCTATAAGTCTAATTATCATATATTGTCAATGACTTTATCATGTAATGATTACAATTACCATTAATTCATGATTATCCAATTACCATTACCATTGGCCTCTATGAGGGCAGAATGGACACTTGTTCATAATTGTCACATTTGGACAATGACACTCTGAGAAGAGCCCTTTATTAAAAAAAGGTGTTTTATGCATGGATGTAAGGTGAGGTATTTCCTTTCCTATTAAATCCAATTAGCGCTGAAGTACAATTTAAGTTTATTCATTATTTGTTCACGTGCATATCGTGATTCATGCGAACACACCATGTTTTCTCTCGTGTTCTGCCTAAGATCACATAATCACTAATGTCTGGTCAAATTTAGTATATTAATAAATACAACAAAGTGATGTTTACTATACTTTATTATGTACTATGTCAAACAAAATGACAATGGATTGACTAAATCAACCAATATTTTTTTACTGTTTGATACTATTTACTTTTGACACCTAATTGTGCTGAATTGACAATTCATGAGTTTCTTAAGATAGGAACCCAGATAACGGATTAAATGAGTCAGTATATATTGGAATCTCTTGGATTAAAAATTAACAAATCTAGAATGTAAGATATTTGAAACATGTTGACTGACTGACATTTTATTTGCATAATTGTTATAATATTACCAATAACAGTATTAATTTTAAGTTACCATCATTGTCCAAAGAGCCTTTAGGTGCATAGGTACTATCCAATAACAGTAGTCTTCTAACATTCGTAACTATAAGCACATGTATACTAACTCAGAAATGAAAGGAAGTCAACATCTTGTACCATTTCGTAATTGTTTTGAACAATAGGATCAATGCCATTTTTTGAATCTATGTATTATGTTTATTACTGCTTATTATTCATTGAAAAGTAGGTATAATTAATATAAGATCACGCCCATTGTAAATTTACCTGACCTGTCAAAACTTTGTGGTCAAGAAACGAGACTAAAGTCTATAAGCAACCACTTGTAATAACACTTGAAGCGTTATCACTAAAGACAGCCTCTTAGAATAATATCCTTGGATATTTTTTGCCAGCTGCACACATTAACTATATCATACGAATGAAAAAATGCGTCTATCACGTATAATCGGTTAATTATCAGAATGTAACACATCTCACTGTGTCACATAAATTACATATTTAATTACATTCCACAGAGCTTAATTTAAGAACAAATGTTTTATTAAGACTAAACATAGTTATAAGTCACTACAAAATCAACTACTTTTTGTTCTTTGGCCTAATGTACCTCCTGTAATAGAAATACATGAACAAAAGAGCATATGAACCATAGACACTTAGTGCAACATAAATTACACTGATCTTTACATCACACTCCTCTTTGTCAATAACTGATGTTTTGTATGCAACAAAGGTAGTTATCAAGCCCATAAACATTTGTATTAACTGTATACTAGTAATTGATTTTGCCACTTGAATGGGGATTTTGACTCCAACAGCTGAAAGTGCATAATAACTGTATAAGAAACAATGCACACTATAATTCATGGCACCTAACCACAGGCAGGTAGGGTTAGCTCCACTCTGACTATATACATAGCAAGTGCTCAGCAATACTGTCATGTGATGATACCAGTGAATAAATTGAAGACGACTTTTACGTAGAACAATGAAGGCTGTATCTCCTAGTTCAATGATTTTTGAGAGGGCAAAGAACAAGAGCCATACATTGATATGTGGATCATACTTTGTTGTTGTTATACAGACAGATTGCTTGAAACCATTCTTGTATATATGGTTAACTAGATTAGGTACTATGGATATTGCACCAAATATAGAAAATATAGCCAGACCAAAATTCCATATGAATAGAGTACGGCGAAGATCATACGCAGGCTTCGACTCCATCCATTTTCGGCCACCATACAATAACAAGACATAAAGGACCGCTATTGGTATTGAGAGAGTCCAGTTGTTATATGCCCAGTCCTGGGCCTTTAAGACGTCATGTTTGGACTGAATATCACTGATTATAGGAACATATTCCAGCAGAGACATTTCAGAAAAGCTCTGACACGATAATTTCAATCCGGGACTAAAACTGACCCTTACGGAAAAATTATTTTAGCTGCTAAATTTGGCCCTCACGACCAATTTCGTTATATACCATTTTTCTGTCCGAGTATGGTGCTACAGGTGTCATCATGACTTTTGAACCAACAGTTAATTAGGACTCATTCACTGAACAGACTTCTTTAGTACTATCTCCAATGTCTACTAACAAACCTTTAAGTTCAAGTTGATATATCCCCCAATGATGTGCAAGTGCATCATTTAACTTAACCAATCAACCTCCCAAAAGTGATTTCCATTTGTAATAATTATTATTGAATATTGTGTATTAATTATATTTGTTATAGTATTTCTGTACTAGGGACAGAGAAGTATGGTATTTCATCAAGTATAATTATTGCATTCTTCTGTGATGTAATATGGTTTTGTGAATTAATATTCTATGTCTTGAATTGTATTGCTTAACTTCAGTTCAGTTTTAGAGTTGCATTGGTCTAGTTCATATATTAGTTAGTGGTACCTTATGTTGTATGATTTCTTAGAGTGTTGTTACTTATTGTAATTGAGTTATTCATGATCAAGAGATGCATGTGTAAAGAATCTAATTATTATTATTATTATTATTATTATTATTATTATTATTATTATTATTACTATTATAGTTTTACAGATGCAACAAGATAAAGTGTTAAAGAAAAAATTCATAAAAAGATAAATTGAAAGTGCTGCTCTGAGGGTCGTTCACCAAGATCTGGTGATGTCTGACTATCTATGAATAAAACTCTGGACAGGGATACAATGGACAAGGACAGGAAATGTTTCTGGAGCATACATTATCCACATGAAAACTTTGTAAAAAATAGTTCAAGAAGATTAGTTTGATCCTAAGGTTGATGGAGGCCATACTGCCTGAAATGACAATAAAGGGAAGAGCCAACACAAGCAATCAATAAAAATGTTGGTATTTTGTTGTATTACATTTGTTATGAATCAGTCTTTTAGTTGAAGTTACTCTAGTAAGCGGAAGAGAAGGTTATATATTGAAGTATATCAAAGTTGTCAGATGGTTCTTTGAGATATCTCATAAAAAATACATCATGCATTTCCAGCCAAATAGTTAAGGGCAAACGTTTTTGAGAAAATAATCTGGCCTTATAATCAGACTTAAAGTCATTTAGAATATATTTGGTGGCTCTATGTTGTAATAACTCCATAGCCTAATGTCCTTGAGGTATTGTGGCCTCCACAATTGAGAGCAATGGATTAAGTGTGTACAAGTTAGAGTTAAAAACATATGTATAGTACTTTTTAGTGCTAGAGTTGATTGGAAAAAAACTGCAGATTAAATAAAGGGAATGATAAGCTTTTGATAAAATATTATTGTAATGGACAAGGCAATCAAATCTGGAGATAAAAATATACCAAGATCACAGTGGCATCTGGTTGTTTGTGTTGGAGTTCCATCTAAGTAAAAAGTGAAAGATTTAGAACGTGATAGCTGAGAAAAATGCATATGGACACATTTAGAATGATTAAACAGAGGTCAAACTGAAAACTTAATCTTCATACAGGTGAGTTAATATCACTACTTGATAAAATTAAATACAAGTGAAGCACAAGAATCAGGAGGAGGTCCTGTTGGCCCTTGTAGTAAAGGGGACTAGTCCTAACCTTATCAGAAGAGACTGGCTCTGCAAAGATCAAAGTAAACCTCTGGAATGTTCACACCCTAGTTGACCGACACCCATTAGATAAACTCTTAGAAAAGCATCCATTTGTTATTAAGGATGAACTGGGTTTGTCTTCAAGGTGTCAAAGTTCAGTTATTGTCTACTCATAAATTAGCAGTGAACATAAGTAGTATACATAACAGATACTACACCTCATAAATTAGATACTTATTTTTATCTCATGAAAATAAAGCCCACATGTCTGTGTGTATAAAAGTTGATTTTCTTTTCTTGTAAGAACAAATTTATGCTACAGTAGTACAGTACTTTTACCTATATCTATATGAATAGACTTTAACACTTAGAATGTATTTCTTAGTTCTTACCATACTGGTTTCCCTCTTCAAGTTGCAGCCATTGTATTGATTAAGAAAGCTCATGAGATCACATTCCCTGTGGTCAATGGCATCTCCTATACTTTGCTTATGAAAAGTAAAATAAATCTTATTCTTACAGGTCAGATCATATAAAAATGACATCAAAACAAAAGAACCGGCTAGTCACCAGAAGACCACTTGCTTTGATAGTTTGATATTGGTTGAGTTATTATAAAGTTATGATCTTTTTTTACTGGCAAGGTGAACATGTATAGACTATAAACAGTATGCTTGTAATGTATGACATTTAATTTAGCTCTGTGGTTTTCCTGTATGTTAATTTACTTTTAATGTGCTGTATAAATATTGATTTTTGTGTAATCTTGATCAGTGTGTGTAACTGTGAAAGATATCTAAAGTAATAAAGAACAAGATATAACAATGGCGACGAGAGTTGTTGGGAGTGGCATTAGCCAGAGAAGGTTAGCCTTCAATTTTTAACCTTTTTCTTCTAAACTGGCCCACGCATGCGCAAGACCAAACAATACACGTTTATTCCCGGGAATAAAGTTATAGCCATGCTATTTTATATAGCATTACAGCCTCCTGGTATCACTAACACAGGTTACACAGCTAGCAATTGCTATAATAGTAATGTCCTCCAGTGTCTGTTGAATCACCTTACCTTTTTAGAATTCCTGCAATCAACCAGCAAACATACATGTTGTGAATGTACAAAATCAGGTATAATATATAATAATATATTATTGTAAATTTAAAGTTAAAAAATTCAAACTAATACAAACTTATGCTGTTACACAGGAGTATGTTTATTAAAGGTATTACGAAACCTATACAACGTGTACAGGTATAGCAGTGGTACAACAACACTTCCATCAGAATCTCTTGTTCAAACTCTATCAAGTAAAAGAGAAAAAAATACAATAAATAAAAGAGTTTATTATTGCAAACAGATATTCATGAATCATTTGTTCCTGGTAGATACCAAGATGCTCATGAGTATTACATTCAACTAGTCAATAATTTAACTGAATTATTTGATGCAAGGTAAGGGCTTGTAACACATTTTAAAATGTTTATTATTGACTACAGGACAAAACAACTAGTAGAACAATTTTTTTTCATAAGTGGATGGAAACAGGTTACAATTCAGTAATATTTTTATCAGCTATCTGACTCTTTTTATCACAGTGACATGTAACAAATGTAATTACAGCAACACTAAGACACAGACTAGTAGTGTGTGTTTGTATTGAAAATAAATGTTAGTAATAATATTAAGAATGGTGTTCAATATTATGTTGAACAGGGTAACAAGAAAATCCACCTTCAGGACTTGATTTTGATGAGTTAGATAATTCAGACAATATTGTAGACTACATTTGTGAAGGCTGTACATGTACACCTATAATCCTGTTATTTGACAAGATCAGTCATAGATTTGTCCCTAAGTTTAATATAATATAAATTTCGGTCAGGCCTGGGGTCAGTTACATTGCAATGTAATCTATTACTATTACTATTACTTCAAAAGTTTTCTATTACTATTACTATTACTATTACTGGCTGAATTCATAGTAATATAGTACTATTACTATTATTATTACATATTACTATTACGGTACCCCAGGCCTGATTTAGGTGTTGAAGCTGTGGTGAATCTTTTCAGACTTTTGATGTAACAAAACATGCCAACCTTTTATGTATTCAGATAACAAAGACTTCAACATCGTTAGTCAAACATATTTGTAACAAATAACATTTATGGCATCAATCTGATGCCTTTGACACTGACTGTCTGAAGAAGGCATCACACTACATCAAATAAGACAAAAAGTGATACAGAAGCTCACACAAAGTGTGCAAGTAATACTGAATACAAAGTACACATATTATTGTTCATTGATTTGGTAACAGTTACAAAACTTCCAGCAAATCTATCTAAGTCAACTAGTGAAAAACACATGTGTTCAATCTGTGGAAGGGGTTATTCATTTCGAAGTGGTCTCTCAAAACACATCAGGAGTCCACATAATGATGTGGAAAGTGGTCTAGTTACATGTAATAGCAGGTTTGTGATAACATGCGTTCATTACCTTTTTTAGTTAATATCTTTTACCAAAGAGTGCCAAGTCTTCAAAAATTACTCCTACATCTTCAATCAAACCATCAGCTGTCTATAGAAGAAAAGGAGATAAGTTTTGATACATTAGAAGAATTTTATGAATGGAAGGAAGAGTTTGAAACAACTACACGTTCCTTATTTGTTCTTAAGTGTGCACCACAGGTCTCCAATGGTATGAAAGTGTTTTACTATTACTGTAACAAAGCAGGTACATACAAATCTGAGGGAACTGGAAAACGTCAATTAAAAACACAAGGAACAGCTAAGATAGGATCTCAGTGCTCAGCTTATATCAAAGCAGTACAGGACATCAACACACACAAAATTCATTGTTACTATTGCCCTATACGCTATAATCACACAACACAATTAGCTTATTTACGACAATTCGACAGGATATTGCTAAAAAACTTAAATAGGGAGTGAGTATGGAACATATTTTAGATACTATTCGCGAGTCAGTATACAACAATATCAAACGAGAACACTTAATTACCAGACAGGACATCCACAACATAAAAACTCAATACAACATCGAGGGCGTTAATCGTCATGCCAACGACTTAATTAGTGTCAACACCTGAATATTAGATATGCAAGCACTTCCTTATAACCCCATTTTAATTTATAAAGAGCAAGGAAGACCACAACCTGATGATTTAAATAATTTGGCAGATGATGATTTTCTGTTATGTATTCAAACAGAATTTCAGAGGGACATGCTATTGGCTTTTGGGCATGACACAGTATGCATAGATACCACACATAGTACCAACATGTACCATTTCAATCTAATAACTCTGGTTGTGATTGATGAATATGGGAAAGGAATACCAGTAGCTTGGATGCTTTCTAACAGAGAAGATGCAATATCATTGATACCTTTCTTTGCAGCCATTAAAGGTAGTAGTGGTGTGGTTTCTCCATCATGGTTCATGTCAGATGACACTGACAATTACTTTAATGCATGGAAAGCACTGTTTGGTGAAGGAGATACTAAGAAAATTATTTGTGTCTGGGACATAGACATAGATAGAACATGGAGAAAAGCATTAGCTGAAACTGTGAGAGACAAAGAAGATCAAATAAAAATATACCATCAACTAAATATTTTACTCAGTGAAAGAGACAAAGCTAAATTTAGAGTTACATTGCAAACTATTCTCACTTACCTACAAACAGAGCATACTCATTTTTTTGCCTACTTTACTTCAGATTACTGCTCACGGTTACCACAATGGGCAACATGTTACCATACTCAAACGACAATCAACACTAACATGTACCTTGAATCATTTCATAGAGTCCTAAAAATATTGTACTTAAACCACAAAACAAAATAGAAGAATTGACAGTTTACTTTTTACTTTATTAAGAGTAGCAAGAGATAAGGCATTTGAACATTTCATAACCAAGAAATGGGAAAAAAATCACAGAATATGTGAGGTAAACAAACACCACAAGAGAGCTCTTTTGTTAAAATTGTCTTCTGCTAAACAAACTGAAAATACAAAATGGAAAGTACAATCACAATCATCTCCTGACACAAATTATGTCATTGAGAAAGCTCAAGAAAATTGTGGATGTAAGCTTTGATGTACAGAATGTGAAATTTGTCCCCATAACTACACTTGCACTTCCTTAGATTCTATCTTACACGGAATGGTATATAAACATGTTCGCCTTGTACATATGAAATATATGTAAAAGGACACAAACAGTATGTCAGAAGATCCTACTCTGCTAACTGATACTTACTCCTACTTTACCAGCCTGTTATCTAACAAGAAACCTGACACATCTTTGACACAAACTAAAACAAGCTTGTTAAAGAAACTTCAAAAACTTGAAGCACTAGTTACTGTCAAAATATAGATGCTATACAGACTGCTAACAGGCATGTTCAAGCTGCTATCTCTGTAATAACTGTTATAAACCAACAAAGCACTGAAAAAAAGCTACCTGTTAAACAAAAGGTGTCACCAAAACAAAACTGTGAATATCAACATTTTTTTTACAAAAAAGAGAAGGTACAGTTCTACTCCAACTCTGTCTGAGGCCTACTGTTAAAGAAATAAATAAAATTGAAAAAGACCTTGAGAGTGCAGACGTAAAATTCTGTGGTAGCTGTTAGAAAGATGCTGTTGATATTGTTGAATGGATACAATGTGACATATGCACAGTATGGTTACATCTATATTGCACACAACCACAACTAACTACTATACCAGCTAATTATATATGTCATTTTTGTAACATCAAAGAAATAAAATGATTTTAAAGTGTATATTTCTTTCTTACTTATAATTAGTGTTGTTATATCCTCTCAATAATCCGAGGCATAAGATTCTTTTTCATTATCTTTTGTTCCCTTGGTTACAACAGGTCCTTTATTTTCTTGACAGATCCTTAGCATCTCTTAAGTGTGGTTGTTCACAATGTGGTTGATCATGTGCAGTAAAACTCACGTGAGGGGTACTAACAAAACTGAGAAAACAAGGGGCTAAATTTTTGGATAACCTCCGGCTAATGGCTATCTTACTTGGTGCCATAGGCGTATCTAGGTCTCTAAAAGTACTAAGGCTTATTAATTATTTATCATTATTAATTAGTAGTTATTAATAGTTATTAACAATTTTAAACTTTTATTCAACCAAAAACAAGGCATGTTTCCTGTCCCTAAACCCGTTCTGAGTGAATGCATCATCTGGATTGCTATGCCAGAAAACCTACATGGGAAACAAAAAGCAGCATCCAAGCTTTTGAATATTCAAGCCATGTTGGTTGGTACCATCTAGGTTTAAACAATTGACTAAAACAGAAAGTGGAAAATCAATGCCGACTGGTTGAGTAGGCTTTTCGGATTTATCTTTAGCTATGTCTGCAGGACCATCTACTCTCGGCTTGAGCTTGATGCTATGTCACCAACATGTACATGTACGTTAACTTCTGGTATTGTGGGTATGTCATTACCTAAACCCTATGAATCTGTAGATCAACACCATCACCATCTGTGTCTGCAGAGTACAAGAAAAGTAGAAAGAATAACTTCAAACTACTTTGTTATTAAATTTACAGCTAACCATTTTGATCATTTAATCCTCTAATTTCTCTGTCAATTTCTTCATTGCTGTCATTTCCACTGTCATCTTCCTCACTCTCTGGAACATTGTATGATTTTTTTGATGGACCTACACCACTACTGCTACTATTACTAGAGCCACAAGTCTATAAGAGTCTTTTCATATTGGCACTCAGATCACAGTTCATAAAACAGGTGCTAATTGCTAACTGCGAAGTCATACATGGCATGTGTTAGTGGTTAGTCTTTGTGCAAATAAAAGCAATGAATTTATTTTTGAAAAATATAATTAAGTTTGGTCTGGCCAAGTTTACCCGGGTAAAGACCCTGCTGGCCCGTGTCTAAATATGCCTATGCTTGGTGCCTTAGCCCAGTTCGAGCCAAGCAAGATGCAATGGACATCGTACCATAGGGGTAGAAAGATAGTAGGGATTAGGGGGGCTAAAATGTTATCAGTAGCAATAACTGTTCCATGAGCAGGGGGTTGCATTCCCAGAAGTTTTTAGTTTGAAAACCTTGTAAGATTATGTTAAATGATGACAGATGATTATGACTGAATTAAAGAAATGACATATATGTACATGACCTAATAAAATATTTTAATAATGTCCAAAATAGTTTGCACGTCTCTTGTTGCTGGTTACAAAATCCTTTGCGATACTTAATAAATTTATCTTATCAATACGCTCCTTGTGTGTGTGCATTAGTACTACATTATTAAGTCTCTTTTGAGTCATTGTGGATCTTAAATAATTATTCAGTCTTCGAAGTGATGAGAATGTTTGTTCTGCTGTAGTGGATGTCATTGGCACAGTCAAGTAAATGGTTAAAAGCTTGTATACCTCAGTGAACATTGATTTTCCTAAGTCGCTACTGTTCATTACTTCACAAATGGTGCTGAGCTTGGTAATATTTTTATCCCTTGGCTTGGTGTATTTACTCGGACAAAATCTTGAAGCATTGAAAGCTGGTTCACCAGCTTGTCAAAGTTGATGACAGATGAATATATTTCCATGATTTTTTCAGATGGCTGTTTCAAAGTTCCATTACTGGGCTATTGGCACTGATGAGAATGTCTTCCATTTCACTTAAAATACTCAAACTGATTTGATTTAATCACTGCTGTATTTCACTAAGTAATATATCTAGTACCTCAAAGTATTGTTGCCTATAATAATCTCTAGGTGTTATATGTTGATAGTTATCATCTATTCGTTTAGGAATTCTTTTTGGTTGTGACAACTTTGGTTCGTCAGTTTTATCACTTGCCTCTTGAACAACAGAATCGTAAAAAGAGTTGAAAGCTTCCTCACATCTTTGTCTCCGTAAGTAAGCCATTGTAGCATCTCTGGCTTGAATGGAAACTTCAGCAGTAATCGTCTTTCCTTGCAGAGTGGTAGCTAGCTGTTCAGTAGCACTAAATACTAGATGACACATTTTAGTCCAAAGTAGGTATGAAACTGCTCCAAACTTGTAGCCAGACCAGCAGCTTTAGCCCTTGCATCACTAGTGCAAGCATCTTCACTGATCTTTTCCAATGCATCCATTAACACTAAATAATTCCTCAGCACTGAATCAACTGCAGATGTTATAACAGCCCATCTGGTAGGACATAATGGCTTAATTGATGGCAAACTTGGAGAACTTGATTCTTTCTGCAAATGCTGGAAAATGGCTAAACGCTTTGGAGACAGTTTGATCAAGTTGTCGAGCTCATTTGCTGCAGAAAGTCCTTCCTGAATTGGTTTGGATTGAGCTGCACAGTCTTGTAAGCAAAGGTTCAATGAATGAGCTAAGCAGTGTATGGAAATAACTTTTAACTCTATTCACAAAATTTGTACTGCTACTCCTGTCAAATAGCCAGCCATAACAGCTGTCCCATCATAGGCTTGCCCACAACAGCCGCTTAAGGGCAAATTACAATGTACAAGGCAATCCAGAATGACCGACTTGAGACTGGATGCATTAGTACATTCAATGCTTACAATGCCTATGAAATCTTAATAAATCTCATAACTCTGGTCCACCCATCTAAGTGATAATGCTAATTGTTCAAGTCCACTAGTTCATCTGCTATTATTGCAAAAAAGGGTTGATCACACTGATTGGTCATCAAGTAAGGATCGTAAAAGTTGATTTGCCATTAATGCAATCTGTTCATTTATGATTTCAGGAGACAGATATTTTTTGGCTCGTAAATAAGCATCCTAATCAGGAACATCATCTTTTCTTAGTAGAAGTAACTGATTTAGATTACCTTCATCATTGTTGCTATGTCCTCTGATGGCCAAGCCTTGACGTAGCAAATATTTTAGGGATTCAAGTTGTTTAAGAAGGATCTTTTACCTTGTTTCCTGGTCTTTTTGTTCTGCGGAGCTAACCATTGAAATCACAGTAGGTCTCACTGACATCTCATGTGAAAATAATGCTTCTTTATGGGCATGGTTTTTTTCGTGCTCTTTGAATTTCTGACGTCCTTTTTTCCAGTTATTGAAACCTGTTGTAACAAAAGAATTCTTGAATTTTGTGCCAAATGCAAAACCTCCATTTCTATTTTTCCTTCAGCAATGGAAGCAGTATAATGAAATTCTAGTGGTGCAGTACATCAGCCATTTAAAATCATTAAACCAACTTCTTTGAATACTACGATTCTGTTTACCGTGCTTTTTTGTGCTGCTACTAATATTCACCAAATGATATGGTTCATTTCTAGTTAACAGGCAACATTCCTTTCTGCAAACACTACCTTCATCGTAGTATGATTCATAATTACTTTCTTCTTCTATTTCATTCTCTGACTCACTGGATAGTTCATCTTCAGACTCATGCTGGTCAAGATCAAGTTCAACTGTGGGTGTCGGTTCCAAGGATCCAGTTGAGAGGAAAAAAAGGTTTGAGAGTTGACTGCTTTGATGCCATTTTCTACCTTTCTTGATGTTCAGCTGCTTTTCAGTAAAATTGGGATGGATTAAATGACTTCAACAAAAGAGGTACTACATACATACTAATTAGGTCAAAGGTTTAGCTTGTGCTGAAAAGCAGCTGACTACAAACAAGCCTTTGCATGCATGCATGCATGATTAATTTCTTTAAAATAGATCTATATACATGTATCTTTACTTCGTTAACATTATTAGGGGGCTAACCCCCCCCCTTAATCAACATTAGGGTGGCTAAAGCCACCTAGCTCCTTTGGTTCCTACCCCTATGCATCGTACTCTGAAAAAATAGAAGAGTATCTGGTAGCCAACAGTGTAGACAATCCAAGAAAAAAGTACGCATTCTACTTAGTAGTATTGGAGATGCTACATACGAACTCTTAGGTGACTTATGTGCTCCTGATAAACCAAACACAAAAAGTTTCGAGGAACTAGTTGAAAAGTTAACAGAACATTTCCAGCCGACACAGACAGTAATTTCAGAATGTTATAAGTCAACAGACCGGAGAGACTGTGATTGAATATATTGCAGCACTGAGACATCTAGCCAAGAATTGTACATTTGGAGACTTCTTGAATGATGTGTTACGAGACAGGTTTGTATGTGGTCTTGCTAGTGAATCAAATCACTGTTGAAAGATAAGAAGCTCACGCTAGAGACGGCATGTGAGACTGCCACAGTTGTGGAAGTAGGAGCTACAGACACCTCTCTCATGTCACAGACACAAAAAACCTGTATGAGTACACCGTCTGCAGCGAAGGAGAGAGAGTCAGTCCCTGACAAAAAGCAAGGCATATGTAAAACAAGAGAAAAACTGTTACTGTTGCATGAAATCAAGGCATACTCCAGACGAATGCAAGTTCAAAAACACACAATATTATGGTTGTGGAAAAAACGGCCATATTAAAGAAGCTTGCAGATCGAAACCAAGGAAAATAAAACAGGTTGAAGAAGACATAGAAGTGGCTTAAAAAACCAAAGTGATGCCCATCAGAAAAAGGGAATTAATCATTAACAGCCAACCAGTAAACATGGAAGTGGATACTGGTGCAGCAGTAACAGCAGTTTCAGAGAAGACACATAGGGTGAAAGTACAACCAACCAAGACAAAGTTGAAGTCAGTAACAGGACAGACGATGCCATTAGTAGATGAAGCCATTGTACAAGCCGAGATTGGAGGTATGAAAAGAAAGGTCAAATTGTTTGTAGCAAAAGGAAACTGCCCATCACTATTTGGCAGAGATTGGATTCAGTTTTTCTATGGAGATAATTGGGCAGGAAGACTCACACAAGTCAATGTGTTAGAAATGACACAGAAAAGTAATCATTTGCAAGTACTACTGGAAAAATACGATCAGACAGTATTCAAACCTGGGCTGGGAGAATTAAGAGAAACAAAGGCAAACTAAAGTTGAAACCAAATGCCATCCAAAGTTTTACAAGCCACGTCCAGTACCATATGCAGTTAAGGTAAAGTTAGGAGAAACATTAGAAAGAATGGTAATGAAGGGTAATCTAGAAAAGATAGACTACAGTGAGTGGGCAACACCAATAGTAGCAGTGATGTAACCAGATGGCTCAGTGCAAATCTGTGGGGATTATACAAAGTCACCCTGAACCCATGTTTGGAAGTAAATCAGCACCCACTACCACATATTGAAGAGTGTTTCCAAACCATGAATGTTGGAAAAAAATTCACTAAGTTAGATCTGGCTCAGGCATAAAATCATGTGCAGCTGGAAGAAGCATCAAGAGAGCTAACAGTAATCAACACTCACAAAGGTCTGTACCGTTGGAAAATACTACCATATGGTGTTGCTTCCGGCCCTGCCATTTTTCAACAGATCATGGATAAAATTTTCCGTGGATTATCGCATGTAGTTTGGTATTTGGATGACATATTAGTGAGTGGAACAACAGAACAAGAACATCTAAAGAATTTAGAGGAAGTCTTCAAGTGATTAGAAAAATATGGGTTGCGAGTAAGAAAGAGCAAATGCACCTTCTTCCAGGACTCAGTAGAGTGTCTGGGATATGTGATAGACAAGGAAGGTGTAAAACCAGTTAAAAAGAAGATCAAAGCTATGGTGGCAGGCAAGTCACCAGTGAACACTGAGCAGTTACAATCATTCCTTGGAATGGTCAACTATTATGGCAAATTTATTCTGAACCTCTCCACTATAGTAGCTCCATTAAACCAATTGAGAAGAAAGGATGTTCCATGGAAATGGACAAAGAAGGAAGAAGGAGCTTATCAGAGATTGAAGGAACTGTTGAGTTCAGCAAAATTGTTAATCCATTACAACCCAAGCTACCATTAAAGTTAGACTGCAATGCCTCATCCATGGGAATTGGAGCAGTGTTGTCTCACATCATGGAAACTGGAGAATTTGAAGAAAAGCCAATTCACTATGCCAGCATTTTTTCTGAATCATGTATAAAAGCAATATGAATAAGTCAGATATATCTGAGAAGCTTCTGAATTATTTGCACTTCTAAAATATGAAAGAGACTAGATCTGAAATATATCTTACTATATCATACTATATCATGTGATGCACATTAGATATCTGAAAAGATTCTGAAGGGAATATAGCTTTAAAATTTAAAGAAGGCGGGAACTTAAGAAAATGGCTTGGCAAGAGTTTAAATATCGTACTCTTTTTACCAGGAAACAGTCAGTCCATTGGTTTCAAGATACTCCAATGGTTCTTGCACAGTATCTACAGTCCTTAACCGGTTTTGAATTGCCTCTATATCTATCACCAGACAATTTCTGACTACACTTGTTGCTATGCCTCAAGTTCCTGAGTCTTCAATCTTGCCTTTTTGGCGATGCTCCAAAAAAGATGGAATGCCAAAGGAGATGGACATATCAGTCATGCCCAATTCTGAATAACCAGGAGATTGTATCTATCAAAAGGCAAGAAACTTTCCTCATCTAAGAAGAGATCCCAGGTACGTCTTATTTTTCATTTTACTCAGTATAATACAACAACATAAAATAGTATATACTGATGAAACCTTCAATGGAGACATTATATTTGGGATAACAGACCCCAACTGACCTCACTGCAGTTTATTTGAACCATATTCATGATAGAGTGAGTGGCAACAACCATATGCACATATAACTATAGTTGTGTCATATCTATGTTAGGTTATTTGTCAATGTCTCTCACTGAATTGTCATGAGAAAGAAAGAAATCTTATACTGGCAAGTCTCTAAGTGAGTCAAAGTATTACAGGAATAAAATTAATGTCAATTTTGTTTATGTTTATGTGTTTATAAAAGAAATGAAATTGAACCAAATCAAATCAAATGAAGTGTAAGGTATTGTTAAAGTAGACATTCTTAATTCTGACACATGTCTTTTATGTTTTAAAGAAATCTAAGTAAAAGCAGTACAAGACTAAGAATTAAGGTAAAGCAATATTTCTTGTAGTATTAGACAATATGTACTATAGAAAAAGAGTAGGAAGAAGAACGTTCAGGTGACAACCACCAACTTAGTATAAGCAATACATACTTTATAACAACGCAATAAAAGCTGAAGAGGCGAAGATGATGATAGAGTCAAGAATGCTCTCAAATAAAGGACACTTCAAACTAAGGTAAGTTATATAAATGTATAATAATGCTTTGTTAATTTTTTAAGCTTTTTAACTTTTGTCAAAGAAAACAAAGAAGATAGTTGACATCATGACAGCAGTGACTCAACTAAAGATGAGATTAAAACCAAATTAAAGTAACTTTCTTGATTTTCTTATTGAGTTAACTTAAACATGATGCAGGTATTGAGTAAGGAAAGAGAATGTCAGGTAATGTAACACTACTTTGTTGTCATTTACTATTTAAAGATATTTCTTAGGATAGAAAAAGGAAGAAAGACTAAGTAGTGACGATAGCTTAAATAATTCAGCGGAAGAAGAAACATCACATTTTAAAGTAAGTTTGTTAAACATAGTAATTAACCTTATATATAGTCTTGCGTAGCCAGCCCCTCCCTCTCGGGAAGGGTCTGGTCAACTGTAAGTATAGCTCTCGTTCAGAGAACTACCGGAAATCCAGTAGTTGATAAGTGGTATTAAGAGGTAGGAGGGCAAACACCCACTTTAAAATTGCTGACTCAGCAAAAGCACAATGCTAGATATGCAAGCAAGCTTTTCAGTACCTAAATGAATTCAGCAGGCTCCTTTACTCTGCCCTATGCAAAGCGCCATGAAGTTTACTGGTATAAAGCAGTATGTCTGGCAGGCTTCTTTGTAGTTCCATTTCTGTCCTTACCACTCCCTTTTCAATAGCAGTTGGTTAGATTTGTGCTCTATTCCAGTTATGGCTAGTATAATGTTTGAACAGTGTCTTTTGTATAAAAGTGATGTCAGTTAAAGAACAAGTAAAGTGAAAAGGAAAAAAATTATGGTTCAAAAGCAGATCTGTGGTAGGAGGCCAAAGATCAAGGACTTGTCATAACCTGTTGGAAGAGTCACAAACACATCACTCCCTGAGATGAAAGCCATTAATTGCTTCAAGTTGCTTCACCTTAAGTGTAGCTCCTAGTCTAGTAGCAGCAGTTTGAATTGCAGCTTCTTGATTGTCCATGACAGTTTCGAAGGTCATAACTTATTACAACTCATTTGATGAAAGCATTGGTTATTTGTAAACCTCATGGCGCTTTGTATAGGGCAGAACAAAGGAGCTTCATTTACACTGAAAAGTACTAAAAAGCTTGCTTGCGTATCTAGCATTGTGCTTCTATTGAGTCAGCAATTTTAAAGTGGATGTTTGCCCTCCTACCTCTTAATACCACTTATCAACTACCGGATTTCCGGTAGTTCCCTGAACGAAAGCTATACTTACAGTTGACCAGACCCTTCCCGAGAGGGAGGGGCTGGCTACGCGAGACTACCTTATATACACATGCATGTTCCAGAGAAGGAGGAACATCTCAACAGGTAATACAACACTACCAAATTGTAATTTGCATTTTTAAATTGCTGAACATTGCTTTCAAGAGAGGAAGAGAGGAATTACCAGCAGAGATGACTCTACTGGTTCCACTGAAAAAGAGATATCTAAAACTGAAGTAAAGTTTCTTTGCTGTCTTATTAAATGAGTTTAAACTATGTTCAAGGGATTGTACAAAAAGAAGAAACATCAGGTAATGATGACTTAACTGATTCAAGTGAAGAGAAGATATCTCAAAGTAAGGTATGTTTTCATCATTATTTTAGCCAATCATTTATTGGCTTACACATCAGGTATCACAATGACTCTAAGAAATACTATGTTTTATTAAAAGAAAGAAAAGAGTTGTTAGTAATAGAAGTAATCAAGGTACCAAATCGACTGAAGAGAAAATGTTCCAAGCTAAGGTAACTTTGACTTTGATTCCTTTATTATTTGACTATCATAACCTCAAAAGATCAAAATAATGAAACAGCAGATATAACATTAGTATCCTGTATAAGTAATAATTGATGTCTTTTCTCTTAGGATAACACAATGAAGAAGGATAATCCTATAGACTATGGAAGTAATCCTTCTCATGCTAATAAGGTTGGTAAGTCATTATTAATTTTTTTTAATTTTGTAAATCATACACCTTAAGACAAAATTTTCATATTGAATAATACTAGGATTACACTGTATGTACCAGCCTATTTACACAAATTAGTGAATGGTATTAGATATACACCATATGTAACAGCCTATTTACACTTAATAGTGAATGGCTATGCGTTTACACTATTATTTTACAGTATATTCATACCACTAGCCCACATAAAATATTTATTTATTTTATCAGTTATCTATTGATACAAATATACTATTATATATGTATAACATAATATATATATATTGTATGTATGTGTGTATGACAGTATAATACTCAACTTCAGTCTATTAATGGAATGAATTCAAGTATTACCTTTGGTATATGGTGGTAAGAAATGTGGTTGTAAGATAGTCATAAGTGTACTTGACAATCTTTATATGTTTAGATAAAGAACACTCGATCTAAAACAATAATCACAAGTACTCTAACATATTCCACTGCTACTTTTAAGTTCTAAATCATCCTTTAGTCAGGTTTGAGTGCTATTGATATTAAAGAAGGATACGTTACAAATAATGATCTTTCATTAACATGTAATATATATTCTAACATAGGCAATCAGTTTTAATTTCATACAAAAATGTCAAAACTGGCTATTGGTACTTACATGTCCTCTAGTGATGGTAAAACTATTGCAATTGTTCTTATCACACTGTATGTTCTTCATAGATATGTGCAAATATCAAGCTTGATTGCCATCTTATGAAGCAAATTCCAGAGTTAACTTCCAGCTCCCATTTGTTCATCTATTGGTCAAAAGAAGTCTGTGGAACCCTCTCAAAGATCAAAAGAGAGGCCCTGAGTATTGTTTGGGGTATCAAGAAGTTTAATTTATATCTCTGTCTAAACAAATTTATTTTAGTGACAGACCACAAGCCACTTACCACTTTATTTAATCCAGACAAACCACTACCAGTGTTGGTATCTGGAAAGACTCAGAGGTGGGCCATTTTCTTAATGAATTATCAATTTACTATCCAGTTTAGACCAACAAATAAACGTACCAATGTAGATACATTATCAAGACTCCCTTTAGACAATCAAGAGTTAGTGAGCACAAACAATGTGTCAATCTTACAACTACAGAAGTTCCAAGAGATACGAGTCACAGTGAAGCAAGTAGCAGAGTGCATCCGAAAGAACCCACTACTATCAAACGTTTTACACTATGTAAAGATGGGGTGGCCACAGAAAGTGGAACCTGCACTCTCACCATATTTTGCCAGGAGAAACAAACTAACAATTGAAGAAGATTGTTTGTTAAGAGGTATATGCAAGTGGTAGTTCCTCCCAATCTGCACAAAAGAGTGCTAGAATTATTGCATGAGTCTCATTTAGGTGTTGTGAAGATGAAGGCACTTGCAAGATCATATGTATGGTGGCCAGGAACAGATAAGGCTAAGTCACTAAACATTGTGAAGAGTGCCAGACTAACCACAAGGAGGACCTTAATACACCACTGCATCCATTAGAATTCACATCAAAGCCTTGGGAAAGGATTCATTTAGATTTTGCTGGTCCATTTCAAGGATAGATCTAATAGATTCCTATTCAAGATGGCCAGAAGTAGTACCAATGAGAACTACAACTGCAAGTCAAACAGCTTAGACTAACTAGATTCGGTCTATCAGAACAAATTTTGACGGATAACTGTCCACAATTTGTGTTAGAGGAATTTCAGGAATTTACAAGGTCTAATGGAATACAAAATAGCACCTTATCATCCAAGGTCCAACGGAATGGCTGAGAGAACTTTCAAAACAGCGATGAGAAAGATTATTAATGAAGGTGGTGACATCAATCTAAAGTTGGCAAATTTCCTATTAGTCTACAGAAAGATCCCGCAATCTACAACTATGGAAGCGCCAGCCATGTTGCTCACCCAAAAAAAATTCTACGAAGCAGAATTGACCTACTCACACCAAACTTAGAGACAAAGGTAGTGAAGAGACAGGAAACACAAAAAGTACAATTTGACAAAGGTTCTCAAGAAAAAGAATTCAAAGCACAGGAAAAAGTATGGGTACAGAACTATAATGGAGAAAAGAAATGGATACCAGGAATAGTTATAAAGAAAAC
The DNA here is from genome assembly GCA_963965975.1 of Xestospongia bergquistia. Lineage (NCBI taxonomy): Eukaryota > Metazoa > Porifera > Demospongiae > Haplosclerida > Petrosiidae > Xestospongia > Xestospongia bergquistia. The sequence continues at coordinate 10,684,649 of OZ014412.1, read as the reverse complement.
AGGACCAGTGTCATACCAAGTTACAGTAGAACATGATCGTTTATGGAAAAGACATGCAGATCAACTGAGACATAGAGTAGAGGAAAGTGTCACAGATACAAAGAATAAAGAAGAAAATTTACCAGAGACTACAGTACAAAAAAGTTCCAGAAATAATCTCCGAACTAGATAGACCAAGAGTCGCTTCGGAACCTGACTGTCAAGAAACAGACAGACCAATAGTTACTGCAGAACACCAACCTAATCGTAGATCTAGTCAAGTGTCCAGAACTCCTGGAAGATTGACTTATTTTCATCCTGGAGTTCCAATTTAAAGTAGAACTGAATAAGAGTGGAGATGTAATGTAGGACATTTAATTTAGCTCTGTGGCTTTCCTGTATGTTAATTTACTTTTAATGTGCTATATAAATATTGATTTTTGTGTAATTTTGATCAGTGTATATAATTGTGAAAGATATCTAAAGTAATAAAGAACAAGATATAACAATGCTAATCCAAAATTTCATAAGCTTAGACATGTAGCATTTGTTTTGCAAGAGAAAGTTAAAGCAGAACTCGACGGATTACAGACTTTGGGAATTATTTCCCCTGTTCAGTTTTCAAGGTGGGCTGCACCCATAGTGCTATAGTAAAACAGGAATGGTCAATGAGAATTTGTGGTGACTTTAAAGGTACAATTAATCAGATGTCTCAAGTAGAGTTCTACTCCCTACCAAGAGTAGAGGAGCTGTTTGCTACTGTAGGCCTCTCAACTCAACTCATTAACAGATGATTCGAAAGAGTTCGTAACTATCAATACCTCAAAAGGGCTGTTTCAATACAACATATGCATGTTGCCATTTGGAATTAATGTCCTCAGCTCCATCCATCTTTCAGAGTTAACCTCTTACAAGGATGTGTGGGTATGTTCATATACATAGATGATATTTTGGTAAATGGTGAAGAACATTCACATAATTTAGTCTATTGGGCAAACTAGAATTAGCAGATTCAACATATGGGTTTGTCACATATTCAAAGATGAGCTCTTACACTAAGTATATATCAATATTCCATCTGCTACAAGCAAGGGAAGATGCTAAATAATGCAGATACACTCAGTGGTGCCTAGGTCTATCACAAAATCATCAGATTTTATTCCAGAGACCTTACCTATCTTATTAATCATCTCTCTACTACTGCTATAAGTTCTGACAAAATAAAAGAATAGACTAGAAGAGACCCTAAGGCTATTCTATCAAATGTTTACCACTACTTATCTATGGGTTGGACAAAGTAGATGAAATCACTCCATTCATATCAGACTCGACAGGATGAACTAAACACATTGGAAAGATATTTTGAAGTTGAGACAGATGTTTTCAACTCATGGACTTCCAAGGGAAATTATACTACCAGTGTTGTACCCTCAGAACTTTTAACAGGGCAAATACTTTGATCTTGCCTAGATGGATTGTTTCTTGATGTACATAAGAAGGTAAAATCTCAACAAATGAATCAGAAGGAGCTCATGATAAAACTCAACTTCAACGAGAATTCAAAATTAGGAACCTAATTTTTGCTGAAGATTATAAACAAGTGGATCCAAGTTGATCCCAGGAACAGTGTTAAAGATTACAAGTGCAATTGACTGGTTCTTAGATTAGTAAATATGCTGAATTTCATTTTGATACTATAACAATTTTGTATCTCTCATTTTCTGTAAATTGTTTACTCAACTCTGCATTTTCAATCTCAAAAAATATTACAATTAACTGTAAACTCATATAACCTGTTTTGTTGATCATATGCTTTTAAAATTGTACGAGCAATTCATTTGAGAAAGTTAAATTATATGTAGTAAATATGCTGTTTTAGTCATGCAGTCTATGGATTAATTATTGGTAAGGTAAATTATAAGTGACCTGATTATTATTATGTATGAATTGAGTATTCTCTGTCTTACAAAAGGTCAATTTGTATTTAACATCTAATTAATTGCATTTTATTGCCTACAGTCTTATTATCACTTACTTTATTCATGTATGCAGTTGCCATACTGGGCTTTGATTTCTTAATAATGTTTCTTTCAAAAGTCATGACTATTTTCTTACCTTGTCAGTTGTCATATTTATGTATTTTTTTAGTAAGTTATCTTTTAGTACACATGGCAGTATGACAACCATCACTCAGTGTATTTCAGCTACTACTGTGCTGAGGGTTCTATATTTTAATGCTCTTCCTGATTAAGTTATTATTTAGGTGTTTGTCTCTGAAGTTCGTAATAAGTCAAAACACAATATAGCTAAGAAAATTCACAGAAGGGAAGCAACAATTTAAACAAAAAGAAGAAATACAAATTTGCTTGTGGGGCAACGAATATGGCACCAATTTCTAGTTGATGGTGAACTGGTATGGTTTGAGGCTTCAGTTCTAAAAAATGAACTCCAAAACAAAGGAATTTACTGAACAGTATGATGAGGATGATGATGTATTTTATTGTAATTTACTGGAGGTTTTAAAGGAAGGCGATTTACAAATCATTACATTATATTGAAGAATGATTCTTTCTTTATCATTCCCATTGTCAAGTGTGTGTGTAGACAACACATACTGACAAAAAAGCATTGTGCCAGGACTCTCATTAGTTCATGCGGAGAAATGCAATTATATACAAAAATTGTTTTCTAGTTGAAAATGTAAAGAAGTTACACCAAATTGGGTATTGTTAGAATGAACACAACTTGAATCAAGTGAATCAAGTAAGTATTTATTTAAGGGATTAGTTTAAGACATGTTACCAAATACAACTTGTGTACATGTTTATGCACATACATTCTAATTATAATTTGATCCTATATTAATCTATTGATCTATTAATAATTATAACAGGCCTTATCGAGACTGTCGATCATTGTTACAATATATTTTATTTAAGTCATGAGATGATAACATACAACAAATCAACAGGAAATTGTAATTAAGGAATAAATATAACATGGTATATGTACACATGACAATAAATTGCTTGAGAGTCGACTTAATTAGAGTAACAAACATACATACATGACAGTCTTACTTTCATTCCATCATTGTATCAAATAAAAATTGTTCTTCATATCATACTATATGATTCCTTTTACTTTAGGTTCAGCTATATATGGACCAATATTTGTCCTGTATTGACTGTTTTTAATTAAGGATGAATGAATTACAATATAATGACGTTACAATAATGTGTCCAATGGAGTTAATTTCCATTGACTTATCATTATATTGGGCTTGTAAGACTACTGAGGAAAAGCAATGTATTATTATTATTAAGTTTATATTAATATTATAATCACTAGATTGTAATGATTAACAATCATCACATTTATCATGTATAATACTACTAAAGAATAGCATTGTATTTCTCCATGTCTGATCATTATCATTGATCAGACATGAAGAAACAGCAGAAATGGTCGAAATGTCAGAAGTTTAGGCTCTTAGAGTTTAGTGTTTTAGGGTTTAAGGTTTTCCTTTAGCCTTCTTGAGTAAGTAAAAGATTGTCTCTGAGTATGATTTCTGCTATTTCCACTGTTTCCTCCGTTTCTATGTATACACAAGGCATGTGTAATGTCACCAAGTCTCTCTCTTTATCTGGACTTCTCCGAAATGGGGGTGTTCTAACTTGACTACGACGATATTATCATGAACTTACACGTAGGATGTCATCATACATATGATAATATCACTAAATCATACATTACAGTACTATTGTTAACGCTATGACAAATGTGATGTCATCATCAGAATCATCAAGTGATGTCATTTCAGAGTTTCGAATTATAACCAAGAAGCGCCCCTGAAATGCGTCTGCTTGAATATATTCCTATAATCAGCGATATCCAATCTAAACATGACGTGTTGAAGACCCAGGACTGGGTTTTTAACAACTGGACTCTCACAATACCAATAGCTGTCCTTTACGTCTTGTTAGTGTATGGTGGCCGAAAATGGATGGAGTCAAAGCCTGCTTATGATCTTCATCGTACTCTGTTCCTATGGAATGTTGGTCTGGCAATATTTTCTATATTTGGTGCACTATCCATAGTACCTAATCTAGTTCACCATATATACAAGGATGGTTTCAAGCAATCTGTCTGCATAACAACAACAAAGTATGATCCACATATCAACATATGGTGCTTCTTCTTTGTACTCTCAAAAATCGTTGAACTAGGAGATACAGCCTTTGTTGTTTTACGTAAAAGTCCTCTTCAATTTCTTCACTGGTATCATCACATGACAGTATTGGTGAGCTTTATGTATGCATATAGTCAGTGTGGAGCTAACCCTACCAACCAGTGGTTAGGTGCCGTGAATTATTGTGTGCATTCTTTTATGTACAGTTATTATGCACTTAAAGCTGTTGGAGTCAAAGTCCCTACTCAAGTGGCAAAATCAATTACTATTATGCAGTTAATTCAAATGTTTGTGGTCTTGATAACTACCTTAGTTGCATATAAAACATATGTTATTAACAAAGAGGAGTGTGATGTAAAGATCAGTGTGATTTATCTTCAACTAAGTCTTTGTAGTTCATATGCTCTTTTGTTCATGTATTATTATTACAGGAGGTACATTAGGCCAAAGAACAAAAAATAGTTGATTTTGTACTGTCCAGTTATAATTATGTTTTGAATATTTAGTTTTAATAAACCATTTGTTCTTAAATTAAGTCCTGTGGAATGTAATTAAATATGTAATCGAATGTAATATCAGTGAGATGTGTGAAAATTAACAATTATACACGATAGAGGTGGACCTTATGATATACTTAGTTGTGTGCAGAACACTTTCCAAGGAGATCATCATAGTAGGTTGTAATTGTTATCTTTAGTGATAATACTTTGTTTGACAAGTGTTATTCAAGTGGTTGCTACAGACTTTAGTTTTACAATCACAAAGTTTTGACTTCAAGTCAAGTATTTTAATTATATGATAATTCATTGGAAATATCTCTATGTAGAGTTGCTTTTCTCCCAAACATCAGTTCAAAAGGAATGAAACAAGTTGATTCCTAATGAGATGTTCTGTCAGTTTTTATAAAGAACTGTCATCGAACAAGTACCATATACAGATTCATCTACTTTAACATGTACATTCTTCAGACAAGGACACCTTTATCAAGGAGTAATTGATTTTTTTACTGTCCAGTTATAATTTTGATTAGAATGTTTAATCTTAATAAACCATTTGTGCTTGTGGAATGTAATTAAATATGTAATTGAATGTGTGAGGTTCTGACAATTAACCAATTATACATAATAGACGCATAGTTTAACTTTTTCTATATAATTTCTATCTTTTCTTGTTTTAATACCATCCTTTGACAACTACATTATATCAATTGTCTTCAACTTCGATAAAAAATTTAAAACAATTGCACGTATCCATCAAGAGTTACTGGAGTAACAGTATACAGAACAAAGGTACATTTTTCTAAAAACTTCTTATAGGCAGAAATTAGAAACTTACCTTGCTATTACAGTTATATGAGATCTACAGTCCTATGAAAGGTTTTTTTGAATTACTGCTATACTTTCTGAGATACACTAATCAGAGTCAATCTTTGAGAGCCTTTGGAAAACTGAGCGCCATTTTTAAAAATTGGGTTTATAGGATTATTCGTACGTATGTTGGGTAGGGTTGTTCAAGATTTCTTACCTGTGCGTAATATTAGAGCTGGGATAAATGTACCTTCAGTTTGTACTTAATAATTAACTTTAACTACTAAACCACTGGAATGTGAGAGGTATGTCATTATCTTGGAACCACACCCATGTTAATTAATCATTATTATTATTATTATTAATATTACACAAACAACCACCAATGGCTTACGAGTGATAAAATAAAAGTGATACGATATAAATAAAAATTTTGGATTAAGTAATAAACTTACAGTGACTATACAAAACATGAAAGGAAAACAAAATTAATAATTACAAAATTAAAGTTGATCTTAAAATGAACATCTCATTAAAATACAATGATGATATATGGCTGAATTCATTTGATAAAATGATAGTAAGTTTGTCTGTGTGGGGAAGTGAGCAAAAGGATGGTACTTTGGAAGTGATTGTGTTGTAAAGTTTGAGTCGTATGTTATTGTACTTTGGACAGAACAGGACAAAGTGAGGTACATCTTCCACTGAATTTGTGTTACAAAGAATACATAGTCTATCCTTTAGAGGTATCTTAGGTACATGAAAACGCCGCCTCTCAACTGCTAAGGGCAGACAACCTCCACGTATGGCTGCCATAGTCCTACGTCTCTTTGTGGTCATGTTGGCAAGCACATAACTAGGTGTCAGTGGCTCCTGTTGTAGTTGTCTATATATTACTAACTTACCTCCTGTCTCAGATGAAGGATCTAAAGGTTTATTTAGTTGAGACTGCCAGTCCTCATTGGCTATAGTGTGTATTATATTATGTAGTTCTGAAGGTATTGGGTTCATGCTTTTATTATATCCTCTTATTTTACACATTAATTTCATGCAATGCCAAGACCAAGTGTCTTTTCCTAATTTACCTAAGCCAGTAGATTGTTTGAATAGACTCTGTAGTAAGGGTTACATGTATTACTTTCTAATTGTATAAAGAGTTTAAGAATGATATTCATTTGTCTATAATGGGTGGGAAGCATTTCTCCTGTTAAAGCAACTAGAGACATGGTCTTATTACACCCTAAGAATAAGCGCATTGCATTGTTTTGTACAATGGTTAACTGGGGATATTCTTGATAGCCCCATATACAAGCACCATAGTCTAATATTGGTGTTACTAATGATTTATATAACAATGTATATGTCTGATAAAGAATGCCACCAAATTCTTTGAACGAGCACAAACTCCTGCTAGAGCTTTCCTGGCTGATCTTGCAGTATGTTCAAAGTTTGTTTACAGTCCAAATATTCATTAAATCATATTCCTAAGTATTTATATTCATTACAATAGTCTATGATGGTACTATTACATGCAAAGGGAAAAGATGATCTAGCTCTTCTTTTTGGTCTAATATGCAGTATTTAGTTTTATTGATGTTCATAGCTAAACGATTCTTGTCACACCATGTAGCTACTCTACAAATAAGCTGTTGTAAATCATTTTCATTGTTGGCAAACATTGCAATATCATCAGCATACAGAAGGATACACATAACTATGTCCTCTTCTGTATTTACTCCTAAATTTAAATTTTTAACATAGGGAACTAGGTCCTTTAATATATAAATTAAAAAGTGCTGGCAATAGGAGGCAACCCTGTTTGACACCCCTATATTTACTTTAAATCACTCAGTGCCAGTACCATTTATTTCTAAACAATAATTAACTCTAGAATATAATGCTTTAAAATTTTCTAACAAATTACCATTAATTCCATAACATAACAACTTATACCAAAATAAATTCCTATCTACACATTCAAATGCCTTCTTTAAATCAATAAAACATATAAATGTATCTTTATTAATAATTTTTCTATTTTGTGCCATTAAGTAAACAGTGAGAGCATGCTCAAGACAATTTTGACCACTTCTAAATCCTAGTTGTTCTTGTACAACTATTTCATTGTCTTCTAGCCAGTGAGTTAATCGTTTATTTAACATACTTGTATATGCTTTAAGTAAATTACATTGGAGGGCAATTCCCCTATAATTTAGAGGGTCTGTAAGATTGCCTGATTTCGGGACTGGTAATATAATTGCTTTATGCTATAAATTAGGGAAACAACTAGTTAGGAAACATGTCCTGAAAAGCTGAATAATAAAAGGAATAAGATTAGGATGTTTAAAGTAATCTTCATATATGTTATCAGGTCCACAAGATTTCTTAGTAGGTGCTAGAGAAATTGCCATATGGATTTCATCAAACAAAAGGTCATCATTGAGTATAGATGTATCAAGGCATTTACTTTTAATATTTATATATGTAAAGTAATAATCTATACATATCATCTATCTTGTACAATGGAGCAATTATATAGTTTCTAGTAAGTGTCTTTCCAAACTTGTAGTATTGTATCCTTGTTGGTACAAATATTACCCTGTATAATGACTTCCCAGGGGATGGTTGATTTCTTATTAAAATAACTGATAGATAACTTTTTTGACATTTTTCCAAAATGATCTAGGATTGTGCTTTTGTAAGTCTAATAGTTCTTGTCTTTTGGTTGAAAGAAACAGTCTTTTTTATGTCTAACTAGTTTGTCAAAGTTTTGTTGGAGAGTCAAAAAAGATTGCTTAACACTTACTACTAATTTGTTCTTTAACCATGCTTTAAGAGCAAGCCTAACTTCTTTCCTCATAACATGAAGATCACCATCCCACCATGGTTTGTGAATTTTTTTATGATTTTCCTTTTTACTTTTATGATAGGGAAAACTATCTAAGTGTAATGAGTTAGAAATAAAAGAACAAAATTTAGCATAAATACTGTCCACTCCTTCACTACTAGAAATTAATGAACACAAATCATCAATATGACATAAGGCTTCCTTATGTTCTAAATAATTCTGTGGGATAACCTGTTTAGGTAGTCTAACTACAGAGGAAGGGGGTCTATGTGTGGTATTATGGATAGGGTTATTAAATTTAAACTCCTAAAGTAATATAGAATGATCTGGGACAATGCTATCTATGTGAATGTTAATAATAGGTGAAATGTTTTGGCAATATAGTTTAGAATGCAAACCAACCACAAATATGTGTTAATGAGTGTGTTATGAATATTATAATTATAATATGAATTTATAATATGAATTTATTATAATAAAATTTATTTGGCCTCTGACTTCCACTGTACCGCCACCTTAACTAAGGTCTTTGTTACCAAAATACAATGTAAACCCAATTCTAAGTTACTACAAGGTCAATACTAGTGTAACTCTATATGTATAAAGCCAACTAGTTGCATCTACAACCACATTGTTCACTTTGCTATAGTAACTGATCATGGCTTCAATTTAAGGTATAAGCAGATACTATTTCAAATGAGCTAACCCAGTTAAGTTGAAATAGTATCCACCTCTCCCTCATAGTTTCAATTATTGGACATAAACTACAAAGAGTACTTTTAGCCTCTAGTTGGCAGATTAGTTTTGGCTTTGTGGGTACTCAATATTGAGCTTACATTATATTGATGAGATTCTGGTAACGAAGACAATGGTTGAAATAACAAAATGCTATTTTAAGTGGATATACTTAGTTGTGTGCAGCTGTAGGACAATTTCCAAGAAGATAATATGAGGAGGTTCATAATTGTCACTTGTAAACACTGTTATTCCAGATCTTGTTCAGTTGCAAACAAAGTTTGTACCTCTCTCTTTTCCTCTCAAACTTCTTGGCATTGACTTGATCAAAGATTAGTTGCTTCATAAGCAAAGTCTCTTACTTGCTGTTTTAAAAGGTTGATGTTGGGAGCAGTAACAATTCTAGAATGGTTGTGCTGGTTAGCTAAATCAATAGCTAAGTTCACAATAGTCAGGCCATCTAGACAAAATGATCAAAACAATTTCTTCTATAAGCCTAATTATCAGATATTGTCAATTCCTTTATCATGTAATGATAACAATTATCATTACTTCATGATTACCCAATTACCATTACCACTAATATCATCACATGACAGTATTGTTAAGTATTTGGTATACATATAGTTAGAGTGGGCCTAACCCTATCAACCAGTGGTTAATTACCATTTCAGCTAGGGATTAGTTTAAGACATGTTACCAAATACCACTTGTGTACATATGTTTATGCACATACATCAAAAAAGTAGATGGCTGTCAGGGATTCAGGGGAGACCACTTGGCTTTGAAAATTAGAATTTGGTCGACTTATTAGAAAGTCATGATAATTTTTTACCAGCAAGGAGAACGTGAATAGACTATAATAGATGTTTAGATTGTCAATGAATTGATTAATGATAGACGAGATGCTGTTTGGACTGTAGTTGATGATTGAATGGAAGGTGGTAGTAATGATGTGGATGATAAAAACAGTTGGACTGTGGATGAAATTGATGATAAAGACGGCTGGTTAGGAGATGACGTCGGACTGTAGTTGATTGAATGGTACGTGGCATTGATGAGTGAGATGTTTGCATAGTAGTGAATAATGAGACAGTGGATGACAGGCATAATGGATAATGTTTAATTGCTGTGATTGCAAACTAATGTAGACAGATGCATAAGGTATGCATTTTCTAAATTCTAAAAAAAAAAGATAAACATGTAACTATATTGGTAGATACTAGACACAGATATCACTTTGGTTATGTGAATGTTATTACCTTCTTGCAATCAATCGTCCTCATCAATATCTTCTAAATGAATTAATTCATCATCACCTTCCAGCATGACAAGGTCTTGTGGATCATAAGAAAATGGTCATCTCCGTCAAGCTCATGAATCATATCGTCTGCCATCATGACCCTTGATTTTTTTGCCATACTACTTTACAATATAGTAGATTGATGTTTATATTCTAATATTTTTAATTTGTATTGTGTTCTTGTATATACAGCATTCATAGTTATTAATTATCACATAATTAAAATACGCACCTGTCAAAACTTTGCTCAAAAACGAGACTAAAGTCTGCAACAACCAGTTAAAATAACACTTGTCAGACGAAGTGTTATCACTAAATTAAAACAGATAACTACAACCTCATCTCATTGTTCTGCAGCTGTACACAACTAAGTATATCATAACATTCAGAACTTAACACAGAGCTTAAGAACAAAAGGTTTATTAAGACTAAACTTTCAAAATATAGTCATAACTGGACAGTACAAAATCAACTACTTTTTGTTCTTTGACCTAATATACCTCCTGTAATAATAATACATGAACAAAAGAGTATATGAACTATAGACACTTAGTGCAACATAAATTACACTGATCTTTACATCACACTCCTCTTTGTTAATAACATATGCTTTGTATGTAACTAAGGTAGTTATCAAGCCCATAAACATTTGTATTAACTGCATAATAGTAATTGATTTTGCCACTTGAATGGGGACTTTGACTCCGACAGCTTTAAGTGCATAGTAACTGTACAAGAAACAATTAATACTGTCATTCACGAGAATTAAGCACTGGTTGGTTGGGTTAGGTCCACTCTAACTATAAGTATACCAAATACTTAGCAATACTGCCGGGGATGGATCGGGGCACTGGGTGGATAATCCTGGGCAGCTGTGGGAACCGTGGTATATCCACCAATACCAAGCGAATCACATTTTGCCTGTTTAGTGAGATACTGGATGTGGGGGCAGGGGCGGGGGTGGGTGTATAGGAAACCTCTGGGGAGGGAGCTCCATAACAAGGTTTTAAGCGATTCTGATGGACCACTAGTAGTTGAGTTCCACCGATCAGTTGAATTTTATAGTCAACTGGTGCGCACTTGTCAATCACAGTGTAAGGTCCTTTCCACATGGATGACAACTTCTTTGACTGTCCAGGCTTAACAGCAGGGGTTGGTCACCAATATCAAACTCTTCCACTCGAGCATGTTTATCATAGAGCTTTTTATGGCACCGATGCTGTTTCTTAATGCACTGACGAGCGAGTTCTACTGCTTGCTTCAGTTGGTGATGAACAGAATGTACAAATGCAGGATAAGAGGTATGGGAGGTACGATTCGCAATTAGAGAATGTCCCAGAAACACATCAATGGGCAAACATGGTGAATGACTGAAATTCAAATGATAGGGGGTAAAACCCATTGATTCATGTATAGAGGAGCGGTACACAAATATGGCTTTTGGAAGGTGACAGTCCCAATCTTTCTGATTGTCCTGGGTCATCTTAGCCAAGATAGCTTCAACAGTCCGATTAAAGCGTTCCACCAGGCTGTTACATTGAGAATGATAGGCTGATGTGCGAGTTCTCTGTATTCCAAGAGTTTTACAGACAGACTGAATCACCTCACTGCACAAGTTAGCTCCTTGATCACTGTGGAGATAAGAAGGTACACCATAGTGGCATATCACTTCATCAACTAATACAGTGGCTAAGGTTGTTGATAGCGTGTTCTGAAGGGGAAAAGCTTCCACCCATTTCGTGAAGACATCTGTTACCACAAAAATATATCGATTACCTTTTTCAGTTGTAGGAAGTGGCCCCATAATGTCCCACGAGAGGCACTCAAACGGATAACATGCCTGAACAGTTCCAAGTGGTGCTTGTGGCTGTTGCTTGACTGCTGGGGGTTTTCTTTGTTGACATTCTTGACAATCAAGCACCCATTGAGCAATGTCAGTTTCGTACCCCGGCCAGTAGAAACGCGTTTTGACAGTGTCAGTAGTGCATTTCACTCCGAGGTGACCAGCACGGTTGTGGGGCTGATAAAGGACCTCACTGCGAAGAGATGAAGGAACAACCACCTGAGTGTGAGGGATACCAGTGGTAGAGGTTGTATAATGTCTACACAGAAAACCGTCACTGAGGAAACACGAACAAAGGCCAGCTGCACAATTGGTTGGAGGTTTCCTTTGTACCAAAGCCGAGGTGACATTTCATAACTGAAGGTCATTGTCTTCTGCTTTACGAATGCAGGTAGGGTCTTACAGCAGTTTCAACTCACTGATGAAAGTGATAGGTACAGGGGGATTACGAGATAGTGAGCCAGCATTAGTTTGAGTGGTTCCCTGCTTATACTGAAAGTAGAAGTCAAACTGTTGTAGGAAAGAGACCATCAGGTGAGACAACTACCGAAATCGTTAAGGTTTTTTATAGAGTTTAAAGGGTTATGATCAGTTAAGGGGGTAAAGGAGTGTCCATACAAGTATGGGTAAAAGTCCTTAATTACTGAAATGGCTGCCAAGGCTTCTCGTTCAATTATTGAGTACATCCGCTCAGCTGGTTTAAGCTGATGGCTCCAGTAAGTTGCGACACATTCTGTACCATCTTGTATTTGGTCCAAAACACCACCCACTGCTACATCTGAGGCATCTGTATAGAGAATGAATGGTTCATTGAAATTTGGAAGGGAAAGGATGGGGGGGTTTGGCGAGATGTGTCTTCAGAGTTTTAAATGCTTCACTACACCTCTTGTCCCAAGAAAAATGTTTCGGTTTCTCTCTGAGGACCTTATGAAGAGGTTCAGCAATGGTAGCATATTGCTTAACAAAATGACAATAGTAGTTAGGAAGACTAAGGAACTGTTTCAATTGTTTGTCATCTTTAGGGTAGGGTACTCAGCTACTGCTGCTGTTTTGGAAGAATCTGGATGAATAACGTTGGCAGATATAACGTGTCCAAGATAAGTCACTTGTTCCATTGCAAAGTGACATTTAATAGGCTTTAATTTTAGTCTAGCCTCTCAGACACGCTGTAATACTGAGGTAAGGCACACTAGGTGATCCTCGAAGGAGGAGCTGAAAACGATAATATCGTCAAGATATATAAGACACTGTTCACCTGAGAGCATTGGTCAGGCCAAAGGGCATGATATTGAACTCAAAGTGTCCCTAGGGTGTGGAGATGCTGTCTTCTCTTTGTTGGGTTCTGCCACTTCAACCTGCCAATAACCAGAGGCTAGATCTAAGGTAGTAAATAGAGAGCAGTCACTCAGGAAATCTAAAGTGGCATCGATTCTAGGTAATGGATAAGCATCACGATGTGTCACACTATTCAAATTATGATAATCAACACAGAACCGCCAGGAGTTGTCTTTTTTTCTAACCATAACCAGTGGTGAAGACCATGGACTGCTACTAGGGCATATCACACCCTCATCCAGCATCTTTTTGACTTCCTTTTGGACAGTGTCCTTTAGGGCAACTGGTAAGCGGTGCATTGCTTGACGAATTGGAGGACCCGTTGTTTTCACTGCATGCTTAATGATAGAGGTACATCCTAGGGCTTCACCAGTTGTAGCAAAAACATCTCGAAATGTACACAGAACGTCATACAGTCCCTTCCTTATCCTAGAAAGATAGGTTGGAAGAGGATAAATCAACATCAACCATAGGAGATAATAAGTGCTCAGTTTGGGTGTCGTGGTTACTGTCAACAACAAACACATCATGCATTAGTATAAATTCACCCAGTGGAGTACCTTTACAGGGTAATATTCTCAGGACTTACGTTCATGACTTGGACAATGACACGATTCCCACTATCCACTGTACTAAGGCTACGAGCACTCACAATATGTTTGGGTATAAAGGGGGCTGAGTAGGTTCAATTAGTCCTTCTGTTGGAATGGATTGGTCGAGAGCAGTGTGCAGACGTGCTGTAATGAACTGAACTGATCTACTTCAGATTTCCACAGTTTCCAAAACCGTGAATGAAAAGGTTAGGTTGGCTGTTTTACTCGAGTGATGCTGTTGATTGCGGTCTTTTGTTATTTTACTGTTAGTGGAGCTAAAAGGGATTTCCTCTGTATCAAGAGTGAGGCATCCTTTCACACAGTCAATAGTTGCACCATTTCCAGTGAGAAATTCAACACCCAAAAGGCAGTAAACAGTAAGGCTACGAACAATTATGAACTCGTGCTTGAGTTCAATATGTCCAACAGTGAGAGGCAGGGCAGCCTTGACAACAATGTCAAGTGAGTGACCACTGACTGATACAGCTGTTATATCTGAAGAGTAACAAATGCGTGTACGTAGTGGATCAGGAATGACATCAAATCGGGCAACCGAGATGGCAGCCCCAGAATCCACTAGGAATTGAACGGGTGTGCTCCCAATGTGACCGGGTACTTTTAGGGCAGATGTAGCTTTAGAAGGGGTGAACGAAAAGTTTATTTCTGTTGGGGCCAGCTGCCGCTGTTCACCGATGGTGCTGCTAGCCCATTGAATTTTAATGGACAGTTCCGCTGTAGGTAGCCATTCTGTCCACACTTATAACAAGGGCCGATAGCACGATACTGTGGGCGTCTGGCTGGGAAGGGTTGTGTGCATTTACAAAGCTGTTGGTTGCTGCCTGGAAGTTATACCTGTTAAGTTTGTACTTCCAACAACTCCAAGCATTGAGTAACCTTCTCTAAGGTTTGGTGTAGGGCTGTCAGTTGTGCGTCATCCTTTTGGTTCACCTGTGGAATCTTCTTGTTCTCAATAGGGTTGATAAGGTCTGTTTGAGCTTCATCCATTGCATGGAAACTAAGGACTTGTTCTATTTCTGTAGCATCCTCGATTGCTTGTTCAAGGGACTCGGGCTTCCTCCGCAAAAGTAATTGACAAGTAATGGATGGGCGAAGTCCAGTTACAAATCGTTAAAGAAGAACCACAGACGTTGTGGTTTCTTCAGGATATGCTTGTTTGAACAGTTTAGTTAGTTCAATGGCAAAGTCTCCCGTCTGTTCACCGTATTTTTGGTAGCGAGTGTTGAATGCCATCGATGCTAAGAACGGATCCTTCGTGATTCCAGCCTTCTCTTATAACATCGTTTTCAGTTTCTTCAGGTCACCTTCAGCTTCGTCAGTTAGTTCAGTGTAGTAATCGATCAGTTTGCCACAAAGAAAAGTAGGGAGGATGGAGAATTGTTTTGCATTGTCCCACTCTTTGGCCTTAGCGACAAGTTGAAAACGAGCCCAAGCTCTCAAAAAATCCTCCGGTACTGCATGGATTTCAGGTAAGGGAACAGAATCTTGTTGGGCCATAGTCACTCCTGACACCAATAAACATGTGCTACATTAAACCACAATACATAAACATCATGTGCTACAAAAATATAACCAGACCAACATTCCATATGAACAGAGTACGGTGAAGATCATAAGCAGGCTTTGACTCCATCCATTTTCAGCCACCATACACTAACAAGACGTAAAGGACAGATATTGGTATTGCAAGAGTCCAGTTGTTATGTACCCAGTCCTGGGCCTTCAACGCGTCATGTTTGGACTGAGTATCGCTGATTGTAGGAGCATATTCCAGCAGAGACATTTCAGAAAACCCTGACAAGATAATTGCAATCAAGAGTGTCCTGACAATTTTAGCTACTAAACGTGGTGCCCAGTCCCAATTGTGTGGCCATTTTCTGTTCACGTGTGCTAAAAACGGTCCTACATTAGATCGTGAGCTGTGAGCTGTGCAATGGAAGAGAAATAAAGAGGTTTAGTGGAAGAAGCTTACTACTGCATTACTCAAAGTGGCATATAGAAGGATGTGAAGAAGTGAGAAAGTGAATTATATGACAAAAAGCACCAAGTATGTAGTGAGAAATTGAGAGATGTTTTTCAATAAGTAGAAGGTAAGGTAACTTTAGTATAAGTAACTGTCTCTACTTATGAAACTGGACGTGTATAAACTATTTCAATTTAAATACCTACAGATAATCATCTTTATGATCATTCAAGGTGAAGTATGAGGTGTAATGTGCAAGTAGAGGATAGAATAGAAAATTCTGAATACATACCATATGAATCCAACATCATGACACATGGTGTCAAACATACATTAAACTGAATTAATGAGCGTTTTAATTGGCCAGAGATGGTGAAAAATGTTCAAAAGATGGTAAGTGTCACACTAGATATCTAGATGTGAGGATAGAATCTCAACAATTGAAGCAGAAGGAAGCTCATGACAAAACTTAACTGGTACCTCAATGAGAATTCAACATTGAAGACCTGATTTTTGCAGAAGATTTTAGTTCCAAGTGCATGGATGCCAGAAACAATGTTAAAGAGTACAGGTCCGGATGGTAATAGTTCCAACTGGTACTAGTTCCAACGTTTACTAACAAACCTTTAAGTTCAAGCTGATATATCCCCCAATAATGTGCAAGGACATCATCATTCAAGTCAACTTCCCAAAAGTGATTTGCCATTTGTTAATAATTAACTATTGTGAATTTGTTATAGTAATTTTTGTGTTTTTGAATTATTGTGGTATTTCATCAAGTACACAGCAAAAAGTGATGGGTAGAAAGTACCCAAACTTTTGGGTCAAAACACCTGCAACTCAGGTAACACACGTCTTGGGTTAAAATAACTCAATGAAAATAAGCAACTGTCAAATGTATTGGTGATTATATATAACCCACACCTATAGTTAAAGCAACTGTCAAATGTATTGGTGATTATAACCCACACTTATAGTTAAAGTAACTGTCAAATGTAGTTAAAGTAACATCTGACATAAGTAGTGAGGTAACAATTGCTGTTAATTTAACTTCATGTACTGTGGTTATTGTAACACTTAGTAGATTTGATTTTAGTTATTAGATATAAACTACAAAGTGTACTTTTGGCTTCTATTTGGCTTTTAAATTTCACATATTAAGTTAATTAGACCAGTTTTTGTCTTTGTGGTAAGTCAATATCAGGCTTACATCAACTTGATAGGATTCTGGTAACAAGGACAACTGTTGAAATGACAAAATTCTATTTTAAGTGCATTATTATGCCTATGTCATTTCTCTTTCTTCACATCAGTCATTAATATCTCATTTATTTGATTATACTGTTTATCATGGTCATAAACTAACAGATGACTTGACTTATCTAAAACCCTATGTTATGTAACTAATATTGCTTTTTCTCCCTTTTACCAATTTGTTTTAATAACTAGATTACATTGTTATTTTGGTGTTAAACTATCTAACCTAATTATACTAAGTCAGTCAACATGGTAGCTTCAACTAACTTAGTTACATTAACCCAGTTTAGTTAAAGTTACCCAGGAGTGTCACTTCAATTACATGTAGGTTAATATAACCAATTTGTATTGCAGTTGATACAACCATTGCGGGTAGCTTTAACCTTGTGTTTTTTTGCTGTGTGGCATTGAGATTAATTACTTCATAAGCAAAGTCTCTTGCTGTTTTAAAAGGTTGATGTTGGGAGCAGTAACATTTCTAGAATGGTTGTGCTGCTTAGCTGAATCAGCAGTAGCAGTTATATTCACAATAGCCAAACCACTTATATAGACAAGTTGATCAAAACATATTCTTCTAAAAGCCTAATTATCAGATATTGTCAATTACTTTATCATGTAATTATTACAATTACCATAATTCTTGATTACCCAATTAACATTACCATTGCCCTCTATGAGAGCAGAATGGACACTCGTTCATAATTGTCACTTATAAACACTGTTATTCCAGATCTTGTATCATAAATGACTCTACCTTTTTATCACTTAATAGATGTGTCCATTATCACTGATCGGGCATGGAGAAACAGCAGAAATGGTGAAAATGACAGAAGTATAGGTTTATAGGGTATAGAATGTTAAGGTTTAAGGTTTAAGGTTTAGCATTCTTGAGTAAATAAAAGACTGTCTCCGAGTGTGATTTGCCACTCTTTCCGCGTGTTTCTTTCTATGTTTACGTATATAAGGTACGCATAAAGGTCACGAAGTCGCTCGCTTTAATTTATCTGGGCTTCTCTGAAATGTCTCTCCTGGAATATGCTCCTATAATCAACAATATACAGTCCAAATATGACGTGTTGAAGGCTCAGAACTGGGTTTATAACAACTGGACTCTCGTCATACCAATATCTGTCCTTTACGTCTTGTTAGTGTATGGTGGCCGAAAATGGATGGAGTCAAAGCCTGCTTATGATCTTCACCGTACTCTGTTCCTATGGAATGTTGGTCTGACTGTATTTTCTATATTTGGTGCACTATCCATAGTACCTAATCTAGTTCACCATATATACAAGGATGGTTTCAAGCAATCTGTCTGTATAACAACAACAAAGTATGATCCACATATCAACATATGGTGCTTGTTCTTTGCCTTCTCAAAAATCATTGAACTAGGAGATACAGCCTTCATTGTTCTACGTAAAAGTCGTCTTCAATTTCTTCACTGGTATCATCACATGACAATGTTGCTCGTCGCTTGGTATTCATATAGTCAGAGTAATGGAGCTAACCCTACCATCCAGTGGTTAGGTGCTATGAATTATAGTGTGCATTGTTTTATGTACAGTTATTATGCACTTAAAGCTGTTGGAGTCAAAGTTCCCATTCAAGTTACAAAATCAATTACTATTATACAGTTAATTCAAATGTTTATGGGCTTGTTAATTACCTTAGTTACATATAAAACATATGTTATTAACAAAGAAGAGTGTGATGTAAAGACCAGTCTGATTTATGTTGGACTAAGTGCCTATGGGTCATATGCTCTTTTGTTCATGTATTATTATTACAGGAGGTATATTAGGCCAAAGAACAAAAAGTAGTTGATTTTGTACTGTCCAGTTATAATTATCTTTTGAAAGTTTAGTTTCAATAAACCTTTTGTTCTTAATTAAATTACAGTAACTAAATTTCTTCTTTGTACTTTTACAATCACTAATGTCAAGGCAACCTTAGTGTGTTAGTATATACAACAGATTATTATGTTCTATTTCAAACAAAGTGACATGGATTGGTTAAATCAACCAATCAATTTTTACACTATTACCTTTGACACCAACTGAGCTGCATTAGCACTTCATTTATAATTAATAACAGTACAGCTGTTCCATTGTTACACTTGTTACACCTGTTCTATTTGTTCTATTTGTCAAACTTATTCAACCATATCTTAACTATAATATAATCTGATACAATACTAACAGATACAATAGCTATGCATAGCTATTGTGTTATATAGAGGATATAATAACAGATACATTATATGTATAGCTTGTATTAAAGAGGATATAATAACAGATAGGTCAGTGGATATTTTATGAACAATTTGGTTGTCTGAACAAAATTTGCTTGGTTAGATAATTTACCATTTTTTTCAGTTTTTCACACATGCAAACTCCATAACAAAGAAATACAATATATTTTATACAAACTAGTTATTTCATATGATAGCCAATAATACTAGTCCATATAATTCATGCATGAACCCCTCCCTATTCATCCTCTGCTCATATAACAAAATTACGAATACTAGATTAATAAGATACATAAAAGTAAGTATAAACATTTATTACATAAACACAATGTAATGTCTGTCTGCGGCTTCCGTATGATATCCGCTATTTCCACTATTTCCGCGTGTTTCTATGTATACATACGTAAGGCACGTATAGAGGTCACCAAGTCCCTCGCTTTAATCTGGACTTATCTGAAATGTCTCTGCTGGAATATGCTCCTATAATCAGTGATATTCAGTCCAAACATGACACGTTGAAGGCCCAGGACTGGGTACATAACAACTGGACTCTCGTCATACCAATATCTGTCCTTTACGTCTTGTTATTGTATGGTGGCCGAAAATGGATGGAGTCAAAGCCTACTTATGATCTTCACCGTACTCTGTTCCTATGGAATGTTGGTCTGGCTGTATTTTCTATGTTTGGTGCACTATCCTTAGTACCTAACCTAGTTCACCATATATACAAGGATGGTTTCAAACAATCTGTCTGTATAACAGCAACAAAGTATGATCCACATATCAACATATGGTGCTTCTTGTTTGTACTCTCAAAAATCATTGAACTAGGAGATACAGCCTTCATTGTTCTACGTAAAAGTCCTCTTCAATTTCTTCACTGGTATCATAACATGACAATATTGCTGATAACTTGGTATGGATATAGTCAGAGTGGACCTAGCTCTATCAACCAGTGGGTAATTGCTGTGAATTATAGTGTGCATTCTTTTATGTACAGTTATTATGCACTTAAAGCTGTTGGAGTCAAGGTCCCCATTCAAGTGGCAAACTCAATTACTATTATACAGTTAATTCAAATGTTTGTGTTCTTGATAATTACCTTAGTTGCATACAAAACATATGTTATTAACAAAGAGGAATGTGATGTAAAGATCAGTATGATTTATCTTCAATTAAGTCTTTGTAGTTCATATGCTCTTTTGTTCATGTATTATTATTATAGGAGGTACATTAGATCAAAGAACAAAAAAGAATAATTTATTTTATACTGTCCAGTTATAATTATGATTTGAATGTTTAGTTTTAATAAACCATTTGTTCTTAAATTAAGCCCTGTGGAATGTAATTAAATATGTAATTGAATGTGACGTCTCGTGAGGTATGTTAAGATCTAATAATTAACCCGATTATACACGAGAGGACGAATTTTGGGGTCATATGATATACTTGATTATACTAGTGTAGCTGTAGGACAATTTCCAAGGAGATAATACGAGTAGGTTTATAATTGTCACTTGTTAACACTGTTATTCTAGATCTTGTTCAGTTGCAAACAAAGTTTGTGCCTCTTTCTTCTCCTCTCAAACTTTTTTCTTGGCATTGATTTGATCAAAGATTAATTACTTCATAAGCAAAGTCTCTTGCTTGCTGTTTTAAAAGATTGATGTTGGGAGCAATAACAGTTCTAGAATGGTTGTGCTGGTTAGTTGAATCAGCAGTTGAGTTCACAATAGTCAGGCCATCTAGACAAGATGATCAAAAATTCCCTCGCTTTATCTGGACTTCTCTGAAATGTCTCTGCTGGAATATCTTCCTATAATCAGTGATATCCAGTCCAAACATGATGTGTTGAAGGCCCAGGACTGGGTTTATAACAACTGGACTCTCACAATACCAATATCTCCCCTTTACATCTTGTTAAGTATGGTGGTAAAAAACGGATGGAGTCAAAGCCTGCTTATGATCTTCACCATACTCTGTTCCTATGGAATGTTGGTCTAGCTGTATTTTCTATATTTGGTGCACTATCCATAGTACCTAATCTAGTTCATCATATATACAAGAATGGTTTCAAACAATCTGCCTGTATAACAACAACAAAGTATGATCCACATATCAACATATGGCTCTTGTTCTTTGCCTTCTCAAAAATCATTGAACTAAGAGATATAGCCTTCATTGTTCTTCGTAAAAGTCATCTTCAATTTCTTCACTGGTATCATCACATGACAGCATTGCTATGTATTTGGTATATATATAGTTAGAGTGGAGCTAACCCTACCAACCAGTGGTTAATTGCCGTGAATGACAGTATGAATTGTTTCTTGTACAGTTACTATGCACTTACAGTTGTTGGAATCAAAGTCCCCATTCAAGTGGCAAAGACAATTATGCTGTTATGCAGTTAATGCAAATGTTTATGAGCTTGATTCCATACTAAATGTGTTTTATTAACAAAGAGGAGTGTGATGTAAAGATCAGTGTGATTTATGTTGCACTAAGTGCGAATTAAGTAAGTCTTTATTTAAGGAATTAAGTTAAGACATGTTACCAAATACAACTTGTGTACGTATGTTTATGCACATATATTCTAATTATAATTTGATTCTTACTAATTAATCTATTGATCTATTAATAATTAAAACAGGCCTTATCAAGACTACCAATCATTCTTATAGTGTATTTCATTTAAGTCATGAGATGATAACATACAACAAATTAGCAGGAATTCCAATTAAGGAATAATATAACAAGGTATATGTACACATGACAATAATTGCTTAATTGCTTGCGAGTTGATTGTCAAAGTTATGAGATTCTTCTATATATCATCTCATTGGACAATAGCCATCTTAATCTGTATACACAATATAGTCTCTTTTCCTTCTAATGTTTGCACTGTAGTCACATGGAAGGGTAGGGCATCTATTGCCTTTATGTATTTTTATTAATGTTTAGTATAGAATGGTGTTTACTATACTTTATTATGTACTATGTCAAACAAAATTACAAAAAGGAATCAACCAATCAATGTTTGACACTATTACCTTTGACACCTATTGTGTTGAATTAATACTTCATTTTCAATTAATAACAGTTCAACTGTTCCATCTGTTGCATTGTTACATTTGATGCAGCTGTTGAATTTGTTACACCAGTTGCACCCACTGCAGAGACACAGAGGTCCATCCATCCATAATGGCTTAATTAATTGATCCATCACTTCATTTAAAAAATGCAATTATTTTCTTAATTTTTACAAGTAATCATCAATTCATTTATCTATTTATGTATATGTTCATTATATTTATTTACTCATAATACATAATTTATACTTTGTACACTTACATTCATCTGTTCAACTCTTCATTCAATACTTCATTCTTCTATTCATTCATCTTATTACATTCATTTTAAAGCCTCCTTTGTTTAAGGCAAAGCTGTGTTCAGCAATGTTAACCCAATTGGACACTACTTTCTAGTAGCAATAAACTTCCACAGCATGCTTAACAATTATAAATGAAGTAGGGAGCAATGAAGATAGTTCAGCTGCAAACATTGTTTGTGCCTCTCCTCTCCTTTAAATTTCAAGACTTCTTTCTTAGCTCGGCATTTATTTAATCACAGATTGCTTCATAAGCAAAGTCTCTTACCTGATGTTTTAAAAGGTTGATGTTGGGAGCAGTAACTTTTCTAGAATGGTTGTGCTGGTTACCTGAATCAGCAGTTAAGTTCACAATAGCCAAGGCCATCTAGACAAAACATTTTCTTTCATAAGCCTAATTATCAGATATTGTCAATTACATTATCATTTAATGATTACAATTACCATTATTTTATAATTATCCAATTACCATTACCATTGCCCTCTATGAGGGCAGAATGGACACTCATTCATATAATTATCACTTGTTAAACACGGTTATTCCAGATCATGTATCATAAATGTATGGGTACCATTTGTGTCAAAACTAAATGCATTCAATGGTACAGTTAACATGTTATGATTTACTCTTTAATGCCCCATTATTTGTTAAATAACTTGTGGTTTACTAAATAATACATGATTTAGTAAATAAATAAGAAGTAAATTAACAGTTATTTATAATTAATGATTTATAACTATAATTTTCCAATTTAGACACAAACATAGAAATGACTCTACCTTTTTATCACTTACTACATGTGTTCCATTATCATTGATCAGCATGGAGAGACGACAGAGACTGCATAAACAGCAGAAATGGTGAAAATGTTAGAAGTTTACGTTTTTAGGGTTTAGTGGTTTAGGGTTTAAGGTTTAGCCTTATTGTGTAAATAAGAGATTGTCTCTGAGCGTTATCTCCACTGTTTCCGCGTGTTTCTTCTACGTATACGTAACACACGTATAAGGTCACCAAGTCACTCGCTTTATTTGGACTTCTTATGCATACGTAAAGCTCACTTATTGGTGAGCTTTACGTATGCATATAGTCAGAGTGGAGCTAACCCTACCAACCAGTGGTTAGGTGCCATGAATTATAGTGTGCATTGTTTCTTATACAGTTATTATGCACTTACAGCTGTTGGAGTCAAAATCCCCATTCAAGTGGCAAAATTAATTACTATTATGCAGTTAATACAAATGTTTATGGGCTTGATAACTGCCTTACTTGCATACAAAACATTAGTTATTGACAAAGAGGAGTGTGATGTAAACATCAGTGTAATTTATGTTGCAACAACTGTCTATAGTTCATATGCTCTTTTGTTCATGTATTATTATTACAGGAGGTACATCAGGCCAAAGAATAAAAAGGAGTAGTTGATTTTGTACTGTCCAGTTATAATTATGTTTTGAATATTTAGTCTTAATAAACCAATTGTTCGAAATTAAGTCCTGTGGAGTGTAATTAATATGTAATTGAATGTAACGTCAGTGAGATGTGTGAAAAGTAACGATTATACACGATAGAGGTGGACCTTATGATATACTTAGTTGTGTGCAGAACAATTTCCAAGGAGATCATTTGAGTAGGTTGTAATTGTTATCTTTAGTGATAACACTTCGTTTAACAAGTGTTATTTCAAGTGGTTGCTACAGACTTTAGTTTTATGACCACAAAGTTTTGACTTCAAGTCAGGTATTTTAATTATATGATAATTCATTGGAAATATCTCTACGTAGAGTTGCTTTTCTCCCAAACATCAGTTCAAAAGGAATGAAACAAGTTGATTCCTAATGAGATGTTCTGTCAGTTTATAAAGAACTGTCATCCAACAAGTACCATATACAGGTTCATCTACTTTAACATTCTTCAGACAAGGACACCTTTATCTGCATTGTACAAAAAATGGTCACCAGATTTTAATACACTCTGCAAAATGCTACTGCATAGCCCATTGTTGATAAAGTAGACCACACCAATTTATGGATGGGAAACTGTTTCTGGAAATGAAAGCTAGTCCCTAACATGTCTATATATTGTTGAGATGAAATGTTGATATTAGGAGTATATGTGCTGCATGATAGTTAAATAAATGCAATTATTATACTTATATTAACATACTTATATGTTTAACTTTCTAAACAATCTTCTTGCACTCACATCTCTGTGTTGTTAGGTGTCTTAGTTGCATTAAGTTTACTAACTGGTTTTACATTACTGCTTGAATCAAGTGATCTCCTAGGTCAATGAATCTGCATACGAATTAACCATATTGATGCTGTTACAATCTGTCAGTAGCATACAGCCACATTTTATTAATACAATAATCATAAATGTTTTTTCTTTCCTTTTGACATTGCCATCTCTACATCTTTTTTCATATCTTGAAATGTTTCTATTAATTTGTATTGTATTTTAAGATACAATAAACATATGACATATGATAGATATGTTTTTATCACTGAGAATTATCATTGATATTTGGTTATGAATCAAGCAAGAAAGAGTTAATTCAACTGTACATGTAAGTATCCTTGTTTTTTGATTGATAGAATCGAAGATACTAGCTTACTGACCACATGTTTATTTTCATGATCTTTCTTTTATTTTTTTCCTAATAATTGTAATTATAACTTCTAAAAAATGCAAATTCAAACAAAATGCATCCTACACAAAGGCTACTTGCAATCACTATATACTTTTATTTGTTAAATATGTTATGGTATTATGCTGATGTGTATTGTCACAACATTACAAATGTAATTAGTAGAAAGTAGATTGTATTATAATTATTGTCAACATTATGTCATGACAGTAATAGAGAAAGACAGTCATAATAATTGTAATCTCTGTAATAATTATGATAAATTATTGCTGTACATCAGGAAGTTGATTCTTCTCTAAGACTTCTATTATAGTTCTTGAAGTTCTTCAACAGAGGTTCTTCTTGAAACAATCTCCTCTTATCCCATTTTTATTGCTTCATTTATGAAGTGTCATGCCTTTCAAGAAAGAAAAAGAGTGTCATATAGAATGCATTAAATATCCAAATGAAGGGTACTGCTTTGAGTCCATATATGCTTTTGTTCTGTTATATTCATTGTTCTACATACTCAAATCCAATAAGGA
Organism: Xestospongia bergquistia; assembly: GCA_963965975.1. Taxonomy (NCBI): domain Eukaryota; kingdom Metazoa; phylum Porifera; class Demospongiae; order Haplosclerida; family Petrosiidae; genus Xestospongia; species Xestospongia bergquistia. The sequence goes on along the minus strand of OZ014412.1, from coordinate 10,658,465 downwards.
CAAAAAATTAAGCTGTGCATCTCAAAAAAAGGAACATGACTAGTGAGAGAAATTAAATATTTCAATTATTAGACTGAGTAGGTCAGTGGCAGTAAGCAAAGAGTATGGAACTCTTGTAATGATAAAACATTTTGAAGATATTGTCTGGCTTCAACATATTCAGCAATATCTAATAATAATAAAATTAACAATGAGTTTGGTGTTATTGGTTCAGTTACTCATTGTAGTCACAGGTCTCCCCATACAAGGTAAAGAGAAGGTGGACAATGGCGTGTGTACAGCTTTAATCATATCACAAGCAATACTGTCAAGATGATCCAACCATATCTTAACTACCTATAATAGATACACTACTAACAGATACAATAGCTATACAATATATGTATATAGCTAATGTATATTATAGAGGATATAATAACAGATAGGTCAGTGGATATTTTATGAACAATTTGGTTGTCTGAACAAAATTTGCTTGGATAAATAATTTACCAGTTTTTTTCAGTTTTCACACATGCAAACTCCATAACAAAATATATTTTATACAAACCAGTTATTTCATATGATAGCCAATAATACTATATAGTCCATATAATTCATGCATGAACCCCTCCCTATTCATCCTCTGCTCATATAAAAAAAACTATGAATACTAGATTAATAAGATACAATATAATGTAGATCAAAGTAAGTGTACAATATTTATTACATAAACACAATGTAATGTCCATCTGCGGCTTCCGTATGATTTTCCGCTATTTCCACTGTTTCCGCGTGTTTCTACGTATATATACATACGTAAGGCACGTATAGAGGTCCCAAGTCCCTCGCTTTAATCTGGACTTATCTGAAATGTCTCTGCTGGAATATGCTCCTATAATCAGTGATATTCAGTCCAAACATGACGGGTTGAAGACCCAGGACTGGGTACATAACAACTGGACTCTCGTCATACCAATATCTGTCCTTTACGTCTTGTTAGTGTATTGTGGCCGAAAATGGATGGAGTCAAAGCCTGCTTATGATCTTCACCGTACTCTGTTCATATGGAATGTTGGTCTGGCTGTATTTTCTATATTTGGTGCACTATCCATAGTACCTAACCTAGTTCACCATATATACAAGGATGGTTTCAAACAATCTGTCTGTATAACAACAACAAAATATGATCCACATATCAACATATGGTGCTTGTTCTTTATCTTCTCAAAAATCATTGAACTAGGAGACACAGCCTTCATTGTTTTACGTAAAAGTCCTCTTCAATTTCTTCACTGGTATCATCACATGACAATGTTGCTGATCCCTTGGTATGGATATAGTCAGAGTGGACCTAGCACTATCAACCAGTGGATAGTTGCTGTGAATTATAGTGTGCATTCTTTTATGTACAGTTATTATGCACTTAAAGCTGTTGGAGTCAAGGTCCCCATTCAAGTGGCAAAATCAATTACTATTATACAGTTAATTCAAATGTTTGTGTTCTTGATAATTACCTTAGTTGCATATAAAACATATGTTATTAACAAAGAGGAATGTGATGTAAAGATCAGTGTGATTTATCTTCAACTAAGTCTCTTTAGTTCATATGCTCTTTTGTTCATGTATTATTATTACAGGAGGTACGTTAGGCCAAAGAACAAAAAATAGTTGATTTTGTACTGTCCAGTTATAATTATGTTTTGAATATTTAGTTTTAATAAACCATTTGTTCTTAAATTCAGCCCTGTGGAATGTAATTAAATATGTAATTGAATGTGACGTCTCGTGAGGTGTGTTAAGTTCTAATAATTAACCGATTATACACGATAGGACGAATTTTGGGGTCATATAATATACTGGTTATACTAGCGCAGCTGTAGGACAATTTCTAAGGAAATAATACGAGTAGGTTTATAATTATCACTTGTAAACACTGTTATTGTAGATCTTGTTCAGTTGCAAACAAAGTTTGTGAATCTCTCTTCTCCTCTCAAACTTTTTTCTTGGCATTGATTTAATCAAAGATTAATTACTTCATAAGCAAAGTCTCTTGCTTGCTGTTTTAAAAGATTGATGTTGGGAGCAATAACAGTTCTAGAATGGTTGTGCTGGTTAGTTGAATCAGCAGTTGAGTTCACAATAGTCAGGCCATCTAGACAAGATGATCAAAAATTTTCTTCCACAAGCCTAATTATCAGATATTGTCAATGACTTTATCATGTAATGATAACAATTATCATTACTTCATGATTACCCAATTACCATTACCATTGTCCTCTATGAGGATAGGATGGACACACGTTCATAATTGTCACTTGTAAACTGACAACTGTTATTCTAGATCTTAATACATGTATGTGTTTCATCAGTTGTTGGAGTCAAAGTCCCCATTCAAGTGGCAAAGTCAATTATGCTGTTATGGAGTTAATACAAATGTTTATGAGCTTGATTCCATACTAAATTTGTTTTATTAACAAAGAGGAGTGTGATGTAAAGATCAGTGTGATTTATGTTGCACTAAGTGTCTATAGTTCATATGCTCTTTTGTTCATGTATTATTATTACAGGAGGTACATTAGGTCAAAGAACAAAAACTATAAAATCAGGACAAAGAATAAAAAGGAGTAGCTGATTTTGTACTGTCCAGTTATAATTATGTTTTGAATATTTAGTCTCAAACCAGTTCATTTGTAGTATGTAATTAGTAGTAATTAATGGGGATCAAATCTGGAGTATATAGTTTATTTGAAAGAGAATCTATAATAGTGATATTTGATTTTGTCAGTTTATAATTATGCTTTGAATGTTTATTCTTAATAAACAAGTTTATTTATACTATGTAATTGAGTGGACGTCACATCTGAAGTATAGTGAAACGATTTAGTTTTGAAAGAGAATCTATAATATTTGCTAAAGTCCATTTGACTGAAAAAATCAAATTGATGGCTATAGAGCTAGTTATACAGCTGTTTCTAGACAACAGAGATAGGTGAATCACGCGAATTAAGTAAGTCTTTATTTAAGGAATTAAGTTAAGACATGTTACCAAATACAACTTGTGTACATATGTTTATGCACATATATTCTAATTATAATTTGATTCTTACTAATTAATCTATTGATCTATTAATAATTAAAACAGGCCTTATCAAGACTACCAATCATTCTTATAGTGTATTTCATTTAAGTCATGAGATGATAACATACAATAAATTAGCAGGAAATTGCAATTAAGGAATAATATAACAAGGTATATGTACACATGACAATAATTGCTTAATTGCTTGAGAGTTGGCATAGAGTAACAAATGCATATACAGGACAGTCTTGCTTTGGTTCAATCTGCACATCAAATAAGATTTGTTCTTTGTATCATACTGTAAGATTTCTTTCACTTTAGTTTCAGCTATATATGGACCAATATTTGTCCTGTATTGACTGTTTTTAATTAAGGATGAATGAATTGCAATATAATGATGTTACAATAATGTGTCCAATCAATTTAGTTTCCATTGATTTATCATTAAGATTACAATATTAGGCTTGTAATAGTTAATAACATCACATTTACAATTATAAGACTACTGAGGAAAAGCAATGTCTTATTATTATTAAGGTTTACATTAATACTATAATCATTAGATTGTAATGATTAATAATCATTGTATTTATTATGTATAACACTACTAAAGAATAGTATTGTATTAATCACATTAAAGTTTACATCATTTTAGTATTTATCTTACATATACTGATAATGTTAAATAATCATTAAATTTTCAGGACTGCAACTGCAAAAATATCATGGGGGTTGCCAGTTTCTCTCTGGCACTCAAGTTGTTCCCCAAATTTAGCATCCCAGATCCGATGGTGTAGCCTCGTATCATGGCTTGAATTTCGAAGTACGCCATTTGTACACCACGTTATAAGGAGTGTGGTTTGCTCGACCACGAAATTTTTACCACGAACCAACAAAATTTTTGACATCCACGAAAATTTTGCCCCCCCCCCCCCCGAAAAAAGCCGCTATACGGTAGTCTCTTTTCCTTATCATGTTTGCACTGTAGTCACATGGAATGGTAGGGCATCTATTGCTTCTCTGTACTTTTACAATCATTTTGTTTAGTATAGAATGGTGTTTACTATACTTTATTATGTACTATGTCAAACAAAATGACAAGGAATCAACCAAGCAATGTTTGACACTATTACCTTTGACACCTATTGTGTTGAATTAACAATTCACTTTTAATTAATAACAGTTCATCTGTTGCATTGTTACATTTGTTGTTAAAGTTGCATTGTTACATTTGATACAGCTGTTGAATTTGTTACACCAGTTGCACCCACTGCAGAGACACAGAGGTCCATCTATCCATAATGGCTTAATTAATTGATCCATCACTTCATTTAAAAATGCAATTATTTTCTTAATTTTTACAAGTAATCATCAATTCATTCATCTATTTATGTATATGTTCATTATATTTATTTACTCATAATACATTAATTTATACTTTGTACACTTACATTCATCTGTTCAACTCTTCATTCAATACTTCATTCTTCTATTCATTCATCTTATTACATTCATTTTAAAGCCTCCTTTGTGTAAGGCAAAGCTGTGTTCAGCAATGTTAACCCAATTGGACACTACTTTCTAGTAGCAATTAACTTCCACAACATGCTTAACAATTATAATGAAGTAGGGAGCAATGAAAATAGTTCAGCTGCAAACATTGTTTGTGCCTCTCCTCTCCTTTAAACTTCAAGACTTCTTTCTTAGCTTGGCATTTATTTAATCACAGATTGCTTCATAAGCAAAGTCTCTTACTTGCTGTTTTAAAAGGTTGATGTTGGGAGCAGTAACTTTTCTAGAATGGTTGTGCTGGTTACCTGAATCAGCAGTTGAGTTCACAATAGTCAGGCCATCTAGACAAAACATTTTCTTTCATAAGCCTAATTATCAGATATTGTCAATTACTTTATCATTTAATGATTACAATTACCATTATTTTATAATTATCCAATTACCATTACCATTGCCCTCTATGAGGGCAGAATGGACACTTGTTCATATAATTGTCACTTGTTAAACACGGTTATTCCAGATCATGTATCATAAATGTATGGGTGCCATTTGTGTCAAAACTAAATGCATTCAATGGTACAGTTAACATGTTATGATTTACTCTTTAATGCCCCATTATTTGTTAAATAACTTGTGATTTACTAAATAATACATGATTTAGTAAATAAATAAGAAGTAAATTAACAGTTATTTATAAGTAATGACTTATAACTATAATTTTCCAATTTAGACACAAACATATAAATGACTCTACCTTTTTATCACTTACTACATGTGTTCCATTATCATTGATCAGGCATGGAGAGACGACAGAGACTGAATAAACAGTAGAAATGGTGAAAATGTCATAAGTTTATGTTTTTAGGGTTTAGTGGTTTAGGGTTTGAGGTTTAGCCTTATTGTGTAAATAAGAGATTGTCTCTGAGCGTTATCTCCACTGTTTCCGCGTGTTTCTTCTACGTATACGTAACACACGTATAGAGGTCACCAAGTCACTCGCTTTATTTGGACTTCTCTGAAATGTCTCTGCTGCAATATGTTCCTATAATCAGCGATATACAGTCCAAACATGACGTGTGGAAGGCCCAGGACTGAGTTTATGACAACTGGACTTTCGTCATACCAATATCTGTCCTTTACGTCTTGTTAGTGTATGGTGGTCAAAAATGGATGGAGTCAAAGCCTGCTTATGATCTTCATCGTACTCTGTTCATATGGAATGTTGGTCTGGCTGTATTTTCTATATTTGGTGCACTATCCATAGTACCTAATCTAGTTCACCATATATACAAGAATGGTTTCAAACAATCTGTCTGTATAACAACAACAAAGTATGATCCACATATCAACATATGGCTCTTGTTCTTTGCCCTCTCAAAAATCATTAAACTAGGAGATACAGCCTTCGTTGTTCTACGTAAAAGTTGTCTTCAATTTCTTCACTGGTATCATCACATGACAGTATTGGTGAGCTTTACATACGCATATAGTCAGAGTGGAGCTAACCCTACCAACCAGTGGCTAGGTGCCATGAATTATAGTGTGCATTGTTTCTTGTACAGTTATTATGTACTTACAGCTGTTGCAGTCAAAATCCCCATTCAAGTGGCAAAATTAATTACTATTATGCAGTTAATACAAATGTTTTTGGGCTTGATAACTACCTTACTTGCATACAAAACATTAGTTATTGACAAAGAGGAGTGTGATGTAAAGATCAGTGTAATTTATGTTGCAACAACTGTCTATAGTTCATATGCTCTTTTGTTCATGTATTATTATTACAAGAGGTACATCAGGCCAAAGAATAAAAAGGAGTAGTTGATTTTGTACTGTCCAGTTATAATTATGTTTTGAATATTTAGTCTTAATAAACCATTTGTTCTTAAATTAAGTCCTGAATTAAATATGTAATCGAATGTAACGTCAGTGAGATGTGTGAAAATTAACGATTATACACGATGATAGAGGTGGACCTTATGATATACTTAGTTGTATGCAGAACAATTTCCAAGAAGATATAGTAGGTTGTAATTGTTATCTTTAGTGATAACACTTCGTTTGACAAGTGTTATTTCAAGTGGTTGCTACAGACTTTAGTTTTATGACCACAAAGTTTTGACTTCAAGTCAGTTATTTTAATTATATGATAATTCATTGGAAATATCTCTATGTAGAGTTGCTTTTCTCCCAAACATCAGTTCAAAAGGAATGAAACAAGTTGATTTCTAATGAGATATTCTGTCAGTTTATAAAGAACTGTCATCCAACAAGTACCATATACAGGTTCATCTACTTTAACATTCTTCAGACAAGGACACTTTTATCTGCATTGTACAAGAAATGGTCACCAGATTTTAATACACTCTGCAAAGTATCACTGCATAGCCCATTGTTGATAAAGTAGACTACACCAATTTATGGATGGGAAACTGTTTCTGGAAATGAAAGCTAGTCCCTAACATGTCTATATATTGTTGAGATGAAATGTTGATATTAGGAGTATATGTGCTGCATGGTAGTTAAATAGATGCAATATTAACATACTTCCATGTTTAACTTTCTAAACAATCTTCTTGCACTCACATCTCTGCGTCTTAGTTGCATTAAGATTACTATAACAGGTTTTACATTACTGCTTGAATCAAATGATCTCCTAGGTCAATGAATCTGCATACGAATTAACTATATTGATGCTGCTACAATCTATCAGTAGCATACAGCCACATTTTATTAATACAATAATCATAAATGTTTTTTCTTTCCTTTTGACATTGCCATCTCTACATCTTTTTTCATATCTTGAAATGTTTCTATTAATTTGTATTGTATTTTAAGATACAATAAACATATGACATATGATAGATATGTTTTTATCACTGAGAATTATCATTGATATTTAGTTATGAATCAAGCAAGAAAGAGTTAATTCAACTGTACATGTAAGTATACTTGTTTTTTGATTGATAGAATCGATGATACTGGCTTACTGACCACATGTCTATTTTCATGATTTTTCTTTTATTTTTTCCTAATAATTGTAATTATAACTTCTAAAATACAAATTCAAATAAAATGCATCCCACACAAAGGCTACTTGCAATCACTATACTTTTATTTGTTAAATATGTTATGGTAATATGCTGATGTATATTGTCACAACATTACAAATGTAATTAGTAGAAAGTAAATTCTATTATAATTATTGTCAACATTATGTCATGACAGTAATAGAGAAAGACAATCATAATAATTGTAATCTCTATAATAATTATGATAAATTATTACTGTGCATCAGGAAGTTGATTCTTCTCTAAGGCTTCTATTAGTTCTTGAAGTTCTTCAACAGAGGTTCTTCTTGAAACAGTCTCCTCTTCTCCTGTTTTTATTGCTTCATTTATGAAGTGTCGTGCCTTTCAAGAAAGAAAAGGAATGTCATATAGAATGTATTAAATATCCAACTGAGGGTACTACTTAAATCTATGTATGTTTTTGTTCTGTTATATTCATTGTTCTACATACCCAAATCCAATAATGACAAAAAATTATGATTTGTATCTCAAAAAAAGGAACATGACAAATTAAACATTTCAATTATCTCACACTTCATGTTCATTTTCCTTGTTATATGTACTCCTAATATATTAGAATAGTACTATTAATATGTTAGAATAGTACTATTGATATATTAGTACATGTATTAATATATTAGAATAGTACATATATTAATATATTAGAATAGTACTATTAATATATTAGTACATATATTAATATATCAGAATAGTACATATATTAATATATTAGAATAGTACTATTAATATATTAGTACATATATTAATATATTAGAATAGTACATATATTAATATATTAGAATAGTACTATTAATATATTAATACATATATTAATATATCAGAATAGTACATATATTAATATATTAGAATAGTACTATTAATATATTAGTACATATATTAATATATCAGAATAGTACATATATTAATATATTAGAATAGTACATATATTAATATATTAGAATAGTACATATATTAATATATTAGAATAGTACTAATATTAATATATTAAAATTGTACATATATTAATATATTAGAATAGTACTAATGTTATTCATTATTTACTTGTTTGTAATCTTTCATAACAATATAAAGTAGTGCTAGTGAGTAATACACTGAGTAGGTCAGTGGTGGTGAGCAAAGAGTATGGAACTCTTGTAATGATAAAACATTTTGAAGATGTTGTTTGGCTTCAACACATTCAGCAACATCTAATAATAATAAAATTAACAATGAGTTTGGTGTTATTGGTTCAGTTACTCATTGTAGTCACATCATCTAGAGGTCTCCCCATACCAGGTAAAGAGAAGGTGGACAATGGAGTATGTACAGCTTTAATCATATCATGAGCAATACTGTCAAGATGATCCAACCATATCTTAACTACCTATAATAGATACAATACTAACAGATACAATAGCTATGAATAGCTATTGTATTATAGAGGATATAATAACAGATAGGTCAGTGGATATTTTATGAACAATTTGGTTGTCTGAACAAAATTTGCTTGATTAGATAATTTACCAGTTTTTCAGTTTTCATACATGCAAACTCCATAACAAAGACATACAATATATTTTATACAAACTAGTTATTTCATATGATAGCCAATAATACTAGTCCATATAATTCATGCATGAATCCCTCCCTATTCATCCTCTGCTCATATAACAAAATTACGAATACTAGATTAATAAGATACAATATATATGTAGATAAAAGTAAGTATACAACATTTATTATTATATAATTACCTGTTCGTGGAAAGATAAAGCTACTGATGGTTTACTTTCCTTTAAGAAAACATTACCCAAATGATATAGACCTCCTACAGTTTGGATAGACTGGGGACCATGAGCTACACTGGACTGATATATCTAGAGACAATAATATAATACAAAGATGATATATACATATTTGGTAGTGTGTGTTCTTTTTATAATCTAAAGTTGACGTACATCTTCTGCAAACTGTTTCTTAGCAGTAGTATAGTCTGAATGAGCTGTAGCAAGCAGTCCCAAGTTACGATGAAGTTGAGAATGAAGTGAAGGGGGTGTGTCTGGATTCTGTACAACAGCCCAATGAGCTTGACTTAAATATTGCTTGGCATTCTGTAACTGACCTTGCCCTAATAATAATAATATTTTGGTGCATATAAACAAGTATAGCAAACTAAATCATCCTTCTCTTTATTATTAACAGTAAGGATTTCTACTTATTATCCCTACTGTATTGATTGTAAGTGCTTTCAGCATATCTAACAAAGGGAGGTTCTAGCTTGTTAATAATGTACATAGTATTACATTAATTGATAACATACTATATTGTTTGTCAGTTCTAGTACTATTTGTGCTATGAGCTTCTAGTGGTGTGTATATGATATTGATTAAGTTAACAATAATGATATAGCGAGCCTAGTACAATGTAATTAACTACAGCTCTGTTCTTTCCTCACCCATTGATGATTGTGCCAGTAATAATAAGGCTGGAGTAAGCTGTAATTGAGCAGAACCATGTGTCTCTGTGAGCAATTTGAGAGCCAATAAAGACGGAGGGAAGGCTAGAGAGTAGTCAGCATTGTGCAAGTGCTTACGACTTTCAGTCAGTGCTATTGTGGTAACGTGATCCTATGAAATATAAATGAACATCTTTAATATAGCGCTTGTTATGCATCTATTTATCCATTTAATCTATTCAACAATAGACATACATGTACTTGTTTTTGTAACAATTAGGTCACTTTTAACCAAATTACACAATTCATATCATGTGCTCGTAATGAGATTGTCCATTATCAAAACAGTTTTATTGCCATATTTGGTAATAGGAAGACATACTAAGTTGTGTTATCCATTATGTGTATATCATAGATTTAGCACTTGGTTACATTCACATATATAGGTGTTGGGTCCATTAGCAATAGTTTTCTTAGTTTTTATATTACCCTGATGTGTTGTTGACGCTTGCGTTGATGTCTTCGCTCTGTCTCAGAAGTTGCATGAGGAACAGAGGCTTTGAGAGAGCCCAAAAGATTACAAACTTGAGAATGTATACCTTTCCAATCTGCTGTCTGATCCTCTTGAGTACTGTTAGTATCAAAGACACCAACAACTGTTACTGTTAAATATGTTAGTCAGGTACTCACCAATAATATGTCACTCGACAATCAGGACATTGTATCCTAGCAGGTTTCTGGCAAAGATGGCAGACTAGCTTGACGCCTTTTGGATTAGCAAGAGGATTTACTTCAAATCCAGGTTCTATAAGTTCAGTGGTGGCCATTTTGCTTGCTAGAGTTTATTGTTGCTTAGCAACAGTGGACCTACAAAGGTTACGAGCCCCACCCTTGACCTCAAATCGTGAGATGTCACACCTAAAGTGTTGTCAAAGTGTCAATATAAATATATATTAATTATGCAACTGTTCGAAAGTTATAAAACGGCTCTTGGTTATATCTACAAATTATTTTTCAAGTATGGCAGATGATTCAGTCAGTCCACTGCAATCCCTACCTTTTTTGGGACCTTTGCAATCTAAATTCAACTCTGATAGAGCAATAAAATGGCTAAATGATACTTTGCACATTCCTGTTGGTGCTATTTGCATTTACTTAGTATTAATCTATCTTGGTCAAAAATGGATGGCTAATCGAGAACCTTATAATCTCAAACGACCACTCTTTCTATGGAATGTGGGATTGGCTGTGTTTTCTACAATAGGGACTATATCCCTGCTGCCTTCTCTTGTTAAGGCTGTCTTCAAATATGGTATCCCATACACGACTTGTAAATCAGAGGTTGTTTGGAATCCTCATATTTGCATTTGGGGCTTATGTTTTGTGCTGTCTAAAATCTTAGAATTTGGTGACACTTTTTTTATAGTTTTACGTAAAAGTCGATTAATGTTTCTACATTGGTATCATCATGTGACAGTACTCATGTTCTCCTGGTATTGTCTTGGTAAGGGTATTACTGGTCTGGGACATTGGTTTGCTTGTGTGAACTATTTTGTTCATTCTATCATGTATTTTTATTATACACTTACATCTGCTGGTGTTTATCTCCCTGCAATGACTGCATTTCTTGTAACCGTCTTACAACTGCTACAGATGTTCATTGGTATTAGTATAGACCTTACTTTGTATGCATACCACAATCACTTTGATAACAGTGATTATGATGCTGACATCTTTTGGTATGGTCTTTTAATGTATTTGTCTTATTCTATTTTATTTGGACACTATTTTTATAATCGTTATATTAGAAAAAAAGACAAGAAAATAGAGCTTCAGTAATTTTTATTTATTATTTTTTTATTACCACCACTTCTTATTTGAACCAATTTTGCTATTCGTGCGGTACTTAAATGTATAATAATTTTTTTATAATTTCGCATGGTAACCTGCTACCGCGTGGCCGGACACATTTCTGTGCACCCATTAGTATTATTATTATTATTATATTATAAAAACAGCCCCTCCTTAGCCCTTGTTTAACATGGTCGCTCCTCGACTAAAGCGTGTATTTACTCCACTGGAATATATCCCGTTAGTTCGAGATATTCAAGCTAAATTTGACACAAACAATTCCCAAAACTGGATAACTGATAACTGGGCTCTCTCAATTCCGATATCCATCGCGTACGTCTTGTTAGTGTGTGCTGGACGTAAATGGATGGAGTCAAGGCCTTCATATAATCTTCGTCGTGCTCTTTTCTTGTGGAACCTTGGCTTAGCTCTATTTTCGATGTTTGGTGCAATGCAATTTGTACCATACTTAGTTCATTTTGTCTATGACCGAGGCTTCAAACAAGCAGTTTGTAAGACAGATATAATAACCAATCCACACATCAGTCTTTGGATGTTACTGTTTGTTCTCTCAAAATCCATTGAACTAGGTGACACAGTCTTCATTGTTCTACGTAAAACTCCTCTTCAGTTTCTTCACTGGTATCATCATATGACTGTGGTAATTTATTCATCAATGGGATTAAATACACCAAAAGCATTTGCCATTGGTCATTGGTTTGCCAGTATGAACTATAGTGTACATACTATTATGTATACTTATTATGCTCTAAGAGCTGCTGGAGTTAAAGTTCCTTCCCAAATGGCAAAAATTGTCACTATCCTACAATTATCACAGATGTTTGTGGGCTTGCTAGTGAATATAACTGTATATAGGAGCTATTTGAATAATGAAGATTGTGACTTTGATATCAATATATTTTGTCTTGGAGTAGTTATCTACAGTTCTTATGCTATTCTGTTTATGATCTTCTTTTACAAGAGATATATCAAAATAAAAGATAAAAAGGAATAGCAAATATCAATTTTGTTAATATTAATTTGTATTAAGTTAAATTATTCACCAATCATCAATCATGCTGTCTTTATTTTAATTAATAATAATTATTTAGCATTACCCAAGCACTGACTAATAAATGAACATCTTAACGCTAGCTTCTAAACTAGGCTGAATAAACATCACGTGCGTCATATTCTACCCACTAATTTCGGCTTACGTAAGGTTACGTAACTCATGTGGTGGAGTGAGGTCAAAGGTCATTTATCTAAAATGTCTCTGCTGGAATATGTTCCTATAATCAGCGATATTCAGTCAAAACATGATGTGTTGAAGGCTCAGGACTGGGTTTATAACAACTGGACTCTCACAATTCCAATTTCTCTCCTTTACATCTTCTTAGTGTATAGTGGTCAAAAATGGATGGAGTCAAAGCCTGCTTATGATCTTCATCGTACTCTGTTCATATGGAATGTTGGTCTGGCTATATTTTCTATATTTGGTGCACGATCCTTAGTACCTAACCTTGTTCACCATCTATATGAGAATGGTTTCAAGCATTCTATCTGTATAACAACAACAAAATATGATCCACATATCAACATATGGTCCTTACTTTTTATGTTCTCAAAAATCATCGAACTAGGAGATACAGCTTTCATTGTTCTACGTAAAAGTCCTCTTCAATTTCTTCACTGGTATCATCACATGACAGCTTTGGTGAGCTCTTGCTATGCATATAGTCTGAGTGGAGCTAACCCTATCAACCAGTGGTTTAGTGCCATGAATTATAGTGTGCATTCTTTTATGTACAGTTATTATGCACTTAAAGCTGTTGGAGTCAAAGTCCCTACTCAAGTATCAAAGTCAATTACTATTCTTCAGTTAACACAAATGTTTGTGGCTTTGATAATGAACTTTGTGGCATACAAGGCATATTTTATTAACCAAGAGGAATGTGATGTAAATGTTAAAGTTTTTTATCTTGCACTCGCTATCTATGGTTCATATGCTCTTTTGTTCATGTATTTCTTTTACAGGAGGTACATTAGGCCAAAGAACAAAAAGGAGTAATCTACAATAATTATGTATTAAGTTTTTTTTTATGATGTATGCTATCAAAAATAATTTGGTTCCCAATGCACTTTTGGATGTGAAATTAATGAACAGAAATTGAGCTTCTGATCTAACTTCATTTTCTATATAATATTTTACACTTTTTCCATGTTAGTGATAGTTACATGAGCCTAGATATACCACTGTTTTCTTGTAAAAGAAGGCTCATTATAAATTTTAGAGTATGATGAAGGCGTTGTAAACTGACAGTTGTGACATGATCCTGGTTTGGTATGAATTTGTATTCAAGATACCAAGAACTTTATTATAACAAATAAGAAGTATAACCTTACAGATTTACATTTACTTCTACTGCAATGTCTATGTTTTTAGATGTCCTTCCATTAAAGGAAGTTAGATGTTCGATAAATGAAGTGTTATGTTATTTCCGAAGGAAGTAGATTTCAACTCAAAAAAAGGTCAAACCGCGTAATCAACCTTCCCCCTACACGAGACTACTCTTATTATTATTATTATTTTTATTCTTTATAACATATTGCGAGACTAAAATAAAGTGTATATGTAGTTAAAGGTCTAATATCAATAATGATGTAACCTAGTAGTATAATGATATAATTATGACTGCATTGAAGGACAGGACGAACAAGGACAAATGAAATGATAGGGGCAAAATAACAAATATTGTCTGACTCAAAATTGACGCAATATTCTCACAAATGACTGGAAATTTGATATTTAATAGTACAAAACAATAGAGAAATGCCAATGTATGGTAACTTGTTCTAAAGTTGTACAACTCTATTGAAATAGAAATGGTGATAGGTAGAGGTTCTACAGAGATTAGGAGTGGAGGATCGAGTAACATAATATGAAAAGGTGAATGAAATATATTCCTATATTCAGTGATATTCAGTTCAAACATGATGTATTTGATTTCTCACAAATTCAAAATGCCAATAACACTCCATATTGTGCATTCTGCCCAAAAATGAATAGAGTCAAAGCCTGCTTATGATCTTCAAAATACTCTGTTCGTATGAAATGTTGGTCTGGTTATATTTTCTATATTTGGTGCACTATCCATAGTACCTAACCTAGTTCACCATATATACAAGAATGGTTTTAAGCAATCTGTCTGTATAAAAAAGCAACGAAGTAAGACCCACACATTAATATATGGTGCTTGTTCTGTCTGTACAGTTACTATGCTCTTAAATCTTATGGAGTTTGACTTCCTTCTCAGGTAGCAAAATCAAGTAATATTTTCAGTTGTTGCAGGTGTTTGTAGCTCTGATAATATATTGAATTACATTGCCTACAAGTCATGTTTTTAACAAAGACAAAGATGACACAAACGTCAATGGTTTTGTGTTGCACCAAGTATCTATGCTGTTCTGTTTATGTATTTCTATTACAAGAAGTACTCTATAGTCTATAACAAAGACTAATTGATTAATGTACTTAATAATTTTTGGTCTTTACAATAATATTATATCAAAAAGAAATAATATTCACTTTGAGTACGATAAATAGTTACCACGCCCACTTTAAGTGAGTGTGAGAAGTGATGGTGTGAGGAATATGGGAGGGTGATATAATAAACAAGTTAACTATGAGTGTCCATAGTGTCTTCCTGATCTTCCTCTTCATCCTCGTGGTCTTCAAAGTCATCATCTTCCTAGAATAAATAAAAGAAGACAGTATGTGATAATGAAATAAAATTTTAAATCATAATCCATAATGTCAAAGAAGCAAGTCAGAGATCTTAAGATACTTCTAAACCATGTCTTAAGCAACAACCCCTGACATCATGTGACATGCATGGCCACCTACAAATTTAATTACTCACACACACCCACACCCACACACACCCACACACACACACACCCACACACATATATATATTAGATAACAAAGTACTTTGCTCAACTGTTCTATAGCAATTTATGGATATTTTAGGCTTTACCTGTAAGAGCAAAATTAATTTGATTGTTTGTAATTACTGGACTGGATTAATGGGCTCACATTTTGACGTCACAGAAATTATATATTAAGTGTATTGCCCACACTCCAACCCACCCATAAAATTTGAAATTACCTAAATCATCACTGTAAAAATACATTTGTCTCATATACTCTAACATAAAAACAAGCCAGAATAATCTGGATACAAGCTAACATAACAATGATAAACATTACTTTACTATACCATACTTCCTTCATACATTTATTGATATATCAATGAATTTGTGACATCATTGGGTTTCTAGACTCATTCTAGCAACTATTGCAAACACTTACATACTTATGTCATATACCTTCAATAAAGTGCGTGGAACATGCCTCTATAGGTCTGTAATCTGGCTGACTAGATTCTCCTTAGTGTATAAACGTGTAATAATGTCTTATAATTTATAAGGCAAGCCAGACTACTCCATAGCATATACCCATGAAGGTGATAAACACGCCATATATTTTTTATTATAAGTTAGGTTATAATTTTGTTGACAATATGAAGACTTCCAACAATTCAATTTTAATTGGGTTAGCTATGTGTGGGTGGGACAGATAATATACAAACTTTTGTCATTTTAGCAAGGTCAGTCCAGTAATTACAAATTTAAGTGACAATTTGAGTTTTGATTCCTGACTACTGTTATATCTCAGGATAGGAATAAGCTAGAGAGAAAATGTTTGTATCATTCAATACACATTGCAACTCCATATAAAATTGTAAAAATAGAATACTAGCCATTCAGGAAAGTAACAAACTAGAAATCACACATAAAGTGAATGACATTTTTTGCATTCCACACACATAATTTCCATATTATTAACAAACGCTAGTTGCATTAAAAGTGTTAAGAAACAATAGAAAATGTCTTTTATTGCAAATGCATGAAGACTAATATAGGTTGATAACATTATCAAGTTCTACAACATTGCTACCAACTCAAATTAGAGAGAGTATACAGATATATCATGTAGTTATGAGTTCTTCAACATGTACATAATAATGATGTGCCTGTCTAAGCTCACCTCATCTGATTCATATATAACAGTCTCTTCGTCATCATCACTAGGTTCTTGGTCTAAAAAATTATTTAATCAAAATAAGAGATACCACATTATTATTACCTGCACCAGCTGTGAGAGAATGAAATGGTGTTGTTAATGATTCTGATTGACCTATTATGTTGTCATCTTCACTTGTCTACAAAGACCAAGAGAATTAAATGATATGTACTTTAATATAATATATTAATATATGATACAGCAACAGCTAAAATAAAATCTACACGTAAAGTTCTATGAGACTCCTCCCTACCTGCGCTAACAGAAGGTCTAATTTTCCATGTAATTTAGCCAATTTACCAAACAAGGAGACACGCATGTCCATTGATTGATACAATAAACTTAATGTATCAAGGAGGTGTGGTACCTATAGGGTAAAAAAGGTCAGTGACGTACATTTAATGTACATATTAACAACAATGGTTTTGTTATATACAATAATAGCTACAGCATACTGGGAAATTTGGTAGCAATTTGGATGAATATTAATTTATCTATGAAGTGGATACAAGATTGGGCCACATTGAAACTACTGCTCTTTTTCTAAGTGATAAACATTAGTCACAAACCTATCCTCGTATATCAAAAATTGGTAAAAAAATAATCATAAATAAGAGATTAAGCCAGACAAAATTTTCCCTAGCATATAATATGTTGAATTTTGTATTGTAACTATGTTCTCTTTATGTAATGTAGTGAACTATATTTATAGTGACATATCTCCAACATAAGCCATCATAACAGTCTTTACTTGTTAAACAGAAGAGACTGCTAGGCTGTAGGAGAATAATACAAGCTCACTGTTAGTAGGTAAGCAGTGTGATAAAGTAAAAGTATTCTTATCCAAATTATTAGCTCATTTCCACGATTAGGTTTTTCATGGAGAAGATCAACAAGCTGTATAAGAGAAAAATAATAATAAAACAGTAATCATTGTATGTAACTAAAATCCTACTTGTAGTGTTAGAACTATAATGCTAAGTAACAGGATTATGGCTTTGTGGTTTATTGTTAGGGCTACAGATTACACAGATGCTAAGAAAGGTCAACAATGATCATGTGACCTTTAAATTTACAACACACACACTCAGCAAAGCTGTTCCATATCATGCACTTGTGAGATCTCCAGGTGTACGAGTAATTCACAGCCACACCTTCTAAATATCTTGTATATATAATATATGTCATATCACTCACTATTTTTAAGAATGGAATCACAGCAGTAACAGGAAGTTTACGTACAGTACTAACCACTAGTCGCTCATTATTAACAATTAATGCTTGTTCAAGTAATCTTTTATCACCACTGTGTACAGCTTGAACAACCAATAGTGTCAAACTCTCTGTGGTTGGATACTTGGAATGACTGTCAGAGAAAAAGAGAATAGAAATGATATTATGAGTACCACACAAGATATATTACAAAAGGGTTAACATTAAGATAATGTATATACTAGTATCAAGATTACACCTCAACTGTAAGGGATTTACTGTATTGCATGTAAGTCTTTAGCACTAGTCCTTCTCATGTAAATGTGTACAGTACATTGGTCAGGAAGGTCAATAGAAATCTAACGGTGTTTCTTATCTAGCTGTGCTGACATATTTTTTTACTTGGCTCAGTGGCTGAGAAAGGTCAGCCACTAAGCATGTGATGACATAATAAATACAGTTGACAGTTTACTTTATTGTTATATCACATGATATAACACAGTTTATTGTTATATAATAAGGTCATCTGTTAAAACTTAAAGGTCAAGATAGCAAAGAATCAATGAAACTAAAAATGTCATATTAAAATTGATTACATGTTATAGATAGCTAGCTATGTATCAAGCATGACAAGTTATATGGAGCAGAAAGTGGTAGGTGTGGTCATTGACCACAACTACAACTTTCAGCTGCATACTTCATTGAATTCTAAAGCAAAAATTACATGTGCAGCAACAGTTAAATAATAAAACATGATAGACACTTGGTAAGGCATCCTTTAATGATGCATAATTAAGTTTAATGACCAAAATGCATGGACACGTCAAGTCAATGCTGTTCTTCAAGTGGAATGTGCATTCATTCCTTTTTGTTAATGGCTCAATTTTAACTATCATTTTAGGAACACAATTTACACTTGACCAATAACTGTACTGACAATCAGAGGGTGTGAGGTGTATAGTCGTCAATATAACAGTCATGGTGACTACCTTTTATCTTTAACAGTTGATGATTCATCTCCTAATGATAATGATTGTAGCCTGTCTGTCATTGGGACCTCTTCCGTTCCCTTTTCTTTCCCTTGTTGCCATGGTAACATCCGAGGGCTACTAAGACCTAATACAGTCACACTAGAGTGGTCTTTGTTATAAGTAGTCTTGCTGTTGTCTTTAGTTAGAAATAATCCTTTGGGTTGAGTTCTAATAAGACATAGTCTTTCCTCTGATTGGTTAAATGGCTAGCAAAGAGAAAGACATAACATCTAAAGATTATTGTGTGACTAACAATAGTCTATATTATAGTAAATTATAGTTGTGTAATTATTAAATGTCAATACATGATCACGTGAACAATGTCTTATGTCAGTACTCCTTTAAAAGGTATCACAATAGAAAAGATCTAAAAAGGAATGAAGTGTGTACATGTCAAAGGTATAATCTAAAGACTAAAGTAATGTCAATTGTATTATTTATTTTCTAATAGACATATTCTGTTAACAATCAACGTTTAAAATTGCCATTTGGATAGTCGGATATGGCACTCAACAACATATATGTAGTAAGTTTGAATTGACAGTTGATTGTTTAACTTACAATAGTTTCAAAGGTAGGTCTGAGAAAAGAGGAATGCGACACAAGAACATCGCCAGTAGTGGTCAGGTAACTACCAAATACAGGTAAAGATGTAGGACTCTGTGGAACAGAAATCATATATGACTTGTTGTGTGTAAAACTGTAAAATATGGAAATATTAGAGATATATACATAAACAAGACATGAAATTAGCAAAAGTTGATAACCTGTACTGTAGCTAACTACACTAATGATGACTCCACCTGTCATTATAATCTATTATATTCTATCTCATTATGATCTATTATATTCACTATTTACCTGTGCTTCAGGTTTAGTTACAAACTCTATTGTTGTATGAGGTAAGAATGGTACTGATGTTTTCATGTGATTATGACAATCAATTACAAACAAATGTAGTGTTCCATCTTCACACACAGTAACCACATTCATCTAGAAAATACGATACATGGTAAGCAACACTGCCCGTTAATATAGTACACTATATTGTATATGCTTAGTAAGTGTTCAGATACTTTAAAACTACATTAAACAATAAACAGTTAATAAGGAGGAGGTAATTAAGATAACATTGCTCAATCTCTCACTAAAACTTCTTATGATAAAACAATCAAAAAGGGAATAATGTTTATTGATACTATTGTACATAGTATCAATAAACATTATTATTAAACAATAGAGGATGCAGTTCATTTACAATGCATATTTAATGAACAAAACAATACAAAAGGATGTTAGCATACAAGCAGGCTCATTAAACTAGCCACATTCAATTTTAATTACCTTTTCATCTTGTGTTTCTTCATTGTGGGTACATATTGACCACACCTCTTTCTCACATATTAATGATGTTCCATTACCACTCTCAATATTCCTATAATGTTATCAGTAACTATCATTACCAAATACATATGTGCCAAGTTATACGAAGAACAGTGTGAAATTATTTCAATTTTTACAAACTACTTGTATAATCATGTTCAGTTTAATGAAATGATTACATTAAGTCTCATAATACATTACAGGTTCTTACCATAGACTAATTGTTCTATCATTTTCAGCAGCAGATAAGAAATGAGTTGGAGAGACAAAGAGAAGTGAATGTACGTTGTTAATATGTCCTGTAAACCTCTGAGTAAAGAACCAAGAAATATTATTAAAATAAAATAATAAAATAATATAAAATAATCATTTAAGAAACTGAAAACATTCATATCTTAATTTCTTAAACAATTACAGATAATTGTAATTAATTAATTTTTTCACAAACAAGTAATGATCATGAATGTAACACAATCTTGTGAATGGAAACGAATCAATGATACGATACAAAGCTGTAAAGTTTTAGTGTTATTAGGAGAAATATTCACAAACACATTTAGAAGAATTATATTATTAAGAATTAAAAGAATCAGTTCTGAGACAAGCAGACTCAATATATTCATAAAACAACCATTTGCTGAAATGCTTTACTTGCTTTGTCAAAGTTAAAGTATTATTATCTTAATATCATCTTACAAAGGATAATACACTAACACTGCAATAGACATAGATTGTATATGACTATATTCCCAAGATTGGAACATCACACATGATCCCACAGAATTGAATGAACTCTCACAAACATATTCTGTATCCAAAGAAATCTATTAAATAATTTTGATTACCTGGCAGTGCTATGCGAACATGAAGCAGAATTTCTTACAGTGTTTAAAGAATCAGACATATTATGTTGTCTATATATTTTTGTTTATAATACATTATATAAGTTTACAAAAAGTTAATGCAAAGTTGTTTGAATTGATAATTTGCACAAAATACTGTTAAATAAAACTTTATGGACTCTTGATTCTCATAGCAATACTATTACTGAAATATTTTAACAATTAAGCCAATTTCTATGAAGTAGGTCTTCTCATATTATGGTAAATCCAGTGGAAGGTTTTTCAAAGTAATCATAATTTAGGATTCTAGAACTTGAAGCAAACTTTAAACTCCAAAAATTCAGCTGACAGTGAAATAGTGTATGTTTTTATTATTGTTATTATAATAGTTTTATTTTAGTAATTAGAATTAAAAACTGTAGTTTTAATCATTTATACATTAAGAATGTACTATTACAGGTACATTCTAGGAATCTAGGACAAGTATACCAAAGTGTGTGGGCGTTTCCAATCCCAGATATGTACAATCTATGGCATAGGCACTAGACAAGTGACCACACTCATTCATCATTATTTGCAGAAGCTTATGGACAACAAAGAGTGAATTCAAAGCATATAGGTAGAAACATGTTAAAAACTATTATCATTTGATCCAGTAGTAATGATGCTTTTAACAGACACTTCCAATGCCAAATTGTACTATCACTATCTTCAAAACTGAAAAAACATTAATTACTTGATTCTTTACAGCCACACCCACTAACTGTTACTAATTTACTATCAACAGTTTAGCATTTTACATTTTTGAAAATGGAGCAATAAAGACTTTGAAATTTTATGATAGTATAAAGTCCTTACTTTAATTAATGTTTGATTAATAGGGTCCCATAGTTTTATACTTTTACCAGCAGTGAGTACATCTCCATGGTTACGACTACACACACATGACACACCTCTTTTATCAGCTTTCCATCTAAAAATAAAACAAATACTTTATTATCCAGCATTATCTCATAGTGTACTTTGATAACAAATCCTTTCCAATAGTCCACCGGATCACTTCAGGTGAACCATCTGCTACATAAAGTATCTCCTCTCCTCCCCAGCTTATGCTGACTACACCCCCAACTCCATCACTAGGCTGAAAGAAAAACAAGTCAGTTTATGTTAGCTAGCCACACCCTCAAACATGGTAAACATTCATTACTGGGAATAAACTAGAGCACTATACTATATACTATTAAGACTGGTACATATCTCTATACTATGTACTATTAAGACTGGTACATATCTCTATACTACGTACTATTAAGACTGGTATGTATCTCTATACTATATACTATTAAGACTGGTACATATCTCTATACTATGTACTATTAAGACTGGTACATATCTCTATACTATATGCTATTAAGACTGGTACATATCTCTATACTACGTACTATTAAGACTGGTACATATCTCTATACTATGTACTATTAAGACCGGTACATATCTCTATACTATATACTATTAAGACTGGTACATATCTCTATACTATATACTATTAAGACTGGTACATATCTCTATACTACGTACTATTAAGACTGGTACATATCTCTATACTATGTACTATTAAGACTGGTACATATCTCTATACTATGTACTATTAAGACTGGTACATATCTCTATACTATATACTATTAAGACTGGTACATATCTCTATACTACATACTATTAAGACTGGTACATATCTCTATACTATATACTATTAAGGCTGGTACATATCACTATACTATATACTATTAAGACTGGTACATATCTCTATACTACATACTATTAAGCATATCACTATACTATGTACTATTAAGACTGGTACATATCTCTATACTATATACTATTAAGACTGGTACATATCTCTATACTACATACTATTAAAACTGGTACATATCACTATACTATATACTATTAAGACTGGTACATATCTCTATACTATATACTATTAAGACTGGTACATATCTCTATACTACATACTATTAAGACTGGTACATATCTCTATACTATATACTATTAAGACTGGTACATATCTCTATACTATATACTATTAAGACTGGTACATATCTCTATACTACGTACTATTAAGACTGGTACATATCTCTATACTACGTACTATTAAGACTGGTACATATCTCTATACTATGTACTATTAAGACTGGTACATATCTCTATACTATATACTATTAAGACTGGTACATATCTCTATACTATGTACTATTAAGACTGGTACATATCTCTATACTATGTACTATTAAGACTGGTACATATCTCTATACTATATACTATTAAGACTGGTACATATCTCTATACTACATACTATTAAGACTGGTACATATCTCTATACTATATACTATTAAGGCTGGTACATATCTCTATACTATATACTATTAAGACTGGTACATATCTCTATACTACATACTATTAAGCATATCACTATACTATGTACTATTAAGACTGGTACATATCTCTATACTATATACTATTAAGACTGGTACATATCTCTATACTACATACTATTAAAACTGGTACATATCACTATACTATATACTATTAAGACTGGTACATATCTCTATACTATATACTATTAAGACTGGTACATATCTCTATACTACATACTATTAAGACTGGTACATATCTCTCTACTATATACTATTAAGACTGGTACATATCTCTACACTATATACTATTAAGACTGGTACATATCTCTATACTACGTACTATTAAGACTGGTACATATCTCTATACTACGTACTATTAAGACTGGTACATATCTCTATACTACGTACTATTAAGACTGGTACATATCTCTATACTATATACTATTAAGACTGGTACATATCTCTATACAATATACTATTAAGACTGGTACATATCTCTATACAATATACTATTAAGACTGGTACATATCTCTATATTACGTACTATTAAGACTGGTACATATCTACTATTAAGACTGGTACATATCTCTATACTATATACTATTAAGACTGGTACATATCTCTATACTATATATTATTTAGACTGGTACGGACATATTTCTTTTAGTTAACTACACAGTTACCACATTACAGAAAGAAATATTAAATTTAATTTCAAATTTCATCCTTACTACAAATGAACAGCTTAGATTATAATAATTTATTTACATAGTAACTTAACGTTTACTATTATGTGATGTGGTTATTTTTAATAATTTTAACAACTGCAGCAATAATTGTTACAATTTGTAACAAATAAAAGTGTTGTAGAAAACATATCAGCATTTGTTACATACTTATATAGACAAACCACATATGTATATGTTATCAAATACGAATATCAATCACATGACTACTTGTCTCTGCCAGATGACTTACCATAGTGCACTGTTCTTCATTACGGCCTACATCCCATAAAACTAGTCCTTGGCTGTTCCCCACTGCTAAAAGGGGAGGTCCACCTTCAGCAGCTGTACTGGCTCTTTTTCTTTTCTTTCTAGGACCACTCAACTAAAACAAAGAATTCAAAGTGATTGCACAGACACAATATGATGTACGTGTTACCTTTGATGGCGCCCAAACTAGTGAGAGAACAGTAGACCACTTTGATTTGTTACTCACACGACATAACTGTTTACTAGTACTACTTTCCCAAACACATACATCTTGTCCTCCACCACTGACAACAGCAAAAAGGGCGCCATCACTAGAGAAGGCTACTGTAGGTCGCGACTCCATCACTAAACTACTCCACGTGCGTTTAAACGGTTAACCCTTCCCTATTACATGATTATTGGGGTGTGGCTACAAATTCAAAAGTTAAGACATTTAATTTTTATTATGAGAATTGGTGGATTAAATCTTTTCTAATTATGCCTCTCTGTAGTTGATTCTCTGGTACAGTTATTTGTCCTTTAATGTATTGACGACAGGGGCAAACTCTTTTATAATTTTCATGTTTACCTAGAGGGAGAGAGAGACAGAGTTAATAAAGTAAATGATAACGTTTACCTGCACAACTTAATAACAGTTTATTTCCATTTATAAGACAATCCCCCATGACTACATTATGTTGTGATGAATGTTTAAGAGCATATGCAGGAAGGAAAGGTAGATAGCTAGGTAGAGGAGGGAGTAAGAGAGAGAGAAGGAAGGACAGAGGGAGAGAGGAAGGACGGAGAGAGAGAAGGAAGGACAGAGGGAGAGAGGAAGGACGGAGGAGAGAAGGAAGGACGGAAGGAGAGAAGGAAGGAGGAGAATGATATTAATTGTAATACTATATAAGATTGTTACCTATATTCACTGACGCGAGTTTTTTTGCAATTAAAGAAGAGTTGTAAAGTCTCTTCATTATTAATAATAGGAAAATAGTCTGGTTCACATATCTAGACAATAATATGACAGATATATTTATTACAGTATATATATATATATATATATATATAAAGTTTAGTAAATTACTTCACTAATCAATACTAATTATAAGGGTTACATACCATTCCCTCGTCCATACAAGTATCACGACAATTATGTCCAGGTTGTGACACCACAGTTTGAGAGAGGGATGAGCTGGACCAAACAAGACGAGATGTATCAGGAGGATAAATACCCACTGAACATAATACCAATGAGTTCTTTGTATCTACAAAGATAGTTTCTAATATCAAGTATCTCTACTGTAGCTATAATAATATGACTTGTATAGTATCAATGGACAACTCTCTAATATGACTAAATAGTTAGTCAAGTTGAAAGAGATAAACCAAAATACAAGTAAGACAAATTCAACATTGTACATATAGAGTTAGTCATTCAATGAAAGGGTTTTATCTCAAAAGAATACAATATGATCAATATAACTGGTCATACTGGATTGTCTAGATGTACTTGAATTTTGTTAAAAGTCAGTGAGAGAGGAGCATTAGATCTCAAATAAATAAATAACTGAACAGGTAAGTCACCGGTATAGGAATGTTCAGTAAATAAGGCGACTTGTATTACATGATATCTAGTAACAATGATGTTGAAGCTTTCTTAGATTATAGTCAAAGCTAAGTTAGAATAATACAGCTCATCTCTATTTTAAACCTGCACATGCTTACAATAGATAGTTTGAGATACTTGAATAAAAGGACAAATACATTGATAGTAAAGAAATTGATTTACTATAAATAAAAGTTTATTTCTTGAGGCCTAAACTAGTTTACAGGATACTAGTAATATTTACTAACCATCCTCTTCACAATGGCCCTCAATACACAAAATATATTAGTTATTGAACTATACCTTGTTTCACAGTCCTGACTTCTACATATCTGCCTTTGGTTTGTAGATTCTCCCATAAATAGAATAATCGTTGGTCATTGCACTCTTTACTAATAGCAACTACTCCATCAGATGTTATTACAGATACTTGAAATGGTACACTAGTAAATCCACGACTTGAACTAAATATCCAGTCAAACTGCACTAGGAAACATAATATAATAAGACTTATAGAATTATGGTGTGGTATATATTATAGTAACAAATAATACTCAAAATAATATCAAACATGTACAATACATAAAAAGTATATGAAAGTTGGATAGGTTATAAAAAATTATCAAGATAATGAACTATTGATAATGTCCATCAATCCATCAATTTATCCATCTTTCTATCCATCCATCCATCCATTCATTCATTCATCATCATACTCACCCCAATAGTTATTTTAATAGTATCAATGTCAGTATTCACTCCCAAATCAATTCTCCACACTTGCTGTTTATTTGTCATCTCTGATCTACAAAATCAATCATTACACAAAATATTCTAATAACAATTACTTAAAACAAGTGTCTGGTGTATCAAGACCATCCACTGCTCCTTCTGGTGGACTTTCAGCTGAACTAGAAGTAACTAAAGAGAAACTACAATCACATATATTATTAGCAATATGTATGTGTTATAATAATATTATTCTATACAGTCCTATAAGACTATATGTAGTGTGTACACATCATTGGGTATATATATGACAATATCAAATGATACCAAGTTGAAACAATTGCATAATATTGATTGACACGATCAAGTCTGAAAGCTATGCTAACCACTGACAAAAATATTCCATTTCTGTTTGTGTTAAATATATTATTGTACTAATAACGAATGTCTTATTATAATAATCATACTTTACCGGGCTTATTGATAGCTACATTATTTTTGCGACAAAAGTCTTGATAGAGAATATAAATTCCAACTCTTTCCATCATACCCTAAAATAAAAAACAGATTTTTGTTAAATATTATGAATATACAATACATATATACATTACATGTATTATCTACATACAATACATACATTACATGTACATGTATCATGTACATACAATACATACATTACATGTACATGTATTATATACATACAATACATGTTACCACTTACCTCTTGAGTAAATTCATATGGTACATGTGAAGAGAAGTTAGCATATTTCAAAGCGCTCTTTATTGTTTCTGTTAATAGTTTATCATCAGTAATATTTACAGTGTAGACCTAATAACAAAATAGTTATATTAAAAATAATTAAATTAATAGGATCATTCCATTACATATGGTTCTCCAACGTGATGTTCTAGATATGGTGTCTGAGTCTTATACTCTCGATCAGTAGGTTTACCAGAAAAGAATTTCTAAACAAAATATTAACTCTAACATTTTGTTCACGTAATAAATATAAATTTTAATACAATATATAGTAACTGATATAATAATTATTAGTAACTATAACAATTTACACACACACACACACACATCACAAAACAGACAGCATATAATAAATTTACAGTGTTAAATCTATTATGAGGTGTCTTAAAACGTGGTTGAATGAATACACAACCATTGGCCATAGCTTCCATTGGTCCTGGACCTATACAATAAAGATACATAAGAATACAATAGTCAATATAAAAAAATTATATTCCATTAAATGAAATAAATTCTACTTATACACACATAAGACCTTCTATACTGTTCTTTGTCATTGTTTGGACTCCATATAGGAGGTACCACGTGGGTTTACTGACAATTCACTCAGATTGTCATGGAGTGAACCCATGTACCCTTAAAAATAAATGCCCGTAATTAGTTAATTAAATGTCAAGAAAAGAAAAAGCATGGTCTCATAAATAATTAAATAAGGTGGTAAAAATATTCAGTCATACTGAATCTAGTGATTATTGAAGCCTAGAGGTCCTACTACTTTTAATTATCATACCTTCATAAGGAAAACCCAGTCCGATAAAAATTCTAGACTCTTGTAATAATCTGTTATTTGTAAAGTCCATAATACATTGTATATGAGATATACTATTTACTTTAATAAGTTAGCCGGTGTTTGAAGACCATGATTAACAATATGTTTAGGAGTTGAGGGTATTGGGTTCTATAAAAAATACAAACTTAATCTTGTACTAATGTTCCAGTATGAATAGTATAATTATATTACATAAAGTAGGAACAGGCTACAATCATATATAATGTAATAACATGTGTCAAGATCTTGAGTGTGAAATACAAATATAATTGTAGATAATTACTTAAAGCCATTAAATTAAGGGATTTAAAAAATTGGACAATTACACTCTTAGTTTTCTTTCCCTATACAACTCACATAAATCATATTATAATAGTTAATGTAGCAATATTAATATTTACTATGATAGTCACTTGTTATAACAAACACATACACAATTAATAAGAGTAGTACTAAATTATAAATTAATGGCTGGGATATTTTGTTAATTAGGGAATTACAACTTGTAACATGTCCCCACAAAATGTACTCTCTTACCACAAAAATAATGCAAATACTTTACCTTTAATGTTCCATGAACTTCTACATGTTGTCCAATTACATCAAGATAATGCTCATATCCTCTAATATACCAACCTATGACAATTGCATGATAACTATGTATGTCATGTGACAGTCACATGACTTACCTTCTTTGCCATAAATGACAGCTTGGTTTTTCCTCTTAGAATGAGGAGGAGCATCTTTAAGTTGTTCCATAACAAATCCTAGGAATGAGTTATCAGGAGTATGAGGATATAGGGTCCAAAACTGACGGAGATCCTACAAAGATTATATATAATAATAATAACATTATATTGGTTTGCTCTATTAATGTATACAGGTATAGTTAAAATATTTCCTACTCTAAGCATTTCTCGGACAATCGATCCTAACATTGTTCTCACACACATTTTAGAGTGGAGGAAGGTAAGAAATAAATTGTGCATAGTATATTGAATTCCTGAAACTAATGATCCATTACTTCTTTAAAATTATGAATATGAGAAACTAAGACAATGTACTTTACATATGCACATGCTCCAATAATGCCATAGTTCTGAGTTAATGGCAGCCATTTTGTCCTCTGTTCTTCAGTCTCTGGATTCTAAAAGAAAATGTCAACTACTAATACTACCTCTTTGTGACCCTGTAAAGTCAGTTGTCTAGAAGTTGACTACTGTGTAAAATATACAGTACTCAAATGAGAGTCTAGTCACATGATCCTCCTCTAGTACCAGTTCATCAAAAGAGGAGAAAGGTCTAGAACCTTATCACTTTCATTTTTTAGCAGTATATTTTATTTATAATTTCATTCCGCAGACCATGCATCACAAGAGACAGGATATGACAAACATACAAACATATGTACCTCAAAAGACCAATTAGAGAAATCAGCACCATTTTTGTCAGCCATGTAAGTAGTGGTACGAAAATTATCTGAAATAACAGCATAAAGACATTGCAACATGATCTGTGTGTGTGTGTGTGTGTGTGTGTGTGTATAAAGCTACTCACTACTGTATTATCATTGTTATACAGGATATTGCTTGTAATACATAATGTTAGAAAGGTTTTTAATCTTATATATAAAAAATTATACCTAATGCTAGTCTGATAGTCTATTACTTACATTTAGCTTCAGTACCAAAGGAGTCCAATAAACGTATCCGACATTTGAAGGTACCCATTAGTTTTGATTGGTGCATTCCATTCATACCATGATAGTCAGTAAATACAACATGATAATGAACATCTATAATATAATATAATATATATTACATATATAATATAATATATATTACATATAATTATGATGATGAATGAGTGTATCAGTTTCTTAAAGGTATTTCAAACTTGTATTGAGGACACTCTCTATACTAAAGATCAACTCAAACCAGTCTTATATAAATAAGTTCCTCCACAACTCAAACTCATAGAGTCAGTACACACAATTACAAACTGTAGTATAACATATAATAACACATTCCATCCACATACAACTACTATAGTCTATTTGTGTTCACCCTGCCGCTAAAAAATTATCATAACTTCCTAATAACTCAACCAAATTCAAAATTTCAAAGTCAAGTGGTCTCCCATGACAACCATTCGGTTCTTTTGATGTTATTTTTATATTATAATGATATGACTCACAAGAACAAGATCTATTGTACTTTCATGACTGCCACTTGAAGAGGGAAACCAGTATGGTAAGAAATACATTCTAACTGTTAAAGTCTAATCATATAGATATAGGTAAAATAGCTAATAACATTGTTCTTACAAGAAAAAAAATCAACTCTATACACACAGACATGTGGGCTTTATTTTCATGTGATAACTCAAAGAATTTCTGGCAGCAAGGTGAACAGACTATAGTTGTAAATTAGATTGACTTTGATGTTGGTTAATTTACACATAAGATGTCTAGCAAACTTGGAGCCTCATAACTATGTAAATTTATAATATGGACACACCTTTTTTAGCTCCAGCATCTATCAATTGTTGAAGAGATGTAGCAAATGTCATTTTATGTCCTAACATATGCAGAGTCTAATAAAGAAGATATAATAGTTAGTATTATATATAAATGATCTTACAGCAATCAAGTCACTCCATTGGGTTAGTTCCCCTAAAAATCCACCTCTAAATGCCATATTAGCATAATCATAACTGCTATATTCCTTAGTCAACTAGAAAGAGGTATAAAAAAACATATATAATGTCAATACAAATATATTGACAACAAAGGGTTAAAAACATTATGTTAGTAACCACTTTAAGACCTTGGATTATACAGATAATATGTCAATTGCACTTTATATTAGGAAAAGATTGACTTCTTAAATCTAATATAAGTTAGTATAAATTTATATGTGTCTATCGACTATATAATACTTTAAAATAAATTATAGATTGTTATCAATGCTACAATCATGTGTAGTCAAATGTTATGCGTCTCATATTAACTCACTAGTCCAGGGAAAATGAGAATGTGCTTAGGATCAGTAAACAGATGTTTCTGACGGAGAACTAACTTATTTCTTGATTCCTCCCATGATGATGATGATCTGTAAACAAAAGAGAGGGGAGGAAAAGAGCTGTAATCCCATCCTACATGTATTGTTTTAATGACAACTGGTAATATAATATCATATTATGTAAACATTAATTTGTTAAAATATATATATAATTATTTAATAATTACCTTTTTATTCTTTGTCCAATCCATTTTAATTTGATACCTTGTTGAACAAATTCATCTGATGTCAGCAATCCATTAATTGTGTTCATAACAGGAGTACTATAGCAATAACAATAATAAACATAACAAATTTGTTTAAATACAACCAATAACATCTTAATATTTATTTAACATTCAGTATTGTTGACTCTAGTACATACAATAACCTCTATTACAAACTTAAAGTGAATTAGCTTTTAAACATTTAGACATACAATTAAACTTTCTAATAAAATGAACAGTATTTGTATCATATACTTACATAGCAATTTCCTCTTCCGGTTTCTTCTCAATAAGAACTTCTTTTTTCACGATGTGAACTTCTTTCTTTTCAGTAGGTACTAATTTATTATCTGTATTCAAAGATTTCATTATATTTTGACTGTCTTCTTTATTTAATACATTCAGAGTGTTCAGTTTCACATTAATTTCTTTGTCACTTTTGATTTTAGTATTCTTTAATTTATCATGATGTTCATTTCCTCTATGTTCCTCTATGTTAATTGCTTGTAATGTATCATCACTTTCGTTATCAATACTACGATATTGCCAGTAGGTTACTTGTAACACAGACAATAGACCTAATAAACATACTATAGTATAGAAAAAAAAAGAAAAGTTAAAAGATTTTTCAAAAGGTCATTGTTTAAGTTCAAAGTTCAAAATCCTTCATGCTTCACATTTTTACTTTTCTCTCCATTAATTTATTATGTAAAATAAATTATTAGTCATTAGTTTTGTAGTATACAGACTAATAATGAAGGCAGTGCCTATTTGTCTGGTAGGAAGTACATACTTTGCTGTGTATTAAACTGATTACCATCCCATAAGCAATAATAATTATATGTAGCATGCAAAGTATGACTTCCTACTACTATACATAGTAAATGTATGACTTCCTGATGGACCTATAGGTACTACAAATGACATGCATCTCATTTACAATAAAATCACTTCTATAAGCTACAACAATCTTGTAGTTTATAGGAAGAGTGTAGACATGTTACTAGTTAATTAAGAAATGAACGGTTAGAAACATCTAATATAATTAATTGTTATCTATTTATTAAATGTAGTGTTGTTTTAGTAGTAAAAACTTGGTAAATTTTCCAAAATTTGAACCAACCTCTTGAAACTATTTCTCTTGTTTGGTCATAGTTTTTAAAAGTTAGGTTTTAGGTACAAATATCGAATACATTTGAAATATTGTTATTAGGAGAGGATAAAATTTGGCAAATACAAT
Organism: Xestospongia bergquistia; assembly: GCA_963965975.1. NCBI lineage: Eukaryota > Metazoa > Porifera > Demospongiae > Haplosclerida > Petrosiidae > Xestospongia > Xestospongia bergquistia. The sequence continues at coordinate 10,625,057 of OZ014412.1, read as the reverse complement.
GCAATGGTGCTTGTTGGTTTAAATTTAGAAATTTAATTTAAAATTTGACAATATGATGACTTAATTTGATAAATTTACCAAATCATCAAATTAAATCATTGCCATGTTTAATTACTATATAGTAAGCTCTGTTGTTTTTGTTGTGTCATTATAATACCTCAGTGACTGAGGATACATTCTTCTAATTATAAGTTCACAACTGAATCCTGATGAATACCCATGTATTTTATAGAAATTACCATCTTTACATCTTTATTCAGTAACTGTTAGCTTTAATTTGGGGCACTCTATCACCGGAGAATATATTTACTGGAAGGCGACATTATTACAAGGTAGTGAGTAATAACGTTATTCATATTATACTCCCACTAACAGTAAACGAGGCTAGAATCATTATTAGTAACTTACATAATAGCATAAAACGTCTACGTCTTCCAACTAGAAACCCATTCTTAAACTGCGACCAAAGTCGAATGAAACTGGTGGACATTGCTGACTAACAGACGAACACACACATGCAAAGATTTGCTCCGCCCACAATGGTTCACGCCTATATAATTAAAATGACTTATAGTCTCAAGATATGAAGATATGAATAATACTCAGAGCTCTTTCAAATAGGGATGATTTAAAGAATCATTATTATTGATCATCTTGTTTACTCATCTAGCTTTATTGTAATTTTTGTAAAATTTGTGAGTGCAAAAATTGATACTGAACAATTTAGTAAGAAAAACAAATAATGCACAACAATAACATCTTTAAGATTGTGTGTGTGCTAACATAAACAGACATTGTAATCATACATTTTTCATTTGACCAATCAGATTAGTCTGGCAGAGAAGGGTCTGGGGACAAGTACATATAGGACTCATACAGCAGGAATGTGTGTAGAGCATACATAGATCTGAGCATACATGTGTTAAGAGATTGAAACACAAAATGACTGTTGTGATATGCAGTGATGATCTTTCAAAATAGAACCACTACAGAGTGCTTTATTCTCAAATAACACTTATCAATAATGTATACTATACCCATAATTTATCATACTATTCCTTTTTAACAAGTCTGGACCACACAGTAAATAATATTTATAATTTTTATTTTAGCAGTGAATGCTAGATAGCCATATAACAGGTAATACATACCATAATATGTAAAAATATTGAACCCTAGCCCAACCTCTAACCCTAAACCTTAATACAACTGTATATCATTGTAGAGATGAATATGCTATTTTAACAAACTAATTTGTAGCTTTTAATATCAGTGATTACTATGGAATCTAAAACTTTATGTCAATTACTCATTGTATATTTTACAAATTATACAGTAAGTAGTTCAAATGACTTTTGGATTCCATAGTAAGTAATCTACTGATATAAACTACAAATTAGTTACACATTACGTTTATTTACAAGGTTTATAGTCCTGCTGTACATGACACGCACATATATATATATATATATATTAAATATATATATATAGTAACATAGTTAGGATGTGTGTGTTGTGTGTGTGTAAGATTATAGCAGATTATATGTTTACTGTGTGAGAAATAAGTATATGCATACTAATTATTTGACCATTGGTATTGGAGTTGACATGTACAGGTAAGATCACAAACAGTGGAGTTTTTCTCCTCAACAATGCGCTGACAAGCAACATTCCATTTACTACTCCTATTTACAGTATAATCTTGTCATGCTGATGTGATAAATGTGGACAATGGTAATAAAATACTTCAATTCACATCAGTAGTAGCATTAGCATTGAACCTGAATATATATATACATATATCAATACAGTATATTATAACACATGATCAGATACTGAGTAGTACTAAATGTCACTTTGTTTCATTGTTGACATTTATTTATCATATATATACTGCATTTCACAATTCTGTGGTCAATTGTCAGAGACCAACAGATGCTTTATCATTGTGTGTCACTATGCAAATTTATAATAAGCCACCCTTTGCATATTACACATATGAACTATTAAAAAGTCATTTGTTGAAGTACATGAACTGTCAATTACATAGTAATTAATAATCAAAACAACATTATAATAATTGATACAGTAAAGACCATGAATTGGTTGAAATAAACAACAGCCAATGATTAAATAGATTTCATAATTCCAACCGTTATGATACACTGTAACATCTGCTCACCTGTCACTATGGAGTTTAGAGTAGTCATGCGTGCCATTTCTGAGAAGTCTGAACTACATGACCTGTCAATTCCATAGCAATTAGTAATCATAATAACATACATTGGTAACGCTTTTGTTGATAGATGTATTTTGTAGTAGACATGTATGCAACCCAAGTGACCATCATTTAATTAAAACAACAGAGACGCTGTGTTACGTCTCCCCCTGAATGGCTATGAATTTCTTATTTTTTTTAATATAAACTTCCTCTCTTTAATTTATGAATACACAAGAAAAACTTGATAATAAGATTATAATTAGGTTTATGCAAAATAAAGAAAAAAGATGCTAGTCATCCTATAGAAATTAACACACAAATTAAGATATACTGTTACTATGTTTATACAGGTTATAAGTTACAACTAGAAGAGGAAGGTACTTCTGTCTTCATTGCAGGACAGCAATATAAAGAGCACAATCATTAGGGTCAATAGTGGTATGCAGGCTGTTTTCTGTCCTAGTACTGTAATATAGGATAATTATATTACAATATAGACAATGCTGATAAAAACAGTCACATCTATGTACATTTAATACATCTCTTGTGCCTTACCTCCACTAGTTGTATCTCCAAATGTTGTATTCAGTGAGAATGTATTGTTTGTTTGCTGACCCTCAATCGATAAGTAGACATTAGCTGTTATGTTGCCAGTTTGAGGACGTTGACGACTTGTTTGCAAATCACCAGTATATGACTGATATAAGCCAGGACTTATGAAGTAATCTATACCACTAGAAGTACTTGTGACCGAGAAATCAGCTGTTAAAGAAGTAGGATTACGTATTGTGAATGATCCTTGGACCAGTATTTGGCCTAATGTGACATCAATTTTAAGTGTAATGCCTTCATTAGGAAAGGGATACTGCAGCAAACGAGATTCGCCCATACTAAGACTTGTTGTCAATGGCTCACTTATAGAAGCAATAGCTGGAGCTGTTTTAATAGAGAGCATATAGTACATTGTATTAATGGAACGTATAATATGCTTACTTGTGCAAGCTGATGTTTGTAAAGGGAGCAGTTTGGTAGCAAATTGACTAGGAGAGAAATTTGAGATAACAAAGACATTGTTAGAACTAGAAGCTATAGCATTTAGTTCATTGTTGTCGACATTATTTCCAATACCAAATGAATATACTACTATACCACTTGAATGAACAGCTTGTGCAGCTTGAATAGTTAAAGATGGTGAGTTGGATTGACCATCAGTAAAAACAATAGCTACTCGAGGGACTCCTTCACTTGTACGAGCATTACTAAAAGCATTGTCTAGAAGATTTAAAGCTGAATACGTAGCTGTTGTTGAACCATCACTATAGACAATATTAGTAATGTAATTATTAAGTAATAAAGCATTGTTAATTGAACCAAGTGGAATTACAATAGAAGCTAAAGTTGCAAATCGTATAACTCCAACACGTGTTTTGTCAGCTCCAATTTCAAAGTTAGAAACAATGCTTTTTACAAAGTCCTTCATTGTTACAAAATTGTTCTCACGTATACTTCCAGAAGCATCTAACACAAAAACAATATCCAGGCCAGAATCACAACCTATGTATAAATATATCAAATTATACAATGAAAAGTTGTGCATACCTCCAAGAAGATTTTTCAGAATTTGAAGGAATTGACGTGAACGATTTAGTATCGCATTTGCTATACAGTCAGTTGCAATGGACAAGAAACTATCAACCTCCTGCATGCGACATGTAGTTGCTGTTTTAATAACCTATAGATATATTTTGTTTTCAATGATATATGTATATATTATATAGATTGAATTCAAACCTGTTGAATTGCTTGCTTATTCCAAAAATCACTAAAGTCAAAGACATTACCAACAAGACATCTTATGTTAGTGCACATGGGACTTGAAAGAATATCAGTACAGAATCCATTGCCAGTATAACAGGAGGAATGACTTTTGAAAGCAAATGTCTGTAATTCACTGCATGTTCCACTTGAGATGTAGACATTGCTGTACAAAATGGCTTTCATAAGGCAACTTTTCACATTATCAATCCAAGTTTGACCCTATATGAAATTAATGAAATAAGTTATAGAAACCATTCATTACTTACAGCAGATGTGAAACAACTTTGTTCATTTGTGAAGCGATGGCAGTACTTGTCACCATAGGCAAGAGGATATCCATTAGTACCACATTGAAATCTTTGCTCTACACACTGAGTATAGAAGTCACAGTTACCAGCATTAGCTAGAGCTGTACAATCCTGAGCTTTGACAGTAACTGCCAGATAGAACACCACTGAAAACAGGAGTAGCTTCATATTGAAATGTAATTTTGCTTGTCAGTTGCATCTCCTTTTATTGAGTGTTTAGATTTAAAAATTTATATAGTAGCATATTCAAAACTGTGAAATACATCAAAAAATTTTATATCGTCAAAGAAAAAATTTGACTGTTAGGGATATTTAAAAAAATGTAATAGTTGTTTCTCTCAGTCACACAAGGTGGATATAATCTGCTATAGACTTTGGGTTATGAAACATAAGTAGAAATGACTTAATGTACATATAACATTGTCATGTTAGTACTAGAACTATATGATACACTGAGAATAGTGTTGTTTTGGTACAACCATAACTAAAGCCAAAAGTATTTTAATAAAGGTTATTACTAATACTAAAAATAAAAGAGTGTTCTAATCTAATCTGATTATAGCTATATAATACTAAAATTAAAACTAATATTTAAAAGAATGACATATTTTTTACTCTAATTCATAACTAATATTTATAAATCAATTACTCTATGTTATAGTACAGTGTGTAATATGTTTGCCTTCAGGGTTGGTAGGTATTGTAAAACACATGTAAAACCTCTATAACACTACCTCACTTGATATATATATATATATTTATTCTATGAATTGATATTATAGTTGTGTGTTTGCAAACGAAATACATATAAATGTTGTCACAGTATTACTCTACATATCACAGCTGAAAAAGGTTTTGGTCATGTTTGTATAATATGAGATATAAGTTTCATAGATAGTATGATTATCATAGCTGCTATGACTTAAAAATTTAATAAGAAACAAATGAACACTGTGAACAGTATGGTTGGTATATACTTCTTATTAATAGATTGAGGTATGAGGTTTACATCTAATAAAGTGGTGTTTGTTTTTATACATACAATATAGCAATCTACTGAACTTGATTTCAGTCTAGCATCGTACATTTATACAAAGTTATAAGTGAGGAGGTGTACACCTGTTACAGCTTTGCTTTTCTGTTATCATAATTTTGCTCATAGTAGTTATGACAGGAAATCTCCTCATTGGCAGGTCTATATAATGTGTGCATATAGGACCTCTAAACCATGATGTATGTATATATATATATATATATATATATATATGTGATGGCCTGCTTTGAAGCTGCTAGCCAGTTTTAAAGCCAATCAGCCTATTTTAAAGCCATGTGGCCTGATTTTAAACTAACCAGGCTCAGTTTACAGCTAAAACTCCACACTTTAGTGAAAATTTAACTACTGTTTTTATTTTCTTGATCTCATGGGACAAATGTTCATGTTATGATTAGGAGAAACTATAACACATTTTTATTGGTTTCTGGGCTTGATCATGTCAATAGTTATCACTTGCATTCAGTTCTTATTGATTATTGTCATTGTTTATAGCTTTCCCTCTCTGACATAATTCTCTTGAATAAATGGTATTCTTTCAGCAATATGTATGATGTAATAGCATTTTTCACATTCTGAAAAAGTGATATTCTATATTGACTTGTACATCAATATGCATGATTAACTCTTCACAATAAGTGCCTTGATGTATAGTATCCTATACATGACATATGTGTGTGTGACCTGATTTGCAATAAGGGACCACTTCTGACAAAACATTTGTGACCTGATTTGTGATAAGGGACCACTGTTAAAACATGTCAAAAACAGTTTTGTATGCACACAGTTACCAGGAATAGTTGTGTATATATAGCAACTATATGTATACAAAACTGTTTTTAAGATGTTTCAACAGTGGTCCCTTAGTCCAAATCAGGTCACACACACACACACACATATATATATATAGTAATAATGGAAGATATATGTGTGTGTTGAATTTTAAACTATTATACCAATATATATATAAATATACGTCATAACCTCTGGATTATAATAGACCATATGGTCATTGTGTGTGAATATATATGCATACTAGTTAATGTACGTAACCATAGACATGTACATGTAAGATGACTAACAGTCAATTTTTTCCTTGACAACATACAAAATTTAAATGTATTTCACGATTTTGAATATGCTACTATTTTTGATCTAAACATTCTAAAAAGGGAATACAACTGCTGACAAGCAACATTCAATTTCAACATGAAGCTACTCCTCTTTACAGTGTTGTCATGCAGATCTAATTAATAAATGTGCATGGTGATATAAAAATTACATCAGTACTAGAAGCATTAGGATTTGAACCAGAATATATATATATATATATTGCTGGTATATTTTAATACATGATCAGACACTGAGAGTAGCATAAATTTCACACTGTTTTCATTGCTAGTATTTATCATACATTGCTTTTAATTCACAGGGTATGGTACATGTTTTCCAACCTTTGGAAATGTGATGTGATATAGCTGATTTACAATGAGTTTACAATAAGTAATTTCCCAACAATTTTGTGTCACAAACAACTTATAGTAAATTGATGGAATTTTAACTAATGTAAATGTATTGGAATATTGTTGTAAATCATTTACTATAGCAAATTTGATGTAAAAGCAATGTAATTAATTATAGACGCAACTTCCACTGGTAATCCATCAACATTCCAGCAAATTAACAATTGTTGTAATATTAATATAGTTACATCATTTAAACAGTAATTGTCATATAAATATGTTGTCAAGATCAGTCAACAAAATTTGACAATTGTGTAGTTAATTGTCAGAGAACAAAGGATGCTGTGTCATTCTGTGTAAAGGCTGTCACTATAGTATTTTAATAGTCCATAACTTTGCATATTACATATATTGAACAGTTAAAAGTCATTTGTTAAAACACACAAACTGAACACTTTGTTTCTCACACACAGTTAAAAGAGTGTGCTTTACATACAAAATCATGATTACATGATACTGTGGACAGATATCAGTGTCCTATGCACACTCATGTATCCTCATAAATATGATATCATGAAAAAATTTTTAAATTAAATATTCGAAAATTTGATATTTCATTGATACAGAATGATGTTGTGTAAAAAGATAATGGCTTATTATCAACCAGTGATGTGATTCAACAACAAATAGTTCATTGTTAACGTCAGCTTCTACTTCATATAGATTTAAATTGGATACAAAACATATAGTTATAAGTTCATGATAAACAAATAAATATGACTAACATCTGTACTTACTATGTTAGGACAAATTGAGGCAGTAGATCCATTCTAACAATAAGAACAGGATTTAATTTATAATTAGTTCCAATGATTTCAACCCAAGATTCACATTACATTAATTAAATCAATTTTAAGTAAATAACATAATCGCATCAATTCCTCAGAGTTCAAATTGGTAAATATTGATTGAAAAAGCATTTTAAAATGTACTACATACATGTTCATTATTTAAGAAAATCACCCAAAAACAATAGAAGGTACTATCTGAGGACAAAAAGTCTTTGTAATACACTCAATAGAGTGACAATTCCTGATAAAGTTTATGAAGTTCATCCTAAAGTACAATTATAGTAATACAAGCAATAATTTCTTGAAAAGTAATGTAATTAATTAAATGCAACACATACAAACTATGTTGTGGATTCCCCAGGACAGGCTATAATTAGTGACAGTTCACATATACTACTTATTTATGTACTTTGATCTAATTACATATTATACTTTATTCTCACTATTTCTGTACTTTCATTTCTGAAATATTCTGTGTCCTTTACTATTTCAATATGGTTTCTGTAATTGGTTGTTTTGGTCACTATTTCTTATAATCTTTATTTGTAGCTAATAATTTCACTAAATCACATATAGTTTGTGATAAGATTAACACTAATATTATGTCATTTAAAAAACAATTAATAAAGCTGTCACACATTAACTCACATTCAAAATTTCTGGGCTATGAGATATGTAACATTCATCTACAAGGACTAGTATTTGTTTCATTCAGCAACTGGTTTGGAGAGAAAATACTAAACTTGTGACACATCTTTTTGATGCCAAGTACCATGGGTTTAATGAAATGTCTCAAAAGCATCCGACTACATAAGCTACATCTTTGAAACAGCTATGCTTGCCCAGAAAGTAACAACTGGTTCACATCTAAGAAAGTGTATATAAATTGTTATCAGTACATATTAAACATACTTTAAAATCCAGTCTAGATAATGTATTAGATAAATTTTGGAATGATACAACATGATGATATATAAATGTACAAATTGCTGATGATGGTCATTAATCAATACCTTAATTAAGATATGACATAGCTTCAACTGATAATATTGGAGACAGTAAGCAATCAATTATTGAAAAAGAAGCATTAAATTAACTCAGTGCTTGTCATTATTAATTAGGCACAACAACATTTCTCTTAAGTAGAATCAAAGGAAGTAGTCTTGAAAGACACCATGCCTGTGATACATACAAACAATATTTAAAATATATGATAAAACACTAATTAAATTTTTGATGATGTTTCACCATTTTGTTTTTGTGCTGTGGTCAGATGATGACATGACAGTAGATGCTATTAATGAAGGTTTGTTTTTTTATGCCTGTATAGCCTAAAGGGAAAAATTGAATTTTAGCTTTACTATTGAAAAGACTTTGTTCTCTATTAGGTGACACATGACTTCCTTTAATTCATACTGTAAATACCCTTCAATGAAATTATGCATAATATCAGTGACAAAGCCAGAGGTCGCATAAAAAGATTTGGAATGATTGAGTATATTGTCTCATACTAAACCAAATGTAGTAGCCATGTACTCACAGAAGATCCCTTTAAGAGATTCATATGATATTGATGAATCAGTCATGTCCTGGGTTCAAATTCTTTTGGCAAGAATTGTCAATGACATAATAAGAATCTTGAATACATATTAAACTACCTTGTCTCAAAAGTTTATCATTAAAAGCTCTGTTTACTAATTACTTAGAATATAATTTTTTTCACCATACAATGTATTTGTAATTTTAAATTACTCACTTTGGTTTACATATCCTCCTGAAAAGCCATACAATGTCTACATTTTTGAAATGCGATGAAAATGATTTATATATTCTTAAAATTGGCTGGCAAGAATGCCAAGAGCAACCAAAGTTATCATACTATACATAGTATAGCTAACACCTTTAATGTTCATTGAAATACCTATATAAGAAAAATGAATGAAAATTACAATGAGTTAGGGCAAATTTACTCTTCCATTTCCTTAATTTTTGTTTTAATGGTTTCAAACATACAATAGAGTCATATTTTAATAACATTGATGATTTGACAATAGAAAATAGTTGAATCAACTAATGAGTAGTAGAATGATAACAAGTGCTAATGTTTCTGCGAGTGCAGTAAAGAAATCCTATGCTAGTTGTACTATTAAATGAGTTATTACCTCAAGAAGAACTATCATTGCAGTGCACAATGATCAGGAATTAGATAAGAGGAATGGTAGTATGGATATCCCTACATAGCAGCCACACAGAAATGCCTAAACAAAAAATATTTTGAAAGCAACATTTTGTCCTTTGAAAAAATTAACTTTTAATGAACAAATAAAATGTAAATATTTTTTTGTTAGATTACATACTTCTACACTATCAAAATCAAGAGTAATTTGCACCTCTGAAAAGGTTATCTTTGCTTTTGCATGACTTTTTGATTAAATGGTAGCTTTGCTTCTATAGTAACCAAATGTTGACCTATGTTAATAACATATTCAAATACTACATAGGATGTTATCATACTTTCTTAATTTAAAGAATTTAGATGAATTGCATGCAAAGTATAGATCAAAGAAAAGTATTTCTGCTGTCAATGAGACCAAACAACACTGAAAATAGCCATCTGGAATCAAAAAAATCCTTGAAAAAAACAGAAATACAACTGGGGAAAATCAAAGTTCTTTTATGAGACATAATAAATAAATGATGAAAAATAAACATAGAAAAAGTATCATAAGACAGCTCATTAATAAAAGAATAGATGGATGCATTATTTGCCATGCAACAAGCAAATTTACTGGATCTTCCTTCCCAAATATATACAATTTTTGTAAAATTACCAGTTTTCAATGTTCCAAAATATGCATTAATCTAATATGTTATTATTGTTTTACTTGATTTCAATACTTTCAAGTTAATAAAAGAAGAGTTGAGAAAAATTGTTGTAAATGAGTCCATTAAGAAGGATGCACAAAAGATTGAAAAATTTGGAATCCCAAGACATCCAGTAAGAAAAATAATGCTCATTCCAATGGAAACCTTCACCGAGTTATAAAGTCATTCATCCAGTAAGAACATGCATACATGTATGTCTAATAAATAAATATAATTGGCATATATAGTACAATACATGTATACTGTATTTTATAATTACAATTTCCCAACTAATGAGATAATATATGAATTTGTAATTCAATATGTGTGTGTGTGTGTGCTATTATGGGTCTAGTACATTCCACTTATCTAATTCCTGATCATTGTGTACTGCAAACCTGAACCATATGAAAATAACTCATCAAATAATACAACTAGTATAGTGTACAATTTAGAGAGCTTAGGATTCCTCTTTCATATTTTGTCTCTTTTACAAAACAAGAAGATGATCTTGATAAAGTGAGGATGTCAAAATTTACATCCATTCATTGTAATTAAAGGATTAAGTTTCACAAAGATAGAGGAAGGCTGGCTAGTCATTGATACACTTACACTAATTACAATGAGTGTACTGATAGATAGCATTCCATTGATTTTGATGTCCAGTTACTTAGTGTTCAAGTTATGCTATCCAAGTGATAGACCAATATTTCTCATTGCAAGAAGTATTTACCTTGAACTTTTTATTAATTCAGTCTGTGCCATCAGCAAAAACATTTTAGAATTGTTTATCTGCACTTTAGTCTAGGGTTAATTTTAGGGTTAATTTTAGCTAACTAACTCATTGTATACTTATCTATATTATAAATTGTGGAAAATTTATTTAAATATTAGTAATTGATAGTTAATTTAAAGGGTTAAACCCATCCATAGAGGTGTGGAGTGCAATGGGCACTCTATTAATGATGCATGAACTAATCTGAAATTTAATTGTTTGCAGAAGACACTAAAGGTAGTGTGCGTGTAGGGAGAGACATTGATGACACTTATGCATAGCGTAGTGTGTTGTTCACACCACATTTTTTACAATGTATCAATTCTATAGTAATTAATAATAAAAACAGCATTATATAACTGATACTGTAATTTGTATGCATGCATGTCACTTATAGAGACTATAAATTGGTTGAAATAAGCATAAATAGTCATAAAGTAAATTGCAAATATAGTCAATACACTGATTAACAGGTTTGTATACATAGAAAGTTATTAAGATTATATCATTAACTAAACATAAGAATTTTTATGGATGCTAGACATGTGCGTGAGGGCTGTGACTATAGAAGTTATGGTAGAATAGCCTCATGCCCTTTCTAAGAAGTATTAGTGTTAAACTATTAAACTGTCAATTCCATAGTAATTAGTCATCATTACGTTATATGTTGCTAATGCTTACAATGATTGATGTACTTTGTAGACATGTATGTAACTCAAGTGACCATCAATTAGTTTAAAAATAATCTATTTCAACAGAGATACTGTGTTGAATGTACCCCTGGCTAGCTATATATTTCTTATTTTTAAAAAAAAGTTTATTTTAGTAACAATGTCCTCTCTTTAATTTATGTACATATAGAAAAAACTTGACAGTAAGATTATAGTTCAATCTACGAAGGATAAGGAAAAAGATGTTAATCATCCTACAGAAATTAATGCACAAATTAAGATACCATTACTATATTTATACAAGTTACAAATTACAACTAGAAGAAGGTACTTCTTTCTTTATTGCAGGATAGCAAAGACCACAATCATTAGGGTCAGTAGTGGTATGCAGGCTGTTTTCTGTCCTAGTACTGTAAATATAAGACAATGCTATATAACAATTAGTACAACACTAGCAATGGTAATAATAATAGTCATATCTATGTACATTTTTATGTGTTTACCTCCGCTATATATAGTTGTATCTCCAAATGTTGTATTTAGAAAGAATGTGTTGTTTGTTTGTAAGCCCTCAATTGATAAGTAGACATTATTGGATGACAAACCAGTTTGACGATGTCGACAACTTGTCTGTAAACCACAAATTGATGACTGATATAAGCCAGGACTTATGAAAAAGCTTATAATACTATCAGTACTTGTGAAGGAGAAATCAGCTGTTAAAGAAGTAGGATTTCGTATTGTGAATGATCCTTGGACCAGTACTTGTCCTAATGTGACATCAATTTTAAGTGTAATACCTTCATCAGGGAAGGGATACTGCAGTAAACGAGATTTTCCCATACCAAGACTTGCTCCCAATGCCTCACTTACAGAAACAATAGCTGGAGCTGTTTTAATAGAGAGCATATATTACATTGTATTAATGGAATATATAATATGCTTACTTGTACAAATTGTTGTTTGTAATGGGAGAAGTTCGGTAGTAAATTGACTAGGAGAGAAGCTTGAGATAAAAAAGACATTGCTACAACTAGAAGCTATAGCATTTAGTTCATTGTTGTCGACACCTCTTCCAATACCAAATGAATATACTACTATACCAGTTGAATGAACAGCCTGTGCAGCTTGAATAGTTAAAGATGATGAATTAGATTGACCATCAGTAAAAACAATAGCTACTCGAGGGACTCCTTGACTTGTACGAGCATTACTAAAGGCAGTGTCAAGAAGATTTAAAGCTAAATGTGTAGCTGTTTCACCATCAGTATAAGCAATATTAGTAATGGATGTATTAAGTATTAAAGCATTGTTAATCGAACCAAGTGGAATTACAATAGAAGCTGAACTTGCAAATCTTATAATTCCAACACGTGTTTTGTCAGCTCCAATTTCAAAGTTGGTAACAATGCTTTTCACAAAGTCTTTCATTGTTACAAAACTTCTTCTACCAATACTTCCAGAAGCATCTAACACAAAAACAATATCCAGGCCAGAATCACAAACTATGTATAAAGTTATTAAGATTGCCACAATGCATAATATCGCACAAACCTCCAAGAAGATCTTTTAAAGACTGAAGGAATTGACGTGTAACAAATTGTACAGCATTATATATCCAATTATCCACATTGGATAAGAAATTATCGGCATCCTGCTTTGTACATGTAGTTGCTGTTTGAAGAACCTATAGTGATACATTATCATCCATGATATATATTATACAGATACAATTGTTTTAAACCTGTTGAATTGCCTGTTTATTCCAGTAATCATTCAAGTTAAAGATTTCAAAGGCAAGGCAATGCAAGTTAGTGTCACTCAAAAGAATATCAGTACAGAATCCATTGTCAGTATAACAGGATTGATGACTATTGAAAGCAAATGTTTGTAATTGACTGCATGTTCCACTTGAGTTGTAGATATTGCTGTTTAAAATGCCTTTCATAGAGCAGCCTTTCACATTATCAATCCAAATTTGACCCTATATGATATCAATGAAATGAATTATAGCAACTATTCATTACTTACAATAGATGTGAAACAACTTTGATTATTTGTGAAATGATGACAGTACCTGTAACCATAGGCAAGAGGATATCCATTAGTACCACATTGAAATCTTGGCTCTACACACTGAATATAGATGTTACAGTTACTAGCATTAGCTAAAGCTTCACATCTACAGTCCAGAGCTTTAACAGTAACTGCCAGATAGAACACTACTGCAAACAGGAGTAGCTTCATGTTGAAATGCAATGTTGCTTGTTGGCTGCATTCCCTTTTATAGAATGTTTAGATTTAAAAATAGTAGTGTGTTCCAAATTTTGAGCTATATAAAAAAATTTTGTATTGTCAAGGCAAAATTTAACTGTCAGTGGTTTGGATCCTTTTCATTAGAATTGAGTTGGATAAACATGCTAACTCCAATACTAAAGGTTAAACTAATAAGTGTCCATAGATGTCTCTTTTAATCATAGAAAGTGAACATACATTATAATCTGCTATAAAGTTATGAAATATATATATAAACATGACTCAATGTTATATTAATGTTTACTATATAGCCATTGAGGATAGTGACACTAAAACTGAAAATATTTTAATAAAAGTTAGTACACTACAATAACTAAGACACTAGCTATATAACATTAAAATTAAAACTAATCATTTCAAGGAGATATTTATTTTACTATAATTCATAACTAATATTTATAAATAAATTCATAGTACATGTATAGTAGTAATCTTTGTCTTCAGGTATTTTAAGACACATACAAGTAATTCCTGTAATTCTACTTCACTTGATATTTTATGTTATGATTAGTTTTATGTTTGCAAATGAAAGGGATACTCAGTATGCTGTCCTATCAACACAGGTGTCATATGCTGTATTGTCAATACTTACATTACTGCTAAAATAAATATGAAACTAATACCAATGTTAAATCAGCACTGTTTCCATACCCTATATTCAAGAATATTAATTTTGGAAACTAATATCAAAACTATAATTAAATTAATGCAGGTGATTACATCATGCCATTATTGCAAAGACAAGACTCGAACAGTGTGTGTGCATGTATCACTGATAAATATGATTTGGTTATATATATTGGATATTGGTTATCATCAACTGTATCTACAGTGGTAAGTTAGATTATCATTCATATGTACACTGACTAAAAAAATTATACTCATCTTTTGTTGGATTTAGTGGTGTTTAATATACTGGTTCACGAGATATTTATATTAGATAATTAAAGAAATGTAATGAGTATTCACAGATAGATACTGTGATTATCATGGCTGTTAGAGCTACATTTTGACAAGTAAATAAAAATATTTTCCAACAAAATTTGAAGCAAGAAAGTGTAGGGATGATTAATGTACATAAGGAGTACAGGAATAGTATTAAATAATATTACTATTATTATTATTATTAAGGTATTAGATATTGACAGTAGACAGAGGAATCTATCATTAAATACAAAGTTTAAAGGCAATGATGGTCACTTACAGTTGCAAATTCTGATGCTTTTACAGCTGTTAGTATATTTAGTAATATAATATAATATATATATATATATATATTATATATATATATATATATATATATATATATATATATATATATATATATATATATATGTATGTATATATATATATATATATATATATATATATATATATATATTTAAATATAAAAACAATTACACCATAGATATTTTAATATTAATAATTGAATCCATCAAACATTATGGAACAGAAAAACAGCAGTTTGTGAGTGATGATATATTGTGGTTCAAATCCTAATGCTACTACTGATGTGATTTATTATTACTCTCCATATTACATTAGTATGACCTCATACCTTTTTATCATACATTAAAGCACTCTCTTGTAATGCTTATGTTTTTCAATTATGTATTATCTAGTATAATGAAGCTGTCAAGCGACACTACAATTAGAAATAAAAAGAGTGACACAGTTGCATTACTTACCAGTTTGTATATAGCAGTTTGTGTAAAGAAACAAGGAAGATATCTCTTATTCGTACTCAGATTGTTAAAATTGGTAATGATGTATCTTTAGCTGAAAATTATCTTCATGTTTGCAAACCCCACCCTACATTTATTGTAATGCTAGTAGTCCCAATGTACTATTCATTGATTCATCGAGCATGCTAACTGAATAAGACTGTGTCATTGGAAAGGTAAGGTCTCTAATTATGGCTCAGCTAATTAATCTTACTTATCCAGCATATTCTACACCCGGCCTAAAGCCATAAGTTCTGATCTCTACTCTTCAGCTAGCCATAGTTTTTTTGAGTGGTACTTATGGAAATATCAACCTTCTCATCCTAAAATAATTGACAATTTGAGTTTATTCCATAGGGACTGTTGAAACTGCACTTGATGAAGCTACATGACACACAACACACAACAGATGTAGGAAACAAGTCTCTGGTAGATGTAGTTCCATGAAATAGATGTATGCTGGCAAATTTTAAAAGTATGATATTATATATATTATATAATGCTATTGTTATTCACTGCTCCACTGCTAAATGATCATGAACATTTCAGGCCTACCAAACTCCATCAAATCTCATAAATAGATGGAGATGACTCAATCCAGATATAAAGAGATTAGTTTATTATTCTATACAATATGTACCATTCAGTTATTCATCCTCCACTCATATTGAATTCAATTGCTATTCAAAACAGCATTATATAACTGATACTGTAATTTGTAAGCATGCATGCCATCTATAGAAACCACGAATTGGTTAAAATAACTAGTGATAAAATAAATCAAAGATATAGTCAATACACTGATTGGCAAGTTATGTATATGTAGTAAATAATTGTCTGAACTATTAGATATGTTATCAGTTATACATAAGAATTTTAATGGATTCTAGACGTGTGTGAGGGCTGTGACTATAGAAGTTATGGTAGAATAGCCTCATGCCCTTTCTAAGAAGTATTAGTGTTAAACTATTAAACTGTCAATTCCATAGTAATTAGTAATCATAACATTATATGTTGCTAATGCTTTCAATGATTGATGTACTTTGTCGACATGTATGTAACTCAAGTGAACATCAATTAGTTAAAAAAATCTATTTCAACAGAGATACTGTGTTAGATGTACCACTGACTAGCTATGTATTTCTTATTTCAAAAATGTTTATTTTAGTAACAAATGTCCTCTTTAATTTATGTACACATAGAAAAACTTGACAGTAAGATTATAATTCAGTGTATGCAGAATAAGGAAAAAAGATGATAGTCAATCATCCTACAGAAATTAACACACAAATTAGATATACTGTTACAATGTTGATACAAGTTCCAAGTTACAACTGGAAGAGGAAGGTACTTCTGTCTTCATTGCAGGACAACAAAAACCACAACCATTACGATCAATAGTGGTATGCAGGCTTTTTTCTGTCCTAGTACTATAAATATTGGATATAATAATTATAATAATTATTATAACACTAGCAATGAAAATAATAATAGTCATATCTATTTTTTTTGTACGTGTTTACCTCTGCTATATATAGTTGTATCTCCATATGTTGTATTTAGAGAGAATGTGTTGTTTGTTTGTAGACCCTCAATTGATAAGTAAACATTAGCTGTTATATTGGATGATGAGCCAGTTTGACGACGTTGACGACTTGTTTGTAAACCACCAATTGATGACTGATATAAGCCAGGACTTACGAAAAAATTTATACTACTATTAGTACTTGTGAAGGAGAAATCAGCTGTTAAAGAAGTAGGATTTCGTATTGTGAATGATCCTTGGACCTCCACTCGACCTAATGTGACATCAAGTTTCAATGTAATACCTTCTTCAGGGAAGGGATACAGCAGTAAACGAGATTTCCCCATACCAAGACTTGTTGTCAATAGTTCATTTATAGAAACAATAGCTGGAGCTGTTTTAATAGAGAGAATATGATACATTGTATTAATAGAATATATAATATGCTTACTTGTACAAGTCGCTTTTTGTAACGGGAGCAGTTTGGTAGCAAATTGACCAGCAGAGAAATTTGAGATAACAAAGACATTGCTAGAACTAGATGCTATAGTGTTTAGTTCATTTATGTCAATACCTTTTCCAATACCAAATGAATATACTATTAAACTAGTTGAATGAACAGCCTGTGCAGCTTTAAAAGTTGAATTTGGTGAAGTGGATTGACCATCAGTAAAAACAATAGCTACTTGAGGGACTCCTTGACTTGTACGAGCATTACTAAAAGCAGTGTCTAGAAGATTTAAAGCTAAATCTGTAAATGTTTTACCAGTAGTATAAACAATATTGGTGATGGAAGTATGAAGTTGTGAAGCATTGTTTATTGAGCCTAGTGGAATTACAATAGAAGCTGAAGTTGCAAATCGTATAACTCCAACACGTGTTTTGTCAGCTCCAATTTCAAAGTTGGAAACAATGCTTTTCACAAAGTCTTTCATTGTTACAAAATTGTTCTCAAGTATACTTCCAGAAGCATCTAACACAAAAACAATATCCAGGCCAAAACCACAATCTATATGTAAAGTTATTAAGATTACCACAATGCATAATATTGCACAAACCTCCAAGAAGATCCTTTAAAGACTGAAGGAGTTGACGTGTAACAAATTGTACAGCATTATATATCCAATTATCCACATTGAATAAGAAATTATCAGCATCCTGCCTTGTACATGTAGTTGCTGTTTGAAGAACCTATAGTGATACATTATCATCCATGATATATAATATACAGATACAATTGTTTTAAACCTGTTGAATTGCCTGTTTATTCCAGTAATCATTCAAGTTAAAGACTTCAAAGGCAAGACAGTTCAAGTCAATGGCACTTAAAAGAACATTACAGAACCCATTGCCAGTATAACAGGATTGATGACTATTGAAAGCAAATGTTTGTAATTGACTGCATGTTCCACTTGAGTTGTAGATATTGCTGTTCAAAATGCCTTTCATAAGGCAACTTTTCACATTATTAACCAACTTTTGACCCTATATGATATTAATGAAATGAGTTATAGAAACTATTCATTACTTACAATAGATGTGAAACAACTTTGATTATTTGTGAAATGATGACAGTACCTGTAACCATAGGCAAGAGGATATCCATTAATACCACAATGAAATCTTGGCTCTACACACTGAGTATAGAAGTCACAGTTACCAGTATTAGCTAAAGCTGTACATATACAGTCCTGAGCTTTGCCAGTATCTGCCGAATAGAACACCAATGCAAACAGGAGTAGCTTCATGTTGAAATGCAATGTTGCTTGTCGGTTGCATTCCCTTTTATAGAATGTTTGAATTTTAAAATAGTAGTGCATTCAAAATTATGAGTTATTTCAAAATTTTTTGTGTTGTCAATGAAACATTTAACTGTCAGTAGTTTATTTCCCTTTTTGGCATGTACAAACATGTTAATTCCAATACCAAAGAATAAACTAACCAGTGTGCATAGTTGTCTCTTTAGTCACACACAGTGAACATATATAATCTGCTATAAAGTTATGAAATATATACATAGACATGACTCAACATATGTATGTATCTTGTCATGTTTCTATATAGCCATTGAGGATAGTGATACTACTATAACTAAAACTGAAAGTATTTTAATAAAAGTTAATACACTATGATATATAACTAAGTCTCTTACATATTATACAAGCAAGATAGTAGGGATAGCAGTTGCACCATTATCCCTACATACTTTTTATATTGGAATCCATCAAACATCATGGAGCGGAACAAAACATAGTTTGTGAATTGACGATGTATTCTAGTTCAAAATTTTAATTCTACTACTGATGTAATCATTTTAATATCACTGTCCCTATTACATGGCATCATACTTATTTGTTTTGGCACCACATAAGAGCCACTAAGGCTTCTAGAACATCCAGATAAGAACATCACTAAGTCCTGTAGAAAAAGAAAGAAATTAATTATTGAAAGAACTTAAAAAGAAATATAAAAAATTGAAAATGACAGAACACTTAATCATAATCATTATAATCATGAACACTTTAGTCCTACTAATCTCCATCAAAACTTAAAAGAAAGGAATATATAACTAATGAATAAATGTAGATGACTCAATCTAGATGTATCATAAAGAGGAGATTAGTATGTACAATACAATCTAATTATCATTAAATTATTCATTCTTTATCATTTAAATCACACCTTTCCTTAAGCCTCTGGAAAGGGTGTGGCAACGACTCCCAATCTTGTTCATCTTTGAAAGTAAGCCTCTAGTAGTTTAACAAGTTGATGTCACATCAACTGACTTTGTATCATATATAATTACAAATACATACGCACACATATATATGTGAGGGATACATATAATGTTTGATCATTGTATTGTTTTTATCAGGCAAGCTGGTAGAGTAGTATTTGCCCGAGTAGTTTTGTATTACCAGTGTACTACCTACCTATGTAGGGATATAGTATTATTTATGTGATTAGAAAGCGATTAGTAATTTAATTACCTGTGCCTTTGTGAAAATTAATGAGGTAGCAAATGCTCTGCACTGGCACTAAATCTTTTCACTTACTGCTACGTATACTAAAGCTTAGTTGTGGTATATGGGACTTGACAAACTGCTTTATGATTATATTATGAGCTGATGTAGTCAACTATGATCCTTTCATGTATTATAAATGTGTAATTATCTATAGGTTCTGAAGGAAGACGTTATAAAAATGCCATCTCGAATCCAACAGGTCAGTCCATTACAATATTTTGTAAGCTAATATTAATAGCATGATTAGCATCAAGGTTATTATTACTAGATGTATGTATGAAAGTAAGTATTATGAAATCAAATCATTCACATTGTCTGAAAGTGACACTTATCATTCATATATGTATGTATAGTATGGGAATACACCATTACATGATGCTGCTAAGGAAGGAACTTTGTGAATCATTGATTCGTTCTGGCTTAGATCCTAATGCTACAAATGAAGTGAGTGTTTGACACTATTGTTACTAAAACTCTAATGTTACTGATATTGATCACACCTATCATAACTGTAAATAGTAATGAATTTATATGTACATGTAATTATGTTCCTTAATTATATACTATCATATTAAACATTAATTGTATATTATATAGTATCTCTTATTATTCTAGTTTGGGAACATACCTCTCCATTATGCAGCATTGACTGGTAGAACTGAAGTCTGTGACTTATTAATACGTTCTGGTTCCAATCCTAATGCTAGTGGTTATGTGAGTTATACTAAATATACGTACAGTTATAATAACAACGGGTATTATACACATGTATTATATTAAGTATGGTAATAGTACATGTATCTACATGTATTGACCCAAGTATTGGCAAAAGATATTCAAAGTATGCATACACATCCTATATTAGATTTAACTGATCAGCACTAACTATTTGTATCAACTTTATTGGTTGTAGATTACATTAGAGATAGCTAGATTTTTTTAGTACACTACTAGAGACATATCTAGT
The DNA here is from genome assembly GCA_963965975.1 of Xestospongia bergquistia. Classification (NCBI taxonomy): domain Eukaryota; kingdom Metazoa; phylum Porifera; class Demospongiae; order Haplosclerida; family Petrosiidae; genus Xestospongia; species Xestospongia bergquistia. Next base: position 10,603,476 of record OZ014412.1, on the reverse strand, counting down.
CTTAGATATGATATTGTCTAACATGATCTATTATTCTATCTCATGTAGTATGGGAATACCCCTTTACATTATGCTGCAAAGGAAGGAAAAACTGAAGTTTGCAATTTGTTGATACGTTCTGGTTCAAATCCCAGTGCTATTGATAAAGTAAGTATATCAGTACATATTATAACTATATGTATAGCTATCTAGATTTGATATCAGGCATGTTGGTTCTACCTAGTTATAAAGGATGGCCCTGACTACATCTATTGAAACATAATCATTATGTCTTTTACTTCTCAAATTACCTGTTATAACAATATTAATGGATATAGCAATTTGTACACACCTAAAATTAATAAGAGTGGGATTTATAGCTTACCTTCTATAGGTGGGTGGGTGCTCAACTCTATCTTGAATCAATAACAAGAAATTTTATAAAGATGATCTTGTTTACATGTACATGTTATTCTTTATCATAATATTTATTTTCTTATATATAGCTTGGTAATACATCGTTACATTTTGCAGCAAATAGATGTAAATCTGATGTGTGTGATCTATTGATACATTCTGGATCAAATCCTAATGCTACCAATAAAGTAAGTGATTGTACATTATTATAAATCAAATATCCTATACATTATTAATATACCCACTTCAGTGTTCCCTTGATTTTACCTAGCAGTCACATGATTAATTTAATCTTTTCTTTTATAGTTTGGAGAGACACCTCTACATAATACTACTGAACCTGGTAAAACTGAAGTCTGTGAATTGTTGATCCATTCTGGATCAGATCCCAATGCTACTGATAATGTGAGTATCTCCATGTAAGGCAATTAGTGGCTTTGCCAACTACTAGATATTTCAGCTAACAAAAATGTTTTTATTGAAGCTTTACAGTGGAACCGTTTGTAAACCATTTGTAAGAGATTATAGATGTAGTCATATCACACTAGCTATAGATTACTTACACTAAACTCTAGTTTAAATCTATTTTTAACCTTACTCATAATAATAATACATGCAGTGTTCTGTATAAGATAAGAGTATTAATATTATCACTGTAATGTCTCATTAAAACATCTCTCATGTAGGATGGCAATACTGCTCTTCATTATGTTTGTAGTGTTAACAATTATAAATGTTTTCAATTGTTAATTTCCAATGGAGCTGATACTGGACTTAAAAATAAAGCAGGTCAAACAGCAGCAGACAAAATTCCTTCCTTTTTTGAGCACAGAGATGAGTTATTACAACTTATCAACAGTAAACAGAATCCAACACAAGGTATAATAATAAAAGAAGATTTTATTAAGTTACTGCTTAAAGGAATTATATAATTAGATATAAAGGATAAAAGTAGTACAGTGGCACTTAAAAGAGTACCCACATATTTCTTATTAAAAATAAAGTATTTAAGCTAATTTACTTAGACAATGTGCAGTATTTAACAGAACATCTTATAGCTGCTCAGTTACATCTCTCAAAACCTGTTTACACAAGTACAATTAAAGCAATGATTATAAACTCATTTAAACCCCTTGACTAGAGAAGTGGCAGGAAACAATTAATAACATGGGATATGCTGTCATAATCCTTTAAAAAGGATACTTTGAATATATAGTAAATGGCATGAATTTCAAGTGTTACTATTTTCGTGGTTTATAATATACTAGGCCTTTAATTGAGAATTTGATTTGTTTATTCTTCAAATTAATTTAACTAGTCTTAATGAGTTTGTTTCTTGATATTGTTACTATTTCTCTTTTCCCAATGTCAAGAAATGGCCTACTCAAGACTATGATGTAATAAACATTAGCTACTATGAGTTATAATTATTGAAATAACAAACAGCTATTATTTTCAAGTATTATGTTCTCAATTAAATTGCTATTTTAAATTTTAGCTGAGGAACCTGTTAAAACAACTGTTTCTCCTGAGCCAATTCCTACTGAGCAGGGTATGTTCAAATTTTATATCTTTAATCAATTATATTTATCATTTTCTGAAGTTGTGACTCCAGTAGCAATACCAGTAATAGAGGAGCACACAATTACATGTAAGAATTATTCTTCTTCTATTAATTTTGTTTGACTTATACTGATAGCTTTGACTAATGATCAACCTCCTCCTTCAAAGAAGAGCAAGAGGCAAAAAAGTATTGGCTGTGCTCTGGTATGAAAATTGCTTGACAATATTATACATAAATACTGTAACCATTTTGTGATTTTTAAAGTAAAAATGCATACATTTATAGTTAAGACTCAATAATAAATCATAACATAGTCATGAATGATTGGTAGCTTTTCTTTGTAGAAACGTTTTGATTTTGTTATCTATGTAAGTTTCTATGCAATATTATAAAAGATTTTTTAGCAGTTACTGATATAATAAGATTGAACTCACATTAGTTATTGTATATATATGATCAAGTTATAATATAAGTTATTTGGGTAGTCAATAGTACCTGTGGTGGTCTGTATTATGTAGTTATGATGACACAGCAGGTGGAACTGCTATTTGACCTTTAATATAAGGTCGACATGGACATAACCTCTGATAGCTAGAGTGATGACCTGAAACAGATCAACTATTTTACAAATTGAATTCATTGTTCATTAACACACTTGCCCACTTCCTGTCCCACAATAGTCATAAAACAAAATCAGCAGTAAATATAAAAGTAATGTTATTGAAGGCTAGCAGAGGTGGTCCGGAGGCTAGGGTTATCGTTATCCAACTGACCACACATCCCTAGTCACTACTTGACTTCCTCTTTTTTTCTACTTTTTAGCCTAAACATGACGTTATTTTTGTACCTGCACATCCTAATAAAAGTCTGTCACCGTTGATTGCGCAGACTCCTGATTCTATATGATGATCTCTGTCAAATTTGATAGCATACGCTGGTAGAAAAGGGAGATAGCTATAGAAAAAAAGAGAATAGATGAATATATTCACTTTAATAATTTATTACCTATACTCTATAGTAATTGTTATAAGACATGAAAAGACATTGTTCATACTGGCTTCATTGTTAATAAGTGAGAAGTACTCTGGTTCACATATCTAATATAGAAAATAAAACATATCAAAGAATTTGCAGCTTTTATATCTATTAGAGGTAGTAGCTTAAAATTAAAGTAACATTGCATTATTCCATATAAATTTGATTCAAACATTTTCAAGCCTTTTTCAAATAATGATTGTGACATTATGTTATGATCCTTATCCCTCCCATCTATGCTTTTCTATATACTACACACACACACACACACACACAAATACATATACATACATTTATATTTGTAAACCATAAATAACTTCAATTTTCCTTGAAGGTTTCTGTCATAATATTAATGAATAAACTGTTCATACTTATTGTTTCTTGGCTTTTCATAAGTTGCATTCTTTGACTTTATTGCCTTGACAATAGAGCCAAATAATTTAGAGATGCCCCCCACAGGCTAAGTAAATTATTATTTCGAAAATATACTAGTTAATATCTATTACCATACTAAAAATGAATTCAAATGTATAATGCATTATAGGCAGACACATGAAACAAACCAATCCTTTCTTCATGCAGGCATCACGACAGGTTTGACCACCTAAAGACTTCACTGCATGTAATAATGAGGTGTGTGGCCAAACAGACTTCACAGAAGGATACACACCCACAGAACATAATATCAATGTACCTAATGTAACAATAACAATAAAACAGGAACAATCACTGGTAAAAATGTCCAACCATGGTGAGATTTTTCTAAAGTATCAATACGTAGGTACTTCCCTCGATGTTTTACTCTCTCCCAATAATAGATAAGACGTTGATCTTTAAAGATGTAACTTGTAATTTGATTGCCATGGGAACCCAGCAGAGCTACTCGAAAAGGAACAGCAATAATACCAAACTGTTGTGCATCCAACCAGTCATACTAGACAAAGCACATAGAATATAATACTAAATTGACATCAAGAGATGATCAAAACACTATTATTGTCTACACACAACACTAGTACTGTTAACCTTTGATATCAAATTACTATATTATCATTAAAGAATAAAGACATTCTTCTTATAATACCTTTATTAAAAAAATCTCTTTTAAAATGTTCAATGTATATGACAAGTTATTATTACATGTCATTTTTGTATACGATTAATTGACTATTATAGTCACAACTTACAGCAACAATGATCTTAATGGTCTCCACATCAACAGTCGTTCCTAAATCAAGCATCCACCAATGTGGACCAATAGGAGATTTAGATCTACACAAACTATTACATCATAATGACATCATTGTGTACCTGAAACAAGTAGATGATGTATCCATACCATCAACAGCTCCACTCGGAGATGTCTGAGCTGAGCTGGCCCATGCTGTTTACAAAGTAAATTTAAATGTGACTAAACATACAGTCAATCATTGACATAGTAATTTACCCATTTTTTTCAAAGCAATATCGTTAGTTTGACAAAAGTCCTGGTGTTGTATGTATAAACCAACCCTCTCCAACATACCCTGTACATAAAAATAATAATAAAAAAGAACAATAACAGAGTTGAATATTTTAATATACATTAATTTATAGTGTACTACACATAATAGAAGAGCAGACAATATAGACAATTGTAGTGTTTAGTAAATTATATATGACAATATACGAAATTTGTGCTAACAGTCAATTGTGGGTTTGAGGAAACATTTGAAGAATATTCCAAGAAATCACAAAGTTTATTCCAATTTTTTCTACTATATGCTATACATTGTGCAGTGATAAAATAAAACACTTTTGCTATATACTCAAGTTTGTAATACATCAAACACACACACATTGTATTAATGAATACAATACAGAAACTTCACATTGTTACTATAGCAGCACGAAAATGTGGGATGTCACAAATTTACCTCTTGAGTAAATTCATATGGTACATATGAAGAGAAGTTAGCATATTTCAAAGCATTCTTTATTGTTTCTGTTAACAGTTCAGTATTAGTTGTGTCTACTGTGTAGACCTGAAAGTAAAGGATTAAATACACAATGATTACTAGGGGTCTATCCCATACATAAGGCTCTCCAACATGGTTCTCAAGATATGGGATTTGAGAAGTGACATCTCGATCTGTAGGTTTACTGAAAAGGAAAGCCTAAAATTTGAAAAAAAATTAAGCAAAATAATTTATTTTCCTATTTTAATTTTATACAGGCTGCAATTATAGATGTTTACTACTAATACTCACTGTATTATGTTTGTTATGTGGTATTAAAAATTTTGGCTGAATAAAAACACATCCATTAGCCAATGCTTCTAATGGTTCAGGACCTACAACAGCAACATAATAATTATAGCAATGTTATAAAAGTCAACTACAACAACATAATTATAATACTATTATAAGACTTAGTGGTGCAGTACCTTCATAAGGGAAACCTAATCCAATAAACAGATGAGATTCCTGTAATAGACTAGACAAGGAAGGAGAGAGAGGGAGGGAGAACAAGAATGACATTAGAGTATAATATAATTATACTAAATAGCTAAATGATATATTGGTATTTTGAAATTATAACATAAATACATCTAGTACATGTGTCCAAATCGCAACTATTTTTAAAAACCATAGACCATACCTGCACAGTAAATGCTTATTCATGCTTTGATAGTCGCTTAGCAATTATCATATAATATCTATATTTGTATATTAGTAAATTATTCAAGATGCAGTCTCGTAAGTAAACAACACTATCTTCCTCAACTAGTACATGTATATAGTGTACATAGTAATGACTTACCTCTTAAACTGCTCATTTGATAGCACTCCATGATTAATAACATGAGCAGGTAGATTAGATAAGTGATCCTATATAATTAGTGTCAGAAATATTAGGGACATCCTCTTTGTATGATCTTACATTCATTGTAGCATGTAGTTCCACAATTGACCCTATGACATCCAAATAGTGTTCATATCCAAATATGTATGCTCCTATACATCATGTGACAATCATGTGATAACCATATGACAGCTACTCATGAGACAAAGCAATATAGTCAAATGATCTACCTTCTTTGCCATAAATGACAGCTTGGTTTTTCCTCTTAGAATGAGGAGGAGCATCTTTAGGTTGTTCCATAACAAATCCTAGGAATGAGTTATCAGGAGTATGAGGATATAGGGTCCAAAATTGCCGAAGATCCTATATAAATTATTATATAAAAGGTAATATATTAGATGTATTATATTGTTACATGTATTAATACATGTATTAATCTATGTATTGGTGCATGTATTAGTACATGTATTGGTGCATGTATTAATACATGTATTGGTGCATGTATCGGTGCATGTATTGGTGCATGTATTGGTGCATGTATCGGTACATGTATTGGTGCACGTATTAGTACATGTATTGGTACATGTATCGGTTACATGTATTGGTACATGTATCAGTTACATGTATTGGTGTATGTATTGGTACACGTATTAGTACATGTATTGGTGCATGTATTAATACATGTATTGGTGCATGTATCGGTGCATGTATTGGTGCATGTATTAGTACATGTATTGGTGCATGTATTAATACATGTATTGGTGCATGTATCGGTGCATGTATTGGTGCATGTATTAGTACATGTATTGGTGCATGTATTAGTACATGTATTGGTACATGTATCGGTTACATGTATTGGTACATGTATCAGTTACATGTATTGGTGTATGTATTGGTACACGTATTAGTACATGTATCGGGTGCATGTATTGGTGCACGTATTGGTACACGTATTAGTACACTTATTTGTACATGTATTGGTACACATATTAGTACATGTATTGGTACAGGTATTGGTACATGTATTGGTACACGTATTAGTACATGTATTGGTACATGTATTAGTACATATATTAGTACATGTATTGGTACATGTATTGGTACATGATGGTAAATATGTTGATAACCTCAAAATTCCAAGCTGAGAACATGTTACCATGTGGATCAGCTTGAAAATTGTCTGTTCGAAAATTGTCTGAAAAGAGAAGTAAAGATCAATAAAAGTCAAATTAGAGAATAAGATAATTTCAGTGTCTTTAGTATCAGAAAATATAGACTTTCTGTGCACATTGAGTGACTGTTTAAGAAGTGGTACATATAAATATACAAAACTTATATCACTGCATTACATGTAAGTATGATGTTATATAAAATTAATCAATAGTCTCTTTAAATAAATATTATTTAAAGGTCAAATATATCTTAAGATACATTTTCTAGTGTCGTATTTCAAGTACTTACAAATAGCTTCAGTTCCAAAAGAGTCTAATAATCGAATATGACATTTAACTATACCCATAAGACCAGTATCATGGAGGCCTTGTAATCCCATATAGTCAGTAAAGACAAGGTCATAATGAGTACCTAATTAAAAGAAATCAACTCATATTGTGATGACCTGGCATATACATACCTTTAGTTGTGACTTGTATTAACTGCTCACGTGACAAAGCAATGACTATCACATGACCCAGCATGTGTAAGGTCTACAAAAAAGTAAAAACAGGTGTGTTGTGAGTGTGACATGATTAGATAGATAGCTTTGAATTAAGCAGGCCTATTACTGTCTGTTCATATTATCTTTGTCCTTTATGAATCGCAAGGTCAAATTTTGTGTGATCAAACAAAAAAAGAGAATAGGATAGCTAACAGATAAATTGATAGACAAATAGGAAACAGATACTTACTGCTATGAGATCGCTCCATTGTATTAGCTCTCCCCTGTCAGTTGAGTCATGTACACTATACTCAGTTAACTATAGAGACAGAAAGGGAGGGAGAGGTAGAGAAATAGATGAGTGAGGGAAAAGGGAAAGAACAAGAGAACAAAGGAAGGAGAGATAAAAAAGTATTTTTAATTATTATCTTACTAGACCAGGGAAGATGAGAATATGTTTAGAATTGATAAAGAGATTATTCTGATAAAGTAGCAATTTATCACGTGACTCTTCCCATGATAATGACAGCCTAAAATTACCACTCAATCTCAATAAAAATAAAGCTCTTTTTTACCTTTTCATTCTCTCAGTAATCCACTGTAACTTTATACCATGCTGTAATATCATTTGTGAAGATAAGAGAACTTTCATTGAGTTCTTAATAACTTGAACATTACTGCTGATATTGACATACTTAGGATAAAGTGGATAGGCATGACCTATTAGTCCTTCATATGAATCCAATATCGACCGATTTCTTATTATCATTATAAGCAGCATCCCAGTAATAACAACTGCTTATAATAAAACGAATATACACAAAATATACATAATTGAGTTGTGTAGAGACACTATCAACATAACTATACTATATTGAATGCCTCTATGGACAATTATCTTGTTAAGGGATCCAACATGAGGCTGAATCTCATACACTCTTGGTGTTGAAATTAGAAAAATTAACATCTGTCTCAAAATGCCGGTTTATGCCCATATATATATTGGGCATAGAGATCAGTAAATTATGGTGAAATCAATGATATATCATACACAATTCTGTCTCATGTTGGATCCCTCGGTTATTATAAGCAAAATGAGTGAGAATATTAATACTAAATAACTCACTTCATAACTCATTTTCCCTAAAAATGACTTTATTATAACTCAATAGATAATATTTCAGATATATATATATATATATATATATAAACCATATTACATTGAATTCATCATTTTAAATTTACTGGACACTCCATAAAAATTAAAATTCACATATATCCCATGCTTGCTATACCTTTAGAAATATTTGTTATATCAGATTGTATTAAACCTACCAGAAAATAGAAAACGTTTGTATTTCTTCATGACTGCCCTGGAGGTTTAGACAATGTTCATTAATTTCTAATTAATTTATTTGATTAATTAATGTAAATTGTTTGATTTTTAAAGTACAAAATCTTAAATATGTGATGGTAGTGGTATATGAAGTTGATAATCTTCTGGTATTGAAGGAAGTGTTTGAAATGATTGTTGTATCTAAATAATTTGAGAATTGAAATGGCCATAGTCAAGTCATTAAACACACTTACTTGCTCTTTCTCCTCTTCTTCAACTACCTTTTTCATGTTCTTGAATTTACTTACAGACATAGCAACGACGTAAGGATTAGCTGATGTTTTTGATTTCTTGGTTTTAGCATACCACGAACTTGCCATTGACTCAACTGATGTTGTAGTATCATCTCTTTGTAATGGTGTCTTCTTCCCAAGTTTAGTCAGGGCGTCACTAAAGACATTAGCTGCAGTTGCTTGCTGTTTGCCTTTCTCTTGAAGACGAGCTGATACTTTTGCCATTATACTCCGTAAATGTGCTTTCCTCTCTTCTTCATCCATTTCGTCAAATTCTACATACTCCTTTGTCTGCTCTTTTATTACTTCTTGAGTTGTTTTGATATGTTCTTTAAAATCCAATTGTCTTTCTTTAAGGTTTGTCTTAAATGATGATGCGCCTTTCTGCTGATCCCTTTGCTGTATGAGGTTGAACACTAACTTAGCAAATTGAGGAGTTGAATTATTTGTGATACCACCTGGTTTAAAAACAGCATGCTCTTCTCCGTCTTCCGTCAGTGATTCTTGAAAAACATAACTTGGTTTCTTCTTATCTGCGAATTCTGTACTAACTTTGCCTGCAATATTATCTTGCTCTTGTTTGACAGCTTTTGAAGCAAGTCTCGTCCAGTTGTTTTGATTGACTTGATGATGACCAATATCTTGCAAATTTGATTCAGTCTGCGGATGCTCCAATTCCTTCTTTTCATTATGAAGTCTATGACATCAAGTATATATTGTCATACATATATTATACAGTTGGCTTACTTGATCTTTGACTTTAAGATAAAAAAGACATTTGTGTGTTTTAGCCAATTAGCAAAAATGGCCATAAAGAGGTAGGTTGCAGACATCAGTAATAATACCTATAATAAATGGTATGAGTAAGTTTTAATACAAATTATTATGTTAGCAGCAAAAATAGATACATTGCATTATTGTATTGTTATCTTACTGCAATGTTTAGATAAGGTTTGACATCATCAAAGTTAAATCGCTTTAGAATGAAGTCACCAGAATCAAAGTAACATATGATTGATGATATTCCAGAATCACAGTCTATTTTAAAGTCTGACAAGATGAGGTGAGCAGAAGCTGAAAATCCATAATAGTTTGGATTGATATAAAATAACCAACGGTACCTGTGTACAATATAATAACTCTAACTTAAATTGGAATATACACTTATACAGAGATCCAAATTGTTTCTACATGCAAATCAGTTGCTTACATCAGAGAAGATATTTAAATTAACGATGACGCCTATTTGATGAATCTTACAAGTAGAAACTTTTAATTACATACAACAATATAGATATGCAATATAATATATACTACTTTAAGAAGGACTACTATCTTTGTTTTACTTACAACCAAGGAGTGGCTTCTCTTGGAATGAAGAATCCACTAGTGAAGCCAGCAACACTAGAGATAATGGGTGATAGCCGATGTGCATAAGATGGGAAAGCACAAATGACAAATATTAGTAGAGAAATCCATGTTTGATTGAGAGCCATGCCTACAACAACCAGTTGAAGAAACACCTCAGCACTCCAAAACTCCATTTTTACTAACTACATAAACAAGAATACACACAGATTTTTTTTGAAATTATCTTAAAGCTACGTTTGTAAGTAAAAATTATAGTTAATAAATGTTGCTAAACTAACTTACAAGTAAATACAATATTAAAGCACAAATAACAACTGGAATAATAGCCTTTGTAACAAATCGAGTGAATCCTTGTATGATGAGATCAGAAGCTAAACCTGCTCCATCAGCTTTTTCATAACCATGTATCTAAAAGAAAGATATTAAGATATTTCATTGTTCAGTTTATAAAACACCTCTAATGCTTTCAAATAGTAATTTTGAAGAGCTGGAAACATGAATAGAGCACTAGCTACTGAGTAAACACAGTATCCAGATATAATAAGAAAACCTTGATCTTGTTGGAAATATACAGTACCTAAAATACACACACAATTGACCATAATGGTATACCCAAACAAATGTTAGGTCTTACCAAGAAGAACTCCATAAGCAAAGAAAATCACGGGTAAATAAAATGTCCAAACGAGTGAAGAACGTTTTCTTGCTCTTGCTTCTAACACTGCTAATCTATTAAAGCATTTAGTGATGTGGTTGAATATGTTTGTAGCTGTTGATCTACAATGAAAATTGAAATTAACGAAGGTACATATGACATGAACAAAATAATGACACTTTGATGTGCTTTTTGCTTAACTGCTTATCAATTGATTTGTCCTTTTTATCAAATATATTTATTAACATCCATTCTATCCAATTATAATGTGGATACAAGCACAGACACCATACTACACACACACACACACACACACACACACACACACACACGCACACACATACATATGTATAATGTATTATTCATCAATTTGTTAACATACATTCCTTCTCCAGTATAGTCCTCAAAAATGGAGATAGTGAAATTTGAACCTACATCATTTATTCTAGCTTTATGGATTGCCAGTTTAATTGTTTCGGGTTCACTAGAAGACTGCAAACAAATTAAAAACAAATAATGAGATAGCCAGTAATAATACCTGATATTGTTCTAAGATTATTTCTCTCATCCATTGCTTTCCAAGCATATCCATGATAACATCTACCAAAGAGTGTAAGGAATTTGAAACTAAGAGTTCATAATTAATGTACCTGCTGGATTTTGATTTTCTAGTTCAGGTAACAGCATGTCATGGTCAAAGAACTTTGACATGACAGCTTCCACAAAAAATCCATATGCTTTCTGTGGCACTCCATTGTAGGCAATTTTACCATCAGAGAGTAAAATAAGTTTATTAAACATGTAGAATATTTCAAAACGAGGCTGATGAATGGTAAGAACAACAGTACGATTTGTGAATGCTATGTCATTCAAATGGGTCAGTAATTCCACTGATGCAGTTGCATCCAATCCTGCATAATGTTTAAGTAAACTAAAATGAATTCATCTTTGAAGTTACCTGATGTTGGCTCATCTAGAAAGATAACTTTTGGCATAGTCAGCAGTTGTAAAGCAACTGTTAATCTTTTCTTTTGACCTCCACTCAAACCAGGACCACTCAACCCACCAACTTTAGTGTCTTCCAAGGAAAGAAGCCCAGACTGAAGATAAGAAGTGACAAAAAAAGTGAACCAAATAGGAATTTTAAAAAAATCAAATTACATCATTATGCCAGTCACATGTAAATAACTTACTATTTCTATCACTTGCTCTACTCTTTCAAATTTTTCTCTCCAAGACATAGAACTGGGCAGTTTCATGTGAGCAGATAAAGTCAAGTTCTCTCTGAAAATGCAAACAAAGTGTGTTTATTAATACATGTATTATTAGTAACATGTACTAACCTTACAGTCAGTTCTTCATAATAAGGAGTAGCTAGTTGTAATACATAACCAGTTTCACAGACATACCTGTCCCTGACTGTATTCAGTGGAGCACCATTTATAAATATATCTCCCTAAGTATAACAACAACAAATCAAAAAAGCAACACACTTGAACTTTTGCTGTAATACAATTATACATGCATGTTACAAAACACCTGCTTGTACATTAAAGATTATGTAGCTCCATTATTGTGTGTGTGTGTGTGTATGAAATCGTTAATTACATCTCTGATGGAAGTGTTATCATATAATCATAGCATTTATTTTATATGCAAAATAATATGTCTAGAGAATGCTTTTGCTTCAAATGATTATTTCCTTCATTACTTTAAAACTCCCTGTTCTTCTTCTACCAGTAAGCAAATCTAACAATGTAGTCTTTCCACAACCTATGAGGTTATACTCATTACTATTATAAAACCATCTGTATGCATTGCTAACCTGAAGGACCCATAATACCAACAAGTTCTCCAGGATTAAAATATGCTGTAACACCTTTCAAAATGTCTTTTTCTATTCGACTACAACCACATGTTCTGTGTGATTTTTCAAGCTGTATATATCAAATGAAGACTTCAAGCAATTCTAATATAGTGTAAACTCACTTTATTTATGTCATTGAAAGTGCCTTTGGCAACCTACAAATAAATTGATTAATGAACTTCAAGTGTCATTCTTACATCATTTTCCTTTGCTTCCTTTGAAAAAGTTCTACTGATAAGTGGATTTTGTATTTCTACAAAACAAAGACAAAAATAAGAGTAAATTTTACTTTTAAGGTAATCATTTTATATGTTAAATTTTAACATGATTGTTTTAATGTGGCTACAATGATAACCTTCTTCATTGACATTTTCATTGTCAATTGTATCAATAAGAGCCATCGCTACAATTGAATTATCTTCACTCTCATCTTTGGTCATATGTTGCTGTACTTTTACACTATAGAACACATCTACACATGACACTGATACAGCATCCTCCAATTCCAAGCTTGGAAACTGTAAATAAAATTAAATGCTAAAAATCAAATGATATTATCATATGTTATTAGATTAAATGCTGTTAAAGCAATTTACACTCTTCTTATCTGGATATATAGTAATTATTTACATGAGGTATCTCCTTGTTAGTTATCAGTTGTACAATGTTTTTCTTCTGTCTTTTGTGCACTCTTTGTAAATAAAGAGACTGCTTGTGGTTCAAAGCTAATTCCCATATCATAAACAAAATCTAGAAAAATTAGTCAATTATTAATCAGTTATGAGAGAAACTATTTACATACCTTAGAAAGTATAGACACTGCTGTGATGGTAACTACAATAACAATTAAGGATATATTAATCCAAAAAGGTAATGAATGAGTTTCTGTTGTCCTGAAGTTTACTTTGTCTGGACATAATGAATTACAATGGATTGAATAACAAGTATCACGAAACTCCAAGTGTTTGACAATGTTTCGACAGTTTTTCCACATATGGAGAGCTTCTTGAATAGTCAATGACTGTGTATAAATAAAACAATAACAAGTAAATAAATTTAATGTCATTTACATCGGAAGGTGTACAGGAGTCTTGATAAGAATTTTGTCTAGAAGTGACTGACCTTCCATTAAAAGCATATGATGTCCATACATTATTCTCAATGGTATGACTGTACAACAATGTCAACTTAATATTAAACAATATTCACTATCTTACCTGAATGAACTTTCAAATGTTCCTAAGTCTATATTTAATGTCTCTCTGGAATCACTTTGCAATAGACCATTCTTTCCCCATAATGTGGAAGTAGCCAAATAAATGTGTTGAAGACATTCAGTTACTATGTAACTAAAGGAAGATACTTTTCTTACAGTGTGAGCTAATGAACTGTTCATGGCTCCACCATATTCTGCAACTGTAAATATAAAATCAAGTCCAACATCAGATTGTGAGTAACTACTTCCAGTAACTCCAATTGGAACTACATTAGAAATGGCCTCTGCTAATAAGTAAACGTCATACAAGCTAAGCAATGAAATAATGGGTACATCATCAACTGGAAAATATTCTGGATTTGCTAGCATACATTCTAACAAAACACAACAAGGAGAACCAAATGACACATCTAAACATTCTTGACTAGATTCTATGATAGAAAGAAGGCTATTAGGATCAGAAGGATCATCATTGAATATGTCGCCAACAGACCCATTGATTCTCCTGTAGACATTGCCACGAAAGTTAATGAACCAAGAAGAATCTGTGATGATACTTAAATTAATACTCTGTGGTAATATGTCATACGTCCACTTTGCTATATTCACAGCTCCCACTCCACCAGCACTAGAACCAGCTATGATAATGTCAGATCCATTTAATAATCCACCATTTAAATCAATGAGTTCATTAATGACACTGCTAAGAATGATCTTACCACGAAATGTGAATTGTAAAATTGAGTTTTCTGGCCGGTAGGCAGCCTGTAAAAATTGCTGCTGTGGATCATTAGAACTTGTATTAATTTCAAGAAAAGATCGACTGTCATTACCTAACCATAAATCACTGCTGCAGTAAGGAATAAGTACATGATTGTAATCATGAAAGGGTGGATTCTTTATTGGGTCAATATCTAGTATATCTCTTCCTTCTATTGTGAAAGGATTGCTATCGTTCATGTATGTTTCCATTGATGTCATATAGATATTGATACGTTGGCTAAGAGGACGAGACTCTGTAGAAGTCCATGCCACAGTGAAATTAAATTCAGGGAATACTTGATCATGGAGACTGTCAGTTGCTGTTGCAAATTCTCTCCTAATTTCAGGTCGAAAGAATCGTCTGTTGCAAGACTCTGGTGAATAACATAATCCTCCACCCTCTAGGAAAATAATCCATTTATTACTGCCTGTTTGCTCCATGAAATAGCCAGCTCTAGAGAAATCATTACAGACAGCTTCAGGATTGTCTAATCTTTTCCATACCATAACAGATGAACAGCTTGAAGGAAAGAGAAGTAAAGCCAAACAATATATAAGATAGTGGTATTTTGCGTTCATTTCTGAGAAGTTCACCTGCTGGTCCAAGCTGATTGTGGCCACTGCAAAGTGTCAAGGGCTGTAATTAACACCTTAATTTTGGTGCAAAGGGTAACTGTTAATAATGCAAAGGAAATAGTGTCACAACCAAATCTGATTGATGTTGAATTATCGTAGCGTGGCTCAAACTATAGTCATCCAACAATGTCCATGATCTATTAAATCTGCTCATGACTTTATGAGAATTGCCCATAGAATATTTCAGTGATAAAAGTAGACAAAAGTCTAAGTTATAAGAACAGTCTGCATTGTGACTACATTTGCATTGTAAATATAATAGTACTATATATATATATATAAATTATGTTTAAGTACAACTATTAGCTTATACATAATGTTGTGTTTGCTTGTACTAGCAAATCAATCAAAACAGTTAACATCTAAATCTGGAGACAAACCTGTCCAAAATTTGATTCTATTGACTTGATCAAACAGATTATTATAAAGGAGATAATAGCAACAAAAACAGTTTAATTTGTTAATTTAGGGGAAAATAAGCATGTACAAAATTTATGAGTATAAGGAGAAATAAAAATAATTCATACTGTTGGTATTTCCATACATAACTTTTATCATTAGACTATAAATTATAAAATATGAAGCTCATAATTAAGTTAAGGTTCAACATCATGTACTACAACTTCAACTGCTAAAGGAATATCAGAAACATCCTCTTCTTCAATAGGAGACATTTGTTCCTTATTCCTTGAACCCTAAGCAAGCATATATGACAAGTAAGGATGTGTTAAATAATATATTAATTAATTCAAATTTTCACGTACATATTGATAATAATGCTAAATTTGTGTGAACAATAATTAAATGCACTCACTTCTGACTTTTCTTCTTTAGTTTTCTTTTGCATTCTCTTAAATTTATCTACAGATATGGGGATAATACACGAGTCAGATTTCTTGGTTTTAGCTCGCCATAAACTAGCAATTGACTCAACTGATATTGTAGTATCATCTCTTTGTAATGGTGTCTTCTTCCCAAGTTTAGTCAGGGCATCACTAAAGACATTAGCTGCAGTCGCTTGCTGTTTGCCTTTCTCTTGAAGACGAGCTGATACTTTTGCCATTATACTCCGTAAATGTGCTTTCCTCTCTTCTTCATTCATTTCATCAAATTCTATGTACTCCTTTGTCTGTTCTTTTATTACTTCTTGAGTTGTTTTGACATGTTCTGTAAACTCCAATTGTCTTTCTTTTAAAATTGTCTTGAATTGAGGTGTGCCTTTCTTTTGTTGTGTAAGGTTAAATGCTAACTTAGCATATTGAGGAGTTGACATATCCTTGATATGACTAGGTTTAAAAACAACATGCTCTTTGCCATCTTCAATTAGTATAGGTTTTTGTTTACTCTTGCCTCCTGATTCTTCTTTCACAATTTTGGAAGCAGGCATTTCCCCACTTTTAGAAATTTCTTGCATTTCTATGTTGTCCTTTTTCCTTTTGTCTAAGTCTTCATTTTCATAGTGAAGACTGCATGTAGTACAAAACAATTTAAATTTGTGTATATCATTATACATTATACAGGCATACCCAATCTTTGCCTTTATTTTTTGTAAGATATTTGTATACTTCAGCCAGTTAGCAAAAATGGCCAAAGAGAGATAGAATGCAGTCATCAACAATAAAACCTGACAATTAAATTCATAATTCATGATGTACTATATAATGACATATGAATTACAAAAAGAGTCGCAAAGAGAAAACTGAGCAAAGCTAATGCTCACACTTTTTTGCAATAATATATATATATATATACCATAATTATAATTTAAAGTCAATGATATATACTTTACTATGTTACAAAAGATTGTATAAGTGGTACCAAAAGTTTACAGAGAGAGAGAGAGAGAGAGAGATACATGTATTTACAAATCCATTGTTATCTTACTGCAATGTTTAGATAAGGTTTGACATCATCAAAGTTAAATCGCTTTAGAATGAAGTCACCAGAATCAAAGTAACATATGATTGATGATATTCCAGAATCACAGTCTATTTTAAAGTCTGACAAGATGAGGTGAGCAGAAGCTGAAAATCCATAATAGTTTGGATTGATATAAAATAACCAACGGTACCTGTGTAAGAATTGAATAGCAATATACAGGTATACAATATTAAAATCATGCTTATAACTAGTTATAGGGTAATTCAAATACAAATTGAATGAGGAGTAAATTAACGTTAGCTACAAAAATAATAATAAATGATGAACATTAAATTAAATAAATAAAAATATTATAGTACATAGAAGTTCCAGAATATTATCAGTAACAATTACACTAACCACCAAGGAGTGGATTCTCTTGGAATGAAGAATCCACTAGTGAAGCCAGCAACACTAGAGATAATGGGTGATAGCCGATGTGCATAAGATGGGAAAGCACAAATGACAAATATTAATAGAGAAATCCATGTTTGATTGAGAGCCATGCCTACAACAACCAGTTGAAGAAACACCTCAGCACTCCAAAACTCCATTTTTACTAGCTATATAAATTTGAATACACATATCAAAAGGCATTTTCAAAAAATAGTTGATTGTTAAATTAGTTAATTGCACATGCACTAATGTCACACTTCATATATTCTTGACACTTACTAATATATACAATATTAAAGCACAAATAACAACTGGAATAACGGCCATAGTAACAAAACGAATGAATCCATGAACAATCAGATCAGAAGCCATTCCAGCTCCATCAGCTTTTTCATAACCATATATCTAAAAGAAAATGCCATTATAATTTTTTAAAATTTTATAGTGCATAAGACCTTTAATGATTTTAAGTAATGGTTTTGAAGAGCTGGAAACATGAATAGAGCACTAGCTACTGAATAAACACAGTATCCAGATATAATAAGAAAACCTTGATCTTGTTGGAAATATACAGTACCTAAAATACATACACAATTGATCATAATGGTATACCCAAACGAATGTTAGCTCTTACCAAGAAGAACTCCATAAGCAAAGAAAATCATGGGTAAGTAAAATGTCCAAATGAGTGAAGAGCATTTTCTTGCTCTTGCTTCTAACACTGCTAATCTATTAAACCATTTTGTACTGATGTTTTTTAGTTCTTTTTTAATTTTGACAGCTTTTGAGTTACTAAGAAAACAGAATATACAATATTGCAAACAGACATAATTTTCTTAATTAAGATCTATTTATCCATTAATTTATTTGACCATCTCTCTTCATCTGTCTATCAATCCATTTGTCAGTCTCTCTGGCAATCCATTCATGCACTGTCCATCCATTTTATCTCTCTCTTCATTTGTCTGTCCATCATCTATCCATTTATCCATCCATCCATTTCTATCTATCTATTCATTAATTAATCTACCTATCTTACTATTTCACAAAACAGAGACATACTTCTCATCTCCATGAAAGTCTACAACATTCATGAAGTCTCTATGACAGTCTTGAATTGAAATGTCACTGTCTTTCATTCTTGCTTTTTCAATTGCCACTTTTATAGCTTCTGGCTCACTAGATGACTGTTATAAAGTCACATATTAATCATATTGATTCATAAAGTACTTGATAATGTCTTAAAATTATATCTCTCATACATTGCTTTGAAAGAATATCCATGATAACATCTACAAAATAAAAGTGTAAACTCAATATTAAACTTACTAAATGTACCTGCTGGGTTTTGTTTCTCTATTCCTGGTAACAGCATATCATGATCAAGAAACTTTGAAGTTATAGCTTCCACAAAAAAACTGTATGCTTTCTTAGGTACACCATCATAGGCAATATTTCCATCAGAGAGTAAGATCAGTTTGTCAAACATGTCAAATATTTCAAAGCGTGGTTGATGAATGGTAAGCACAATGGTACGATTTGTAAGTACCAAGTTATTCAAGTGAGTCAATAACTCTATCGATGCAGTAGCGTCTAGTCCTGTGTAGTAATTATTAATAAACAAAAGTAATTTACTTTATGTAGCTACAATATAGTTATTAATGCCTTACATTTATGCATACAGATATACCTGAGGTTGGCTCATCTAGAAAGATAACTTTTGGCATTGTCAGCAGTTGTAAAGCAACTGTTAATCTCTTCTTTTGACCTCCACTTAAACCAGGACCACTCAACCCACCAACTTTAGTGTCTTCCAAGGAAAGAAGGCCAGTCTAGATATATGAAAGTCATGTTTACTAATTGAAATCTAAAGAGCATTTTTGGTATATAATTTAGAATTAAAGTGATATATTATATTTTATATAAGTATCTCAAACAATGGAAATAAAAATGCTTTTTGACTGACTATTTCTATTACTTGCTCCACTCGTTCAAATTTTTCCCTCCAAGACATAGAACTAGGTAGTTTCATGTGAGCAGATAAAGTCAAATTCTCTCTGTAAGCCGGAAAAGTGTAAATTAATATGTATTATTAGTAACATGTACTAACCTCACAGTTAGTTCTTCATAGTAAGGAGTAGCTAGTTGTAGTACATAACCAGTTTCACAGACATACTTGTCCATGACTGTATTCAATGGAGCACCATTTATAAAAATGCTTCCCTATTGTTATACAATATTATTATTGTTATAATTATTATAACAAAAGATATCTTCAAATAACTGATGTCTTGTTCCTCACTTGAAAATTCCCTTTCCTTCGTCTACCAGTGAGTAAATCTAACAAGGTGGTCTTTCCACAACCTGTATCATATATATAAATGTAGTTATTAGTTAAGAATACTAACCTGAAGGACCCATAATGCCAACAAGTTCTCCAGGATTAAAGTATACTGAAACACCTTTTAATATATCCTTTTTTACTTGAACATGTCCACACACTCTGGGTACTTTTTCAAGCTAGATACATGCAAATAAATATTTATAAACCTATGTTTTATAACAAACTTTCTCTTTGTCACTAAAGAAACTATTGACAACCTACAAACAAAATACAATGCATTAAACATATATAATTTATTAAAATAAGTTTTCTTACATCGTTCAGCATAATAGGCTTTACTTCAGCTGAATTGTGTTCTTGGTTAAGTGAAATATTGTCTTCTAAAAATATTAATAGGAAAACACTATAATACTATTAACAAAAGTGTTTGTTAAGTCAATTCTTTATGTTTAAAGATGGTGTGATAAAGATGTATAACATGCACCTTCTTCTTCATCATCAATTGCATCACTGAGAGCCATAGTAACAGTTGAATCATTTTTACTCTCATCATTGGCATTTTGTTCTTTTAAACTGACACTATAAAATACATCCATACATGACACAGACACAGCATCCTTCACCTCCAATCTTGGAAACTGTATATTAATATCATATATAATATTGACTGCTATGTCATCAATAGTAATTAACAGTAAGTACCTGGGGTATATCCTGTTTAATGTTGTTTTCTGGTGATTCTAGAATGTAATCATCTTTATGCTTTCCATGCACTCTTTTTAAGTACAAGGATTGCCTACGTTTCAGCACAATCTCCCATATAAAAAAAGAAATCTATAAAATAATAGAACTAATCTTGATTATGGCATTTTCTATTACTTTTTACATACCTTAGAAAGTATAGACACTGCTGTGATGGTAACTACAATAACAATTAAGGATATATTAATCCAAAAAGGTAATGAATGAGTTTCTGTTGTCCTGAAGTTTACTTTGTCTGGACATAATGAATTACAGTGGATTGAATAACAAGCATCACGAAACTCCAAGTGTTTGACAATGTTTCGACAGTTTTTCCACATATGGAGAGCTTCTTGAATAGTCATTGACTATGTATAAATAACAATAATGAGTACAAATAATTAATGTCATTTACGTCAGAAGGTGTACAGGAGTCTTGATAAGAATTTTGTCTAGAAGTGACTGACCTTCCATTAAAAGCATATGATGTCCATACATTATTCTCAATGGTATGACTGTACAACAATGTCAACTTAATATTAAACAATATTCACTATCTTACCTGAAAGAACTTTCAAATGTTCCTAAGTCTATATTTAATGTCTCTCTGGAATCACTTTGCAATAGACCATTCTTTCCCCATAATGTGGAAGTAGCCAAATAAATGTGTTGAAAACATTCAGTTACTATGTAACTAAAGGAAGATACTTTTCTTACAGTGTGAGCTAATGAACTGTTCATGGCTCCACCATATTCTGCAACTATAAATATAAAATCAAGTCCAATATCAGATTCTGAATAACTACTTCCAGTAACTCCAATTGGAACTACATTAGAAATGGCCTCTGCTAATAAGTAAACATCATACAAGCTAAGCAATGAAATAATGGGTACATCATCAACTGGAAAATATTCTGGATTTGCTAGCATACATTCTAACAAAACACAACAAGGAGAACCAAATGACACATCTAAACATTCTTGACTAGATTCTATGATAGAAAGAAGGCTATTAGGATCAGAAGGATCATCATTGAATATGTTGCCAACAGATCCATTGATTCTCCTGTAGACATTGCCACGAAAGTTAATAAACCAAGAAGAATCTGTGATGATACTTAAATTAACACTCTGTGGTAATAGGTCATACGTCCACTTTGCTATATTCACAGCTCCCACTCCACCAGCACTAGAACCAGCTATGATAATGTCAGATCCATTTAATAATCCACCATTTAAATCAATGAGTTCATTAATGACACTGCTAAGAATGATCTTACCACGAAATGTGAATTGTAAAATTGAGTTTTCTGGCCGGTAGGCAGCCTGTAAAAATTGCTGCTGTGGATCATTAGAACTTGTGTTAATTTCAGGAAAAGATCGACTGTCATTACCTAACCATAAATCACTGCTGCAGTAAGGAATAACTATATGATTGTAATCGTGAAAGGGTGGATTCTTTATTGGGTCAACATCTAGTATATCTCTTCCTTCTATTGTGAAAGGTTTGCTTTTGTTCATGTATGTTTCCATTGATGTCATATGGATATTGATACGTTGGCTAAGAGGACGAGACTCTGTAGAAGTCCATGCCACAGTGAAATTAAATTCAGGGAACACTTGATCATGGAGACTGTCAGTTGCTGTTGCAAATTCTCTCCTAATTTCAGGTCGAAAGAATCGTCTGTTGCAAGACTCTGGTGAATAACATAATCCTCCACCCTCTAGGAAAATAATCCATTTATTGCTGTCTGTTTGCTCCATGAAATAGCCAGCTCTAGAGAAATCATTACAGACAGCTTCAGGATTGTCTAATCTTTTCCATACCATAACAGATGAACAGTTCAAAGGAAAGAGAAGGAAAGCCAAACAATATATAAGATAGTGGTATTTTGTACTCATTTCTACAAACAGCAGCACGCCCACTTGCGAGGTAACTACTTTTGCACTATTTTAAAATTTGTCACCATGTGCCATTGACCTATTCACTTCCTGTATCTCTAATAGTCACACCCAATTTTTACCTCATCAAGCAGCATGGCAGTAAGAGCTGTTCTTCTTAGACCGAGGGGGATTTCATTGAGATATCTCATTAGACAACCTTTGTCAACAAGCACTCCATTAAACTATGAGTACATTGCTACAGAGAGGAAAGGAGAAAAAGGTTATATGAAGTTGATGTAGTATGTTAAGACATAAATTGAGCTAGTCAACTATTATCCAATTACACTTAAAATTGTCAAATTAATGTCCATTTTCTGAGTAATTATGATAAAAAATATGTATTTCTAATGTCAGTCACTAATTAGTATGTGATTGTATTTAAAGTAGTGTCACAAGACTAAGCCCCTTGCTTAACAAAGTGGCTGTTGGTCTCACAAGACTAATCATTGGACTGGCCTTGCAAAATTAATAAAAAGCAGTCTTATTCCTCAAATGCATAGTTAGAATATTTTGTTAATATAGCTCCAAATTTTCAAGAACAAATTTTGTGCTAAAATTCCATAAATTAATTTTGTGAAAAATTTTATGATTTAATGGCATTTCTGAGTTCTAGCTAGATATGCTGCGTGCGCACATGCTTGAAGTAGTTGTGCAATGATATAGTCAATTCACTCTTTCTAGTTCCGACTAATTTGAGAAGATTACAACAAAGATTGAACCTCGTGATTGAATGAGCACAGGCACAAGTCAGGTTTCACCCATTCATTTCTAATAGGGCTATAATTTCTGTAAATAAGAATTGTGTGATTTTCTACACTTCACAAAAATTACAGAATGTACTGACTACAGACATTTGTAGCTATTTGGTATATTATGTCTTTTTATTATATCTGACTGACAGATAGCGGTAATTTAAAGTTTAAACCAGATCGTTAATACTGTACATATATTTACAATGTAATAATACAATCTGTTCTCAATAGGCAATGTTGGAGTCATTGAACTAAAACGTCCTAAAGCATTGAATGCATTATGTGATGATCTGATGACTGAAGTAGGAGAAGCATTGGCAGATATGGAGAAGGATACCAATATTGATGCTATTGTCATTACTGGTATGTTAGTTACGCAACAGCATTGTAAGAATAGTCAGTATGAGGCAATAATAATTACTGCAGTTTGATAACTGCAGATAATAAAGCATAACTAATAAGCTTTGGATAATAGATGAAACTTTCTCTATAGTTAATGTTAGACTTCAGAGATGTTACTCTACTAATGAGTTCTAAATACTATAAGTATTTTATATTGTTGCATTGATCTTTGAAAGCACAGTGTTTAGAGTTGCTTTTAGTATATCAGTAGATATTGGGAAGCATTTTAGTATGTTTAGCTTGAACAGTATATGAACCATTTCTGATCAATACATATGAATAGAAAGTACTATAAATTAAGACCTAGTATAAATACAATTTCTATAGTAAATCAGTTATAACTAGATATAGATAAAAGAGAGACCTTGTTAGTTACTTATCTGTGGTTAGTTTGTGTTTCCTACACATTCTCTTACCTATTACTTTGAATTACAAAGCAGTGAATAACTTCTACCTTATAATATTATTATGAATTCATACTAAAACCACAATACATACTATGTACATAAATTTCTCTTTGTCATGTTCATAGGTAGTGAGCGTGCCTTTGCTGCTGGTGCAGACATTGCTGAAATGAAGGACAGATCCTTTCAAGATTGCTATGCTCGTAAATTTCTATCTCATTGGGATGTTATATCTAAATGTTCTAAGCCAACTATTGCTGCTGTTAATGGTTACGCCTTAGGAGGAGGATGTGAAGTGGCTATGATGTGTGATATTATATATGCTGGTATGTGATTATTATTGCTCATACATTTTACTGATGGTGTCACATAATTTAACACTAGACAATATATTTCTGGCATTTTGTAGCAGTACTTCATGTACGGATGATACCTGAATAATATAATTACTTCTTTTATCCACACAAGATAAATCACATAACTTTCATAAAATAAAAAATTTGCACATTGTATGAGTTGTAATAGATCTACTGTTAAAGGAAATAGATATAAAATATATATATATATATATATATATATATATAAAGAAAATATAAAAATGAAAGGATATAAAGATTGTCTTGAACTCTTAGCATGTTGATTTTGTCTTCTGCTAGGTGAAAAGGCTCAGTTTGGTCAGCCTGAGATTACATTGGGTACATTACCAGGAGCTGGAGGAACACAACGTCTCATTAGAGCTATTGGTAAATCTAAAGCAATGGAAATGATCCTAACAGGTTAGCTCATTTATGTCATGTGACAGAATGTAAATAGGAAATTCTTAGTAGCTCTACATTTTATTATTATGATTGCCGAGCGCCTTAGCGCGAGGCTAATAATGGTGCATCGCATCTCGCAGATAGTTTGTATGTATGTATGTATGTGTCACGCTTGAGAATGCAATTATTTCAGCCCAAACCGCAAACGTATGCTCACGTGCTCCTGAAATGGCACTGTTGCTATTATTCTCCAGCTGTGCATGGAATCATGTGTGCTATCTTCCCTGGCCCAGCTATTTTAACAGAAAGATAAAAATAATATCTGCATACAAAAATGTATGCAATTCACTGCGCGAGGCTCTACACTGCATATACGTATGTCTAGTTTTATGTTGACTTTACATATACATACCATTATGCACATACACAGTCAAAGAGTTATACAATAAGGTACACGTTTCTGTGGAATTTTTTATCCTGAGCACCTAAAGTACAAGTTTGATAAATCAACAAATGGTATAACTGAATTCAACTACACAAATGTGAATGAAAATTGACCAGGAGGCTAATAAGTGTTTCCAGGAGATTCTGTAAGCACATATTATATAACTGCTAAAGATTGATATGTATTCCTGAAATTAAGCAATTTAATTGGTTAGCATGAAATAGTAATTTTCTGTTCCTTTCTCTTTGTAGGTGAGTTTATGTCTGCTCAAGATGCTGAGAAAGCTGGCTTAGTCAGTAAAGTCTTTCCTGTTAATGAATTGGTAAGTACTTCATTAACAGATAATAGAGTCAGTGTAATGACTTATGTTTTGTTAGTTAGTATGTGCACATGTGTTCATCACCTCTGTATACATTGTTGTATACAGAAAAGTATGCAAACACATGTGTACAAAGGTTGCTCTAAAACAAACCACCCCGCTTGTCTGGCTAATCAAATGTAAAAATATATTGTAACATTATACTTTTAAGTACAACAAAGGAAGTTAGTTATATTTATATGTCTATGTAATGGGTACGACGAAAGTGTGTGTAGTAATTTACTTGCACAGCATTTTTAATATAGCCTGTCTTCTTTTATGCTACGGAGAAAATGTAGAGTGATACATGAAATAATATTCTTATCTTATAATAATACTGTGTGTCATAAATACTTTTCTTTCTAAATATTTTTAGTTAAATGAAGCTATCAAGTTAGGAGAACGTATTGGTAACTTTTCACAAATTGCTGTCTCTATGAGCAAAGAAGCTATCAATATGGCAAATGAACTACCTTTAAGTCAAGTAAGTCAATCAAGAAAGACATAGACAATTGTTTTAGTGTCATTGTAAAGCTTCAATTGAACTAATCTTTAATTTAACTTGAAGGACAACTTTATTGTCTAATACTGCCTGTTGTGAAATGGTTCAATATAGATTTTTTAAACATACCTCTGCATGTTTGTGAATCTAATTAATTGTATTGTGTTGGGATCAGTGTCATGTATATTTTTTAATAGGGACTTTTGTATGAGAAGAAATTGTTTCATTCATCATTTTGTACTGACGACAAGAGAGAAGGAATGACTGCTTTTCTTGAAAAGCGTAAACCAGATTTCAAAGACAATTAAGCAAGAAATGAACAAAAATTTTGTTAAGCCTTATCCTAATTATTTTTACTTTAGTGATTATTATTTTGTCTTGTTGAGCACTGTTGCATGTACTCTTTATTAAATTAAGTTGTAACTAAATTATAGGCTGAAAACATACATATGCTTTGATGATGTCATATTACATAATCAAATCAGGTGTGTATTAAAGAACTCTTTCTCCATCTGTATGTTATCAATTCCTCTTTATCTCTGGGGTAATGAAGTAAGGCTTGTTTCTTTTTAATGCTTCTAGTGGAGAACACAACATTCACTAGTTTATGAAGGATATGATGGTGGTGGTCAACATAATCAGCATAGAAGATAATGGAGCTAACTTTCTGTGCTAGCCAAAGGCCCTGAGTACTCAAGTACTATAGCTTCTTCTTGGAAATCTTACTTATATATATCTGAATATCAAACCAACAACAAGATATTCAGTGGAACTACACAAAATTTTAACATTCCATGTGTAGTATAGTATGTTCTAAGAAATCAACTAAACTTATGATACCAGCTAAAACATCTTGTCCGAAATTATGGACTCGAGAGTACTATGGATACTTGGTGACAGAATATCATGGCCACCCAAGGAATGCAGTCTATGAATGTGTTGATAAAGATCCTGATCATGTACTTGATAGTCAAAAAAATACTGACAAAGCTCTGTTGTACTTTGCAACCATGGTCTTCCCTATGCACACAATCAAGAACAAAGTTTAAATATGACTTGAAATAAATCTAATATAAATTTCAAATCTTAAGATAAAACTTTATCCAAGATTGAGTTTGAGTTACACAGCACAAGTGATAGCTCTATTTGTAACATAATTTCTATGAATAATAAAATATAAAAATAGTTTTTTCTTTGCCATATATAATGAAAATTGGTGAAAAATGGTGGAAGTATTAACAAGTTAGAAGTAGTATGCTATGTAATACATCTCATATCTAATCTATACAAAAGGTTTCTTTTACCCAAATTTCATGGATTCTGATACAATGCATCATAATTATAAATTTGTATGAATAATAATTATAAATTTAAATAGGTAACCATTCATGTAAACCTTTATTGTAACTTATTGATAATTTTCAACCAAGTTATGTTATTAATAATGTTGTAAAAGTAATGGATTTGTATTGTTATTGTAAAGCATTTGTTAGTTTTAGTTATTAATTGTTCACAAAAACTCCAAGAATTTTATTTTTAGTTATAGTAATAGGTTTTTAGTTGTTGTTATTATAAATAAATTAACCAAAGAAGATAATAAATTTACTACATGCTAAATATGCAAGTAGTCCTTGTTATTTTGATTAATACTTCTCTTTAGTGCTTACACATTTGAATGGTTAATTGATCTCATTGTGTGAAATCTCGAAATGAAATGGCTAAAATTCACAACTGCTTTTGTGTAATTTAGTTTTTGTCATTAATTGTAAATCAGTGGCTGGTTAATTTTAGTTATAGTTTGTTATTGTTAACAATAATGATTTGGCCATTACAAAAATAATTTTAGTTTTAGTTATTGTTAAACAATTACAACACAAGTTATTAAATCTGACTTTTATAATTACACGTGTATTTAGTCTGTATGTATGAATAATTTCCTTAGCTTCTTTCTCAGGATTAAGATCTAATATAAAGAAATTACAGAGTCATCTATTTCTTTTCTGACTTACCAATCCTGGTCTTCATTTTCCTCATCAATTGCTTCCAATTTTGGTATTTCTGCAGCCATAGCTACTAGCTCTTCAACAGATGTGGTTTTTTTACCTTTTGTACCACTCTAAAAGGAAATGATGAAATTTTAAATAAGCAATTAATTGTTAGGAAAATCTTTTATCAAATGAAGTCGCTGCCTGTAGACATCAAACATAAAACACGAATATTTTGTAACTAATATTTACAAGTGAACTATATAAACATCCATATCTTACTTCTAACTCCTCAAGGAGATCAATATTTGACCTTCTCAGTACTAGTAATGTTTTTTTCTTATTTGTGATGTACTGAGACATAGGATGGCTATCTTGTGACCATTCCTTCAATATTTCTTTGCAGTGATTAACACCAGCATTCTATAGAATAGAAGAGTACACAAGTAGTTTTTTATACTCTCTTACATAAATTTCATTATAACTTCCAAATTCAAGAGTTCCAAACCTAAATAAAAATGAAAATACCGACAGAAAGTCAAGAGACCACACATCCAAAATATAATGTTTAATTAGCTTGTGAACAAATTTGTTAATAAGCGGATTGAGAAATGACATTATTATTGATGTAAACTAGCAGATAAATAGATCATTACAAGTATATGGTTTACTTTGCAACAGGCGCTTTGATATAGTGCCATGATTCATTTGATAAAACTGCATTCAATTGTCTCATGGATGTTATATATGCAAGACGAGATTGTAGCTCATCCTGATCAGGAACCTGGACAATGGAACAGGAATGAGGAGATATTATTAGTTTAGTGAAGACTATGTAAGTATTGCCTCAAAGCTTAACAATCAACCTACCTTAATCTTTTCAGCTAAAGGGTTATATTTATTCCACAATAGTTTCCAACCGGAGATGGATTCTCCATAATTAGTAATGACATTGTCAAAATCACTAGCTACATCAATAATAATGACTGTTTTCGCTCCTCGAAAAGCCAAAAGATCAGCTGAAAAAATATTTATAAAACACTCTTACTAGTAGATTTTATTATATTTTAATCATTCCTTCTAATTGGGAAGGTGTGTTTTCACCTGGTATGTTATTAACGTAACCTCCATCTAACAAAAGATGACCATCTTCAGGATCACAGAGGGGAGGTGTAATCCCTATCAGTGACATACTTGATCGTATGTACTTCCAGAGACTACCAGATTTATGTACCCTTATCGTTGAGTTAGTAACATCAGTTGAGACACAGAAGTATGGTAGCCAAAGGTCCTTACATAATTTTGAAATGATTTAAGTTATCTATTAATAAGTGCTTACTAACCTCTATTTGCTTTTCTCCAAAAATGTCATAAACACCCTCGTTTAAAAATTGTCCTATAGAAAACAGTAATTTAATTTGAGATGTAGAAGTGACTGGTTGTGTTTTAAACCTATTTATTGTATTAATAATGTATTATTTTAATTTTACAACTCATTATTTCATCAGCACTGAACTTGAATGAGCCATAAGGCAACCAATATTAAAGGATTCATTCTTTGATTTTAATTTCTTTCTCAGATCTTCAAGTTTGGAATTGGTTTTCAAAAGCACAAGGAAGGTATCAGTTAGGCTAGTTTTAGAGTGGGTTATAATTGATTTTGTCCATTTAACATATTTATAATTATCAGCTATGCTGGCTGTAGAGATACCTACAAAGAGATGGCCCTGATTGTCTAGAACTAATTAAAAAATATTGGCATACAATATTTCAGCCAAAACAAGGAAGAATCTCTTAATACTTGTAGGGTTTCTGTCTACAATAATTCCCAAGTCATGACTGATTTACAATTTAAAGCAACATTTATAAGCATCACAGTAAAACTAGGGCCAATACTGAATTTGTTATGTTTCTTGCTGATAGTAATTTAGTAAGCAAAATAATGTTTGCCACCATTTTATTTTATGTAACACGATCTTAGACAAACTCTATGTGGTTGTCAACGTTGCGTTTGAGCTCTTTTAGAAACAAAAATAGCGATTACAGAAGTGAATATTGATCACCTCTCATATGCACACAATTTTTACAAAATGTTAATATTTGAAATATATGGTATAATGTCACAAGATTGTCTCTCAATATAATAAGAACTTTTCCTGTTTCTTCACTTTTAAAGAAGATCCAGAGTCACAATTAGTTAAGCTGTATTATAACGTTAAAAGGAGTCCACATACTGATACAATAATCATGTCTACATTGACTTAATCTCTCTCAGTTGTTAATTTTATAATCAATCCAGGAGAGTCTGCATCTTAGTTACTTTTTATTATTGATATTCTACTTTATATAGTTATAATAATGCACTGTGTTTCTTTTATTTAAGTGTGTTGTTTAAGACTAAGTAGTATTGGCTATTTAAAAGCTTCATTTATAGAAAAAAGGGATCTAAATTAAAGGCATTTGATATAAGGATGGCTCTTTTAAAAGAAATGCAAACAAAAGACAGTAGGGATAGCAATTGCATCATCCCTACAAAATAAAATGCACTAATACATTTTAGGTCTACATATTTTTAATTGTAGCTGTTAACATCTTTTCATTGTTTGTGTTAGTGCTATTATGTAGAGATGAAGGAACTGCAATTCCTACTATCTTATTTGCATTCCTTGTAATGGATTGACATTAACCATCCCTATACTTGTTTCAATTATTATAATTTTTTATTTACTTGTGGATATAAATATAGATAATAAATATTAAATATAATTGTAACACTCACCATCAGTCATTGCAACTATTGGAAAAGTTAAACCTTTTATAAATGTCCAAGCAGAAGAGATTGCTTTATAAGACTCTTGAGGTGTAAAATAATTTTTAGCTAGTTTGCAAACTTTATCAGCATCACGACTGTCACAATAGAGTGCTCCCATGAAAGAACCCATACTAGTTCCACATACCATATCAATTGGTATACCTACAAAAATTAAATTATAATATCTACAAAATCAAACAATTGGAATTCTTACCAGCTTCTCGAAAACCTTTGATAAATCCACAGTGAGCTGCTCCACGTGCTCCTCCTCCCCCTAATGCTAGACCCACAGATGTCCCTGTTAATCTACGAGCTAAACGAGCTATATCTGAGTGCCTACAAATTTTTAAACACAACTTTGAATTGTTGAAGTATTTAGAGTACATTCTGTCTTAAACAAATTATTTTCATGAGGTACTTGTAGAAGTGGTCCTTATATTCAATTATACTATGACAAGCTAAACAAAGGGATAATTTGTCTTGTATTTCATAGAAAATGCTCAACACATTTGAATAAAGGTCTAACTTCTTTATACTAGTTTCACAAGTGCATACTTAAGCTTTTTATAGTTAATTCTTCACTCTATGCAATTATTCAATTGTCCCTTACTTATCTGGAGGTGATGGCATGGTCTCACTCTCATCCTGTAGAGCAAGAGCTGATAAACTAAATTATTACTATTAGAGAACTAACTTTTTCATTAATAGCTTGAATGTAAAAAGTCTCTGGACAGAGAACCTTGAAGACAATAAAACATTGAAATAATAGATACAACACTAATACATATAATAGTACATGACATAATTATGTCTAAAACATCAGAAAAAAGCTTTAATTTCTTACGTGAAAAAATGCAGAGACCCAACCCACAGCATTCAGCAATTTTACTGTTCCGCTAGGACACTCAACCCCTTCTTTGTGCAAAAGTACTAACTCTTTATGCACATGAGAAGCAACACTTTCTACCTGTTGCATTATCTATAACAAAATTGATCCAATAACAAGTAATAGTAATTATATTTCTTGCCTTTTCTAGATGCTCATTATCAGGAGCTTGATCAGCATTTGCTAACAACAAGATACAGTCAGCCTAAGAAAGTAAAAAAATAATTGTGATGTTGTTAAGAGAAGAAAACATGATCACATGATACCTGTCTCATACACTGTGATGTCCAGGGAGTAAATGTAGCATCAGCTTGATAGACAATCATTTGATATTTGTCCTCAAGTTGTCCTAAAAATGTCCTGAGTATATGCTTGTTATCACTGCATAACAAAAAATTACATAGATTATTAATTTCGATAAATGAAGAATGATTTACTCTTTTGTTATTGCTGATCCAATTTTCTCTTCCAAAAATTTTCTAGTGACCAGTTTAGTAGACACTATACAATATAAATAGAAAGATATAAGCATATATTATAAATCATTTTTAGTTAAATTAAAGGTACCAATGGTATTGAGGGCTGATGTGAGATGATGTGATAAATGAGAGTATACAGGTATGACATCCGGTGTTACTGGAAAAATAGAAATAGTACAGATATTAGATATTACTTCATGATTGAACGCCTCTTTTCCTAGCATGAGAGAGAAAAAAAGATCAAAAGAGCCTATTTTGATATAACTAACCAAAATTATAGGTTTCTAAATCCATAGCCTTTTTATAACTATGCATAATCTTATTGCTGAACATCCTAACAAGACGAAGTGCAACCTACAAACATGAAACAAGAATATTACTCACAATACAGAACCAGACATGATAGCTACTTAATTACTTATGTTTCTGCCATCAAAAATGATAGTATACTTCATGTTACTATATACATGCATACTAGTACTATTTACTTGTGGCTTCTTAATCTTAATAGCATTCATTGCTTCAAGAGGTAAACAAGCCAGTTCAGTATCCCTATAGTAATATATCATACAATGAGTACTCTTTAATAGACTGACAATTAACCTGATTGAAATTGCTGTAGTCAATCGAGGAGACTTGGATATTACACCAATCTATGAATTGAACCAGATATCATTACATTCTGTATAATAATTAGCTACAGAACTCACCAAACCTACAGCATCACCATGCCCAAGCTCACAGTCTACTTCACGTTTGCCATTGGAATATTCGATTACTACTCTTATGCGACCATTGAGAATGAGATAGGCTGTTTTAGATTTCTCTCCTTGTCTGATATATTTAATTGACTCAATCATATATATATATATATATATATATTATAAATATATAAACACTAAACAACAACTAAATAACATATTATTACAGAATACTTCTGCTATCATATATAGACAAAATAGGTACTGATTTATAATATATAATTATAGTAGTGAAAATATTTCCAAAAACAAAAGCCATAAAATTTATTGCATGCTTACCTGAACAGTGCTTCACCACTTTCCAAGTACTTCCAGTCAATTCCATAGTCAATTTGTCTTACAAATGGAGACAATCTCCTCAACAGACTGTTTGCTATACCACATATTGCTAGTGGGTGTTCTGCTAAGATTCTGCAATTTAGTTATACATAATTATCAACCAATCTAAGTTGTTACAATACAAAATATATGCCGTAAGGGTACAAATTTTCGAGGATTTAAATTTTCGTGTTTTTTAAATTTTGTTTTATTATTTAAATTTCGTGGGTATTAAGTTTCGTGTTTAGTGGGTGCGAAGTATTAATTAATGGGTGTGGTATCAGACACGTGTTGTGAACACAAGCGTGATTTTCGCGAAGTATGGCTAGCTATTCCTATGAATCCATAGTGAGAGGGTACCATATATACAAGAAAATCTGGGAGGCAGTTGACAGAGAAGTACTTCAGTGTAAAATAGAAAGAAGTAACCCTTTACAGTAGCCATTATTTACACGCTTTATTGAGATCACGTGATTGTGCGTGGGTGGAACAAAAGTTAAATTTCGTGATAAAACAACAACCCACGAATACAGCGAAATTAAATCCCCCACGAAAATTTATACACTTACGGTACTACTTTAGTTATTATATTGGGCAAAGCTATAGTACTGAAACAAATCTGTCATATGATTTTATGTCCAAACTAAAAGCAATAAAAATTAGACTATGTACTATTTTAATTAACACCAATTAACTTACTGATATAGATTTGCTCTAGCAATAGAAACAAGGTAAGAGTATGAAGCTGCTTTATATGTAAAGAAATCTGACCCGCCAGTCAAAACTGATAGAACTTCAACAAATTCCCCAGGAATGGCCGTGTATAAAAGTTCCTTCAAAAAAACATATTTGATCTTTGTTAATAATGAACAAATTATGTTACTACATTACTCAAGACCCAACAATTTTAGCCCTGCAATATCATGTAAGTATAGTTATATGGACAGTAGCCTGATAAAGCAATTCTATGTGCATGACATTTCAAAAATATAAATATAAGCATAGAATTGGCTAGCTGGCTTGATTTATCTTTCCTTGTGAATAGCATAAAATGAGCAACTTTATAGTTGTTATATGAATACCTTTGATTGAGAAGTATCCTTAGGTTTTTTGTAAACCTTTATTTTTCCAGATATGATAAAATAAATGCAATTTTCCTGTTATGAAAAACACATAATTATGATTAGCATTGCACTTAAAAATATGATGATGACATATCAACTAACTCTATCAGGAAAGGAGTTGGTAGCAATGTCAATAATTTGTAAACATCCTTTAAGTGCAGACTCATCCTACAAAGTCAGATATGAAAACAAACACAAAAGAAAAAGGAAAATGATTAACTTTATAAATCTACAGACAGACAGATAGACAGAGAAGAATAAGACTTACCTCAAGTTGAAGTATGTTAACAAGATCTTTGGTGGCAGCTTGTAAAATTTCCCATCTAGGATCATCTTTACTGATTTCTTTCTCTTCACAAGATTCTTCCAATTCCTTCTTACTGATATTAGCCTGAATAATAGTAAATTCATTAGCCCATACAAATAGCTATGTACAAGTACATACTTGATTGAGAATGTTTGTCATCTCTGGTTTTAACAAAGCTTGAGTAGACTTTCTTTTAATAGTTACAGGTTTCTTAACAGCAGCTGACTTTGGTTTACTATACATGCAAATTAATCATATTATTATCTCTATGCTTTCTATGGCAAATTGTTATGGTGAATGCATGTTGTAACTGACCCTTTAGGAGGTGTTACTTTGTGAATATTAAGATCTGTAGGAATTTTCGCATTCTATATGAGAAATAATCATGTTAGGGTTAAAGCGTTATTTTTTATATTGATACCTGAACAAATAGGCTCTTGCCAAGACCCAAAAATTGACTAAGGGTAAGAAATGTAACTCTGTGAAGTCTCAGCAAAATGATCTGAAGTGTGAAAAGCATGGATACTAACTTGGCTGGCATATTACATATAAACATTGAATAGTGTTTGCTTGTTATTATTATGCTCACCTGGACTAATTTTGTTATTGATTCTGGGTATTTAATAAAAATCTGCTTAAACAGATTTATATGAAGTCTAAAAAAGAGTGTTTATCATAAGAAATACTTGTATAGCTGTCTGCATTCAGCTATCCATCCATTCATCCTACATACTGAAAAACATGAGTGTCTTCAACAGCTTTAGCTGCAATGTTAGTAGGTTGTGATAGCTCCATGATAGCTTCCATTAAACTGACCAAGCTATAGACTGTCTCTCCAGTGCCTGCTTCTTTGACTAATATTTCGGTGCCATCATCTTCAGTAAGATAAATCAATACCTTTCCCTTCTCTACAATGTAGAAACTATCATCTATCTAAATGGATGAGAGAGAGATAAAGAGATGATACATTAAGTAAAAGGTATTTTATACCTCTTCTGGTTTAAAAAGGAATCCTCCAGCTGGGACAAACTTTTTTTCTGCTTTATCATACAACTCATTTATTACAGGATTCTCAAAATGACCAAATACGCTAAATAAAACAAAATGTTGTTAATGTATACGTAGGCTATAGATGAATTCAAATGTATAACAATAAATATAATAGCTGAAATAATGTACTTACTCGACATTCTTAAAAAGAATCATCTTGCTATCTTGATTAAACAGGTTCGTTTTTGGATTCATTTTTGGTAGTAAAAAAGATTCAGGAGGTTCTTTATATTTTCGTTGTTCTATAGGAACTTTCTTATGTTGATCTAAAAAAGGTTATAAATGCTCTTGTATGCAGTTGATGGAAATG
This sequence comes from Xestospongia bergquistia, assembly GCA_963965975.1. Taxonomy (NCBI): domain Eukaryota; kingdom Metazoa; phylum Porifera; class Demospongiae; order Haplosclerida; family Petrosiidae; genus Xestospongia; species Xestospongia bergquistia. The sequence goes on along the minus strand of OZ014412.1, from coordinate 10,566,846 downwards.
TAAATAACAAATAATAGGTTTTAGATAATATCTTACTTGATTTCCTCCAGAAATACCACCCAACAAAAGCTCCTATTAAAACAGCACTTACTATAGCAAACAACATTTTGTGTATCTAATTGGAGAGAGATGAAAAACTACTCATTAGTGTTTAAGAATTACAATAAGACTTTATACAAAATGGTAAATGATACTTACTCAAATCACTTGAAATATTACTCTAAAGTGACTATCATCTGATGACCTCTGATGTTTGAACTGTGCTTGTATTCCTTCTTCTTTCCTACTGTCTAATATTAATTAATTGGTGATTACAAGCTGTGAAGAGAGATTGTTATGCATTGTTGTAACTATACATTTCAAACTAACATTATTTTCTTTGTACTATTGTATGTATTAGTACTATTGTCTATAAGCATACATACTTTACACTGATCATGTGATTTGTTAGTAGGAAATATATTGTGTTCTAACTTGTTATATATATACGGAAACTATGTTTAACAAAGGAAACATCAAACAATGTACCAAGTTTTCCTATAATAATATAACACGAGTCTTAATCTTGTAGATATCAAATTTTGTTTCAGACACTGTCAGAGTCTTATTGATCTTTTCTTGATAAAGGGCAAATCAAATTAAACAAAACAATGGATTAGTTTAACCTTGTATCTAGGCGTTCGAACACCTGTGTATGAGACTAGGATTAGTTAAGATGGTAAATTGTAGCTAAGTCTATATATGATCTTTTATAAGCAGATCATGCTATTTGTAGATGCTACAGATGTCACTAGAACTAACAATATATTATCAAACTCTTTTGATAGCACTATTCAATGATCAATGTGTTAAGTCACCAGAATGGATGGTATATCTAGGATCATAGAAATTAAGAAATTAAAACTCTTTTACATCTCAGCATACCAATCATTGTAGGTGTATTTATCAGGCATGCGATAGGAGTATAATAATTTCCTGTTATCACTTAGTCATAATAATTATTGATTTTTCATCACAGTATGTAAGGTTTTTTGTGAGCTGATTGAACATGGAACCTCACTGTGTTTTAGCATTCTGCAGCTGTCTCTATCTATCAAAGTAATTGTTTTTAAAAAAATAACCAAACAAGTAAATAAAACATTATTAATAATGAAGTAAATATAGGGATCGATAGGTGGTATGAACAATTCATCAGCTTCATCAGAATCACTTAAATAATATCAATGATGTGCAATTCCTGTCCATACCACTTTGTATTAGACTGATATTAGCCATCTCTAAATTTACTTTGTTTTTTTAAATGTTTTATTCACTAGTACTTATAGATATTAGAGTGGTACATACAGTGTATAATCTTCACATAAGCTTATACACTTTAAAATTAAATCAATCTTATATAAATAATTATCTAATAAATTTAAATCTTTTTTTTTTAAATAATAAAATGAGCTATATCTACATAATAATAATGTTTCACTACAATATAATCTTAATGTAAACAATATGACTCTAATTAGTGTCACTATCTATATAAGTTTTTTACATATTTCATAAAATTCACCATTCTGCTCGTTGCAGTCGGAACAAAGATCATCTTTGATGTAATGAAAACTTTGTCGTGGACAGGGTATTGCAAACTCAAACGTGCTATTTGCCTTTTCATAAGCATTTCGACAAGAAAAAAAAATCATCTTTAAAAATTCTTCATTATTGCAACACAAAGGCTGTTGAAACTTAACTTGAACTTTCCTTTTTTCAAAGATAAGATCAAACTTAATGCCATCAGTAAGCTTGCCTGCTCCATGATATAGGAAGGATGACACATTATAACTCTTATTTAGCACTAGATAAATGTCTTGAATGTCGCTGAAGAATGCATCAACAAAGCTAACATGCAAAGCTGTTTGAGCAGAAGGCTGCTGTTTGTGAATAAGGTACAAAGAATTTTCACAAGTGACTTCTTGGCTTAGAGCAGAAGTCTTTATTGTTGGGACATAAAAGCATTTTTCAACATTTGCAAAGGGTATTATGCCTGTGTATAGAACCCTTGAAGTAGAAAGCTGACTTGCAAATTTGCATGAAGCTAGAACACATTTCATGTAGTCACAATCGTCACCACGTCCATACATTCGAACAAGTGATGAGTCAGTAACAATACCATAGCAAAGATCGCCATTAAAACGTGGGTAAAAAAGATAGTTTAGCTTATGAAAAAAGTCCACTGGATTGACTACAACATATTTAGAAAAAGCCTTTATCTCTGGAATATATATTAGACTTCCTGAACCAGTGAAAACACGTAAAAAGGTTAAAAAATCATTCTCCTTAATATTACATTTACTAGCTAATTCTTTCAACCTATCAAAAGAGATAAAGAAGGAGCCAATCTGAATTAAAGCACTACGTAGAAAAAACCATGATATTTTCAATTTAGCATTAGTGTCACTAGCATGCTTTAATGCAAACCTCTCTATTTCTTCTTTCAACTTCAAACAGTTTTTCTTGTCGTTAACATCATCCTTGGCTATGCACATTATCTCTTTGTCTAAAAGATCAATAGCATCTTGGTTATTAGCTTCTTCATTAAGATCATGCATCATTTTCTTCTTTACATCGGTTCTTGGCTCTACTTCTTTACTTGACGTGATGGCTAATACTTTGCAAACATTTTGGCGCTTTTTACTCTTAGACAACCCTACACGCATGAATTGGATTAAGTATTCAGAGCGTGACATATTGCCAACCACAACTTTGTCTTCCTCTGATTGAAAATTTAAGGATGCTAACTTACTTAATGAAGAACCATCTCGTTCCAAGTCTAGGCCAATGACTGGAAATGAACGATCAAGGTGTCCACACAAAAGAGGCAATATGTGCATGAACCCTTTATTAAGGCCTACATCCCATATTTTAACGATTGTCAAACCTCTTGTAAGTGATTTGAAGACTTCACTATTCTTTTCAAAGTGATGCCACTTTATCAACCTTCTTTTTGAGAAATGGTAAAGACGGTGATAAACTTCATTGAAGTGCTTATCAAGATCTTCATCATCAAAAAAGCTAGCTGGATTTTTCATAGGTTCATCAAATATAATGCTCTCTTGTTCTAATGACTGCTGGTGTTGAAGTGCCGAGAGAAGACAATATGTATATGTAGTGTATTTAGTGGTTGGTACCCAATGGACATTTGTATAAGGTGGTTTTGTAAGAGCTATTAGTTCATAAAACCAAAACCTGTCACCATCTTTTTCACCCAATGATGTTATAGGGATACCTCCTGGTAGCTCTTGGTCAACAACACTGCTTTTTAGCATTTGTTCTAGGACTTTACTTTTACCACTATCAGGGAGCCCAAGTAGAGGAATCAACATGAAACTTCCAGGAACAGTGTAATGATCTGATAATAGAATTTCCTTTAGAAATTCCTCCTTTTTCGTTCTTGCTTGTTTAGGAAATGCTACAGTGGAAAGAATTGTTGGTAAAGGACACAAAATCCAAATGATAATGTTACTACTACTATACCTAACTTATTTTGCAAGTACTATACAATTAACAATTATTATGAATGAATCCCTGAGATCAAAGATGGCCTATAATCAGACATGACTTGCGTATGCCATATAAATTCCTCATTAGAAGTATACACAAAAACATGGTTTAGACTTTACATATCCTAATTGCTATGCATAATTATTATTATTAATATTGACTGAAGTGAATATAAATATTCATTATTATAAGTTTACAATTGCATGCATATATTAATTGCAAGCCAAATTAAAAGTTTGATAAGAGCAAAAAAATTTAGATAGCAGTTTTATTAATATGCATTATACAGTATACTAATCATACAAGAGATTAGTTTGGGTAGCTAAGCATGATCATAATCTAATCTAGCACTGTGTATGTCTGGATATATCTTTAAAAAAATAAGCTATATATAATTATTAAGAATGATGCTGACTAACTAAAATCATGTCAAATGTATGTATGTATATATATGTATATAATATATATATATATATATATATTAATATGCATGAATAATATATAAATATATATACATGCAACAAATATAGATATATTTACATATACATACCTGGAATGGTTTGTTCTGGGTCATCTATATCTTCCACCCTTGAACCAGCTACAACAAGTGAAGTAGATTGTTGATCAACATCATGAGATTCTTGTTCTGCCTTTGTAGTTGTCCCCTCAACCTCAGTTTTGATACTGGTAAATACATCCTGTCAAAACAATTCAAATAAAACTGTTTGAAAGTATTGAGCTGATTAATGTAGGCTCAAACATTATACCATAGACATCCTCAGCAATGAGACAAGTAGAGCAATTATAACTCACTCTACTGCTAACATACATCCAAGTAAATAAAAATATTTCTTAAAAATGACATAAATGTATGTAGGGATGGCTACTATCAGTCCAATGCAAAGAATGCAACCAAGATATTCTATATAACGATGGCTATCCCTACATAATAGCTCACGTACAGAGTACAATAATACATCGCTATATTAGTATATTGTTTAAAAGATTTTGATAGTTGGTAAATATCCTTAATAACTTTTATTTGTGTCACCTAGTCTGCGCTAATATATGCAGGAATGTTGTAATTGCCATCCCTACTATTTTGTTTCAATGCTTTATATTGAATATCTGATATTAGTTATCTTTACATTTACTTCATTTTTAGAAAACCTTTTTATTTAATTGCTTAATTTTTTAAATGCAAGTACTTCAGTGATAGTCAATATAGAGAAACCTATAACGTGCTATATAGAAGGCAATGAGGTTCCACCATGTTAACCAGCTAACAATAAAGCATTTTAATGAAGAAATAATTATTATTAATGACTAACAATGTGAAAAAATGAATATTGTTCCATCATAGATTCTGGACAAAAAGGAGGTCATCCAGAATACTGCCAAATTGTAATGATACTTAGTTCATTAATTGATGCTTTGATCTTTTTTAATCCTTAACATCAAAGCAAGAAATAGTCTATGTATATATATATATATATATATATATATATGTATAAGGACACAGTATAGCTGCGTGTATATATATATATATATATAGATTGCCTGGATTGTCCATTGAGGCAGAAAATAATGAATATGTCAATCAAAACTAATTAAAGTCTTTGCAGTAATTCTATGATAGTCTCTTCAACACAATTGGTCAAATGTTCATCTTTTTTCTGCCTCTGTCTTCAAGAAAACTCAATAACTATAAAACTTTGGTCACCAAATTCACTGAGGTAACATCTCAAATAAGAAGTATGGTCTTTTGTAGGGTTTGCAATTGTTTTGAGCACTTCAGAAACAAAATTAGTGATTTTAGATGTTTACTGTCAAAAGCTACTCTTAGAGAAGCCATTTTCTTGAATATAATTGATATTATTAATAACGACGGTGAGAACAGGGAGAAAAACCATTTACTATTTCTGACATTAAGTGTATATATACTATACAATTATTCTTACCTTTTCATATTTTCCATCGGAAATTTGAGAGAGATCATTTGTAGTCTCTGGTTTTTTCTCATCGTCTTTTTTTCCGGAGAAAGTCCAATCCATGATGATAAGTATTAGCTATAGCAAATAGAGCCTAGCGGCCGTAGCAAACTAATCAAGTCCACCTCTTTTACGATATCAAACTGATTAAGTCCACCTCTTTTACGCTATCTAAGTCTACTATAATTATAGTATATCGATTGGGCGTTGCAACAACTTGAACCGATAACGTAGCAACGTAACGGTTACATAACGCAATGATGCGTCATAGTGTTAAATAAATAAGAAATGTAAAGGGAAGTAAATAGGACAGAAGTTGTGAGTGAACTATAAAACAATTGTAACACCAAAGAACAGTTTCATCATAGGGCCAACTTGTATTCATTGACTGCAAGGTGCACTGTGTGTGACAACTACAATCTTTCTAACTGTTTGGGGTCCCTCTACATTCCAACTACTGAAAAGTTTGGTACAACCTAACACTTCGAAAGAAAAGACCTATACTGAACTAAAAGAGTTTCTTGAGAAACATTTCAATCCTAAGCCATCTTCGATAGTTCAACGTTTCAAATTCAACACAAGAATAAGAAAATCAGGTGAATCCGTTGCCACTTATGTCGCTGAATTACGTGCTATCGGAGAACATTGTGATTTTGATGACACATTCGATTTAATGCTTAGAGATAGACTCATTTGTGGAATAAACGACACACGTATCCAAAGAAGATTACCTCAAGAGCCTAACTTAACATACAAAGAGGCTTTCGAAACAGCCCAAACCATGGAAATCGCAGCTAGGGATTTTCAAGACATTACTCAGACACAACTTCAACAAAACGGCAAACCGATCGCTGTTCACCGGTTGATGGACAAAACTGGTCGGAGCCCCACCACAGTAGCTGCTACAATCGAATATTTTAGATGTGGTGGTAACCATTACGCTAATAAATGTAATTTTCAAGATAGGACATGCCATGCTTGTGGAAAGAAAGATCACTTGGCTAGAGTTTGCCGAACCAGAAAGAGAACTCTAGCCTCAATTCAGGATGGAATAAGGAAAAATTACAAACCACCTTCTAAGGATCCACCCTGCAAGCACACTACTCACACTATAGATCAATTGGAGCCTTGCTTAATGGAAGAAGACCAGGCCTCATCAGACAGATCCACTCCTTCTACTTCAAAGAACTACCCTATGTTTACACTACCAGGGAAGACCAGACCTATTGTGGTCACAGTTCAAGTGCAGGGAGTTGACCTTCCCCATGGAATTAGATACAGGGGCTTCCCTCTCACTTATTAGTGAAACAACTTACTCAAATTTGTCAAGTACTTTAGGCCCACTTACTCCATCTAATTTTACACTCACTACATATACAGGAGAAAAGATTTTTCCTCTAGGATCTATTAATGTCCAAGTCAACTACCAGTCTCAATGTGCATCTCTCCCACTATTAGTTGTTCCAGGTGATGGTCCAACTTTGCTAGGCCGTAACTGGCTTGAGGAAATCAAGATAAATTGGTCAGACATTAAATTACTTAACACTTTTTCTACCTTAGAACAGGTTTTAGATCAACTTTCAGTGGTTTTTATTTCAAGCATTGGCCGGTTGAAAGAAATTACAGCAAAGATCCTAGTCAATCCAGAGGGTCTCCCCCATTTTTAAAGGCCTGCCCGGTTCCTTATTCTCTGAAAGAAAAGGTTATCAAGGAACTACAGCACCTACAGGACTTACAAGTTATTACTCCAGTCAAACACTCTGACTGGGCAGCTCCCATAGTGCCCATTGTGAAAATAGATGGATCAATTCGCTTATGTGGAGATTATAAGGTCACCATAAATCCAGCTCTCATTCCTGATACATACCCACTCCCTCGTGCAAATGATCTTTTCACTGCTCTCTCTGGAGGCAAGATTTTCACTAAATTAGATCTCAGTCATGCGTCATGCCTACCTTCAAGTACCCTTGGATGACTCCTCCAAGAAATACACTACCATAAATACACCAAAAAGGACTATTCCGGTATGAACGACTACCTTTTGGCATCTCTTCTGCTCTATCAATTTTCCAAAGAATCATGGAAACCCTTCTAAGTAACTTACCCCATGTCTGTGTTTATTTAGATGATATTCTTATTTCAGGTACAAGTGAAGCAGACCACCTCCAAAATTTACACCTTGTCCTACAACGTTTGGAAAATGCAGGTCTCACCTTAAAGAAATCAAAGTGCAAGTTCAGGGTCTCATCTGTAGAATATTTGGGCCATATTATTGATGCAAATGGACTTCATCCATCAGAATCGAAAGTCAAAGCCATCAGAGATGCACCAACACCTACAAATGTCACAGAACTTAAATCATTTCTTGGTTTACTCAACTATTACCACAAGTTCTTACCAGATCTCTCTACTATACTAGCCCCGCTGCATCAACTTCTCTGGAAGGATGCTAAATGGATTTGGTCCCAAACACAGGATAAAGCCTTTCAACAAGCAAAATCCTTACTTCAGTCTTCATCCTTACTTGTCCATTACGATGAAAAGAAACCCCTCATCCTATCCTGTGATGCCTCTCCCTATGGGTTAGGTGCAGTACTAAGTCACCAGATGGAAAATAATACCGAAAAACCGATTGCTTTCACTTCACATACTCTAACCACAACAGAAAAGAAATATTGTCAATTGGAGAAGGAAGCATTGGCAATTATTTTTGCTGTAAGGAAATTTCATGACTATTTGTATGGACGAAACTTTACATTATACTCTGATCACAAGCCTCTCCAATATATCCTTGGTGAATCAAACCAGATACCAACACCTACCTCTCCTCAACGATGGGCTATCACCCTTTCAACTTATTCCTATACAATCAAACATAAACCAGGAACCCAGTTAGCAAATGCTGATGCTTTAAGCAGGCTGCCATTACCAGACACACCCAAATTTGTTCCTGTACCAGCCGACATTAAGTTACTACTAAACCATTTGGCAGAATCAGTCATACATGCACCACAAATCAAAACATAGACAGACCAAGATCCCATACTTTCGCGTGTCCGTAGACTTGTTCTGACTGGTTGGTCATCATCTATACACTCCCTTGAACTCCAACCATTTACGCAATGTTATACAGAACTCAGCGTTATTGACGGGTGCCTTCTCAGAGGTTTTCGTCATCTCATGTCATTATTCCTCCTCAAGGTAGAAAATATGTCCTCTCTCAACTCCATGATACCCATCCCGGTATCAGCAGAATGAAAGGCCTTGCCCAGTCCTACGTATGGTGGCCAGGCCTAGATAAAGACATTGAGAATGTAGTCAAACACTGCAACACCTGTCAGACACACCTTCCTACTCCACCCCAAACGATTATTCACCCCTGGGAATACCCACCAACTCCATGGACCTGAGTTCATGTTGACCATGCTGGTCCATTTCTCGGCAAATATTTTTTCCTCCTCATTGAAGCCTATTCACGCTGGATGGAAGTTCACGTAGTTAACTCTACCTCAGCTGAAAGTACTATTAACATTCTCCGATGTATTTTTTCAATGCATGGCTTACCACTACAATTGATATCAGACAACGGTGCAGCATTTATCAGTGATGATTTTAAACTATTCATGGACAAAAATGGTATCCGACACTCCCTTACTTCACCATACCACCCCCGCTCAAATGGGCTAGCTGAACATGCAGTATAGACCTTCAAAACTACCATAAAGAAATTGGATGGACCACTTGAAACAAGACTTTCCCGTTTTCTTCTACAGTATCGTATTACCCCTCAGTCCACTACACGTCTCTCTCCTTAAGAATTGCTGATGGGTAGAAGACTACGAACAGTTTTTGATCTTCTTCACCCCGATATACCAAGAAAAATTGAACAGAAACAAGAAAAAATTCAGTAACCATGTCAAAAGATTCGTACCTTTTCAGTAGAAGACAAACTCTATGCAAAAAATTATTCAGGTTCATCTGCATGGATTCCTGTTACAGTAATCAAAATTACAGGTCCAGTATCATACCATGTAGAAACCAAGAGTGGTATTGTCATCCGTAGACATGTTGATCAACTTCGTTTCAGATGTACTGACAGCAAAGAACTACAAATTGAAAACAAAGATCAGGACAATTTTGATGATTCTCCCATTGTAAGACATGCCCAAAACTTTACACCTCCTACAGTTACAGTATCAGCACCTGCCAATATTCGTACAACACTGTTGTTACGTTGCTCGAATAGAGAGAAAAGACAACCTGAGCGTTTTGGCCCGTATATTTCATCCTAAAGAGGGAGGTGTGTGATATACTAGGTAACTTGATAAACCTTGAACCTACATGCATAATTATATATTCATTATTGTGTATTATTACGTCATGTATTGATATAAATACCGCATGCTTTTAGTATTTTGTCAGTTGTCATGAGTTGTATTATTTGCTACAGTTGTTATAGTTATCATTATTATTACTATTGTCATTGGGTCGGTTGTTAGTTGTACAATAGCCGGTTCTATAATTCTTCACTTGGTCACCACACCAATCATGCATCAATGCCAGATTTGTACTATTATTAGTAGGTATACTGTAAAACAGTTATTTTACATAGGCATTGCACAATGTACCAAGTGATCCTATAATATACCATGCAAATATGTAATAATAACAGGAGATATAATGATATGAGGCTTGTGGTTATTAAATTTTGTTTTAGAGACGGTCAGAGTCTTATTGGTCTTTTCTTGAGAAAAGGCAAATCAATTAAACAAAAGCATGGATTACTTAAGATGGTAAACTGTAGCTAAGTCTATATTTATTATCTTTTATAAGCAGATCATGCTATTTATAGATGCTACAGATGTCAATATTCTTGACAACTCTGAAACTAACAACATATTATCTTTTGATAGCACTATTCAATGATCAATGTGTTAAGTCACCAGAATGGATGGTATATCTAGGATCACAGAAATTAATAAATTAAAACTCTTTTACATCTCAGCATACCAATCATTGTAGGTGTATTTATCAGGCATGCAATAGGAGTATACGTAAGTAGTGAAGGCCTGGATTGTCCTTTGAAATGTATTATTTGAAAAGACTGAACATTTCAACCAAAACACATCATAATATCTCAATAGTTGTCAGTCTTCATCCATAGTATATATAATGTCCATATTGTGACTGATTTATAGACTAAAACAATGTTTCTAAGTATCACAGTAAAAGGCTATGAAAATCCTAAATTGTTCATATTTCTTTTGACAATAATTCACAAAGTCACATCATTTTCACAGATGTAAAACAATTTGGAACTAACTATTTCCTTTTGCTGTATCTCACATTTTCAGTGTTTTTTGAAATGAAATCAAGTAATTTCATGAGAACGGAGACTTTAGTGTCCAGTAAGGATGTGCTTTGATGTTCAGCTTTAAAAAATCCTGGATAATTGTTGTAAGACTGATAAGCTAATGACTGTAAGCCCAGTTATGATACAATGAATTAAGTATAATTATAACTTTCTAATTGTATTCTAGAGAACTTCCTTGTTGATGGAGGTTCCTAAATAATGTAATTTCCTGTTGTCACTTACAATAATTATTAATTCTTCATAGCAATATGTAAGAACGTTATTTGTGAGGTAATTGATCATGGAACCTCACTGTGTTCTAGCATTCTACAGCTTTTCTTATCTATAAAATAATTGTGTTTTTAAAAAATTAAGCAAACAAGTAAATAAAAACATTTTTAAAATGAAGTAAATTAATGTATTGACGGATAGGTGGAATTAACAATTCATCAGCTTCATCAGAACCACTTAAATAATACCAAAGATATGTTGTTGCATTTTCAGGCTATGCCTGTGCTATTATGTAGAGATGATGCAATTCCCATCCATACCACTTTGTTTGCATTCTTTGTATTAGACTGATATTGGCCATTAATTTTCTAAATTTACTTTGTTTTTTTAAATGTTTTATTCACTAGTACTTATAGATATTAGAGTGGTACATACAGTGTATAATCTTCACATAAACTTATACACTTTAAAATTAAATCAATCTTATATAAATAATTGTCTAACAAAATTTAAATCTTTTTTAAAAAATAAAATGAGCTATATCTACATAATAATAATGTTTCACTACAATAATATTAATGTAAACAATATGACTCTAATTAGTGTCACTATCTATATAAGTTTTTTACACATTTCATAAAATTCACCATTCTGCTCGCTGCAGTTCGAACAAAGATCATCTTTGATGTAATGAAAACTTTGTCGTGGACAGGGTATTGCAAACTCAAACGTGCTATTTGCCTTTTCATAAGCATTTCGACAAGAAAAAAAAATCATTTTTAAAAATTCTTCATTATTGCAAAACAAAGGCTGTTGAAACTTTACTTGAACTCTGCTTTTGTCGAAGATAAGATCAAACTTAATGCCATCAGTAAGCTTGCCTGCTCCGTGGTATAGGAAGGATGACACATTATAACTCTTATTCAGCACTAGATAGATGTCTTGAATGTCGCTGAAGAATGCATCAACAAAGCTAACGTGCAATGCTGTTTGAGCAGAAGGCTGCTGTTTGTGAATAAGGTAGAAAGAATTTTCACAAGTGACTTCTTGGCTTAGAGCAGAAGTCTTTATTGTTGGGACATAAAAGCATTTTTCAACATTTGCAAAGGGTATTATGCCTGTGTATAGAACCCTTGAAGTAGAAAGCTGACTTGCAAATTTGCATGAAGCTAGAACACATTTCATGTAGTCACAATCGTCACCACGTCCATACATTTGAATAAGTGATAAGTCAGTAACAATACCATAGCAAAGATCACCATCAAAACGTGGGTAAAAAAGATAGTTTAGCTTATGAAAAAAGTCCACTGGATTAACTACAACATATTTAGAAAAGGCTTCAATCTCTGGAATATATATTAGACTTCCTGAACCAGTGAAAACATGTAAAAAGTCGAAAAAGTCATCCCCATCAATATTACATTTACTAGCTAATTCTTTCATCCTTTTAAAAGAGATATAAAAGGAACCAATTTTGATTAATACACCTCTGAGAAAAAACCAAGAGATTTTTAAGGTAGCATTAGTGTCACTAGTTTGATTTAAAGCAAACTGTTCCATTTTTTCTTTCAATTTCAAGCAAGTTTCCTTGTTGTCAATGCTATCCAAGGCTATAGACAAAATGTCATGATCTAAAAGATTGACAATACCTTGGTTATTTGCTTCTTCATGAAGATCATGCATCATTTTATCTTTTGCTTGGTTGCTTAAATCTACTTCTTGACTTGAAGTTATGGCTAATACTTTACAAACATTTTTGCGTTCTTTACTCTTAGACAGGCCTACACGCATGAACTGCATCAAGTATTCAGAGCGTGACATATTGCCAACTACTACTTTGTCTTCCTCCAACTGAAAATTTAGGGATGCTAATTCATTTAATGAACAACCATCTCGCATCAAGTCTAGGCCTATCAGTGGGAAGGAACGATCAAGGTGTCCACACAAAAGAGGCAAAATGTGCATGAACCCTTTATTAAGGCCTACATCCCATATTTTAACGATTGTCAAACCTCTCGTAAGTGATTTGAAGACTTCACTATTCTTTTCAAAGTGATGCCATTTTATCAACCTTTTTTTTGAGAAATGATAAAGACGGTGATAAACTTCATTGAAGTGCTTATCAAGATCTTCATCATTAAAGATGTTGACTGGATATTCCATAGGCTCATCAAAAGTAATACTCTGTAGGCCTAGTGATTGTTGGTGTTGAAGTGCCGAGAGAAGACAATATGTATATGTAGTGTATTTAGTAGTTGGTACCCAATGGATATTTGTATAAGGTGGTTCTGTAAGAGCTATCAGTTCATAAAACCAAAACCTGTCGCCATCTTTTTCACCCAATGATGTTATAGGTATACCTCCTGGTAGCTCTTGAAAAACAATACAGTTTTTTAACATTTGCTCTATAAATTTGCTTTTACCACTACCGGGGAGGCCAAGAAGGGGAATTAACATGAAACTTCCAGGAACAGTGTAATGATCTGATAATAGTATTTCCTTTAGAAACTCCTCTTTCTTCATTTTTGCTTGTTTAGGAAATGCTACAGTGGAAATAATAGTTGGTAAAGGACAAAATCCAAATGATAATGTTACTACTACTATACCTAACTTATCCTTCAAGTACTACACAATTAATAATTATAATGAATGAATCCCTGAGATCAAAGATGGCCTATAATCAAGCATGATTTGTTTATGCCATATAAATTCCTCATTAGAAGTTTACACAAAAACATGGTTTAGACATTTTGCTATGCATATTTATTTTATTAGTATATTTCTTTAGATATTATATTTATGTAAAGGTTAAAAATTAATATTGACTGTAATATATTCATTATTATGAGTTTATAATTGCATACATGGATCAATAGAAAGTGGTAAATTTTATTTGACATGACAGTAAACTAACAGTTGACTACTATAATCCAAATCTTCAAAAATTTAAATATGGACATATATCACTATCTAATCTAGATTTTATAGCACTGTGTATAACTAATTATATCTTTAAAAGAATAGGCTATATATATAAAGACAACTCAAACTTGTCTAGGCTACACTACATAACCTAGCAATATAATTGACTATAACACTGATTAACTAAATTCACATCAAAAAAGTATATACATACATTATGGATAAATACATAATATGTACCTGGAATGGGCTGTTCTGGGCTGTCTATATCTTCCACCCTTGAACCAGCTAAAACCAGCGTAGATTGTTGATCAACACCAGGAGTTTCTGGTTCTGCCTTTGTAGTTGTCCCGTCAACCTCAGCCTTGATATCGGTACTCATGTCCTGTCAAAATAGATTGGATAACTGATATAATGCTTGAAACTGTTTGAAATATTGCTCTGGCTAATGTAGGTTCAAAACATTATACTTATTACATTTCAATAATCAACATTACTCAGTAAGTGCCAGAGATATCCTCAGCAATGAGTCACGTAGAGCAATTAAAATTAACTCTACTACTCACATACACATAGAAGTAAATAAAAACATTTTAAAAAAAATGAAATAAATGTAGGGATGGCTACTTACTATCAGTCCAATACAAAGAATGCAAACAAGGTAGGATAGAGATGGCTCATCCCTACATAATAGCACAGGCTTAGAGTGCAACATTGTATCATTGATATTAATTAATTGATTTTGATAGTTGGTGAATATTGTTAATAACTATTGTTTATGCTACCTGTGCTATATGTAGGAATGATACAATTGCCATTTCTACTATCTTGTTTGCATTCATTTTATTGGACATCTAACAATAGTTATCCCTAGATTTGCTTCATTTTTTATAAAATATTTTTATTAAATTGTTTATTTTTTAAAATTCAAGTTCTTGAGTGATAGTCTATAAATCTGTAACATGCTAGAAGTTTCACTGTGTTCAACCAGCTGACAAAAAAGTGTTTTTAATGAATAAATAATAAGAACTATTAAATAACTATTAATGACTAACGAAGTGATAAGATCCTTATAGGTCTGGACAAAAAAGAAAAAGTCTACTTAATTTATTAATTGATGTTTGGATCTTCTTTTAGTTCTTAAAACCAAAGCAGGAAATAGTCTATATTTATTGCCAGAAGTAAGAGACTGTGTTCAGGATTATTTTTTCTTTTTGCATCGTTTGTTTCTGTTAATATTATTTATTTATAAGAAAATGGCTTCTCTAAGAGTAGCTCTTGATAGTAAACAGCTCAAATCACTAATTTTGTTTCTGAAGTACTCAAAATGAAACCAAAAGGACATATGTCATAGTTGAGCATGTTACCTCAATGAATTTGTTGTCCAAACTGTTTATGTTTATTGAGTTATTGTGAAATATAAAGCAGAGACAAGGAAAGACGAACAAATCCAATATTTGACCAATTGTACCTGTGATACTTAGAAGCAACCTCGTCATAACCTATAATTAAGTCATAATGAAGAGACTGTCATAGAAATTCTACAAATATTTTGATTAGTTTTTAGTGTGATATTTATCGTAAGCTACCAGGAATATCAATGAGCAAACAGAAGGACCAATTTGAGATTACATTATTGGAAGAAGAAAATTACTAGTTCTTTCTTGTGGAGTAATGGCTGGTGGTGTGCTGCTCGTTGTATGTGTGGTTAAGTGGTCTGTTGCTAACTACTTAGATTGGAGTCCAAAAGTAGCTGAGAATCTTTCACTAAAACTACTATTCGTGATGATGCAGTTGTTATAATTATAAAGCTTGTATTTGAAATGATAAGATTAAGACCAAGCAATGATTAACCATAGATTATAACATAACTATAGCTGTTATTCTGTTACTAATATGCGAGATATTGTTTCCACAGAAGAAAGACATGAAAAGTTTGCTAGATCATAATAGCACTAGGACCAAGAAATTTAAGGAAACGCACCAGACTGCTTTTTGGCAGCCTGGGGGCAAAACTATTGTGTTTTAATTATATTATTATTTATAAGAATATAAAAGTACCAGCAGGTTAAATATAGCCCATATATCTCTCTCTGCATGCTTATAATAACTTAATAAGACAATAGACAAGTTATATGCCATAAATAATATTCGTGATTTACTACAGATGTGTTACGGACCACATGAAGTTATCATTACATAATTGTGAACATGCTTCTCAGTATTGCTATAATAGCAATGTGAATTCTCAAGTTATGATGGACATACTACTTAGTCGATCAAACTAGACCCTTCTTTTTGCTGCGCAGGAAGAATCTTAACAGCTAGCACAATAATTTGCTTCTTTCTTTTGCCCACACTACCTAGAATCTGGGTAGTGGAATCAGGCTACCTGACTGGTCAACTGAAATAAAATCAATCGTGGCCTTTATTAGTTAGACCTTTCTTGTACATCAGCAAAAGGAAGGATCTAGGTTTAATAAATTAGATATATCCTTGTTTGTACTATGACTTCTCCGTAACAGCAATATCATTCTGAGCAAGTGCAAAAGTGTTGTACTTACAACTTGAAGCTATGGTATATATGTTATATGGCAATGGCCCGATTGAAAACCAGCTTTAGCCAGCTAGTTTTTAAATAGGTCGACAACTTTGAAACAGAAATAACTACAAGAAACCCCGTCGCACGCCATTATATGGACGTGATCAAAAAGCAACTTTAGCAAAGTTGGGTTCTATGTACGGCTTTAAACTGATCAGCTGTTTCAAAACGGCCATTACATATAACTATTATACATAATTCCTACCTTTGCGTATTTTTCATCTGAAGTTTGGGTTCGATCACTTGTAGTGTCTGTGTTTTTCTTTTCATCTACTTTACCAGAGAAAGACATGATAGCAAATTAGTTCCTCAATTAATTAATCAATATTAATTAAAATTAAGTAAGTCCAACCCTGTTTAGTGGGCGTGACATTAACATAATGAGGTCATAAACTCGGCACAGGTGTTATTGGTACGGCACAAGAGTACACATTTAGGTTCTTATCATGTTTGGGGGATAATTATTATAAGTTTCTCATTGAAGTATGCACTTCATAAATACCCAATGTCTTTTTTATTTTCCTTTACTTTATCATCTGATGTTTTCTCATTGAACCACCAGAATTGTTTGAATTACCACTAAAAAAATTTGTCCCAGACTCTTTCTGCCTCTTCCATATTATGTAGATAGGGCTGAGACTATTACAATTAATCATTGAGACAGAATCAAGTATGTTCCTGGGCTATATAGCATGGCCACATTTTACAGTTTTCGCTGACTAAGAATTATTTTAAAAGTAAAAATTATTCTTAAATTAATTGTGCCTATTATCAAATAGATATATTATGTAATGTATTAGAAATAAATTGAAAAGAAAATATAATAGCAAGAGAAAGCATTAATGTAAAGTATTAAGTATCATTAGACCATCTACTAGTACGATGATGAGAGGAATGATGTACGTCCCTCCGATGATAGTCATGTCTCCTCTCATATCTGTCATGAGTTGAATATCTTTCATGTCTTCTGTATCCTGAAGGATCTAAAAGAATAGAATAAATGGCCAAACATATATTTGTGAATGTACATTATACAATGTAGTTAATTATAAATGTATATATCAGTAGTTGGAGAGCGGGAAATATCTGGATATTACCATATATCACATTTGCTCATTTTAAAAGGACCAATAATTGCCATCAGAAGGAACAATTCATATATTATTACCATTGACCATATTAAAAAAGGTCTATATCAAACCCCATGTATCATCATATGGCATAATTACACTTAGATGTATCTTCAAATACATGTATATGTAAATCTACAGGTGTTGTGCATACCTCTTTCTCTCCAATATCTATTGTCATGATAGTCTTCTCTGTATGATGGTGGTGGTTGATCATAATGTTCATTACTAGACCTATTATAATACTGATCTTCATTTGGTCTATTCATATTATAAGGAGGACGCTGCTCATTATATGATGAATCAGGTCTGGCATAGTATGATGGTGACATGCCTGGATATGATTGCTCTTGTCTTCTATAGCTCTCGTCTGATGGTAATAAGCTACCATGAGTATCACTTGATGGCATAGATGAGTAACTAGAAGGTGGACCAATTTGAGATCGGGATATTGGAGGGAGAGGAACATTACTAGTTCCTTCATGAGGAGTGATGGTTGTTGGGCTGCTTGTTGGATGTGTGGGTTGGTGGTCTGTTGCTGGGTACTTAGATTGGAGACCAAAAGTAGCTGATAGTCTTTCATCTAGAGTAGGTCGTAGTTTATTGTCAACGATGTCAGCATCTGTAGCCTCAAGATTTTTCTGTGTTGTCACATTTGTAGCAACAGTAGACGGTTGTTCTTGTGGTTGAATAGTTGACATAGCCGATGCTAATTCTTGCAGTTTCTCGTCACTTAGTGTTGACAAAATGGACTTTATACCTGACTGTGATAGTCCAGTCACTTTCTCTAGAGCAGATGTGGTCTTTTCAACATTTGACTCAATACTACTTGATGCCGATGTTTTGGTAGTAAAGTCTTTAGAGTCTCCATAAAAAGAAACTTTAACAGGAGGTGTATTGAAAGCTTCAAACTAGAGAAAGAGAATAAGTAATAGTAGTAGAGAACAACTTGTAACTAGGTCTGAAAATGGAACAGCATGAGGCCTTTTCTGGATAATGTTGTATAATTTATTAATCTGCTTTAGATTATGCTGGGTACTGTGCAATGTTGATGAGACTATAGTGATAGTATATTAGAGATCTTGGCTCCAAATGTAACAGAGACTTGTCTAATATAGTGCTAAGATGTATTAAACATTATACATGTATATGTGCTGACATAATGTCATTCTAATTTTAAGGTCAGTACATAAAATGTGTACTTCAGTCAAGTACTTGTTAACAGGTCATTATTGTATAGTACCTGTACTGGTTTCTTCTCAACAGGTGGAGTTAGACCTTCAGGTGAACTACCAAAATGAACACGTCCAGAATATTTACGCTTACGAGGAGTATCTGTTAAATTGTCAGTATGTTTACTACGTGTTATAACACAGAGAAATGTGTCCTGTCTGTTAAATGGTAATCCTAAGAAAGAAATATCACTTGATAGACAAAAATATAAAAGATAACATACATGTACATAATATTATATTTAGTTCAAATGTATAGATAAAATTTTAGTACCTGGTCCATCAAATGGTAGTATTTGAGCAGGTACTGGATCATCATATTGAAGTGGAATAAAATACATGTCTTTTAAATGTCCAAAACCATTACATTGAATGACACCTGTAATCATATACATCATACACATATAAATGAGTATACAATATCATAGTAATGTATAGTTTTTAAATTTTATGTGTGCTTTTCCAATTAATGCACACCAACTGTTAATGTACAAAACATATACATGTAGTAAGACAGTATTAGTTAAGTAGTACATATTAATACTGACCATATCTGTGTTTTTGTATTAGATAGTCCATCATTTCAAGATAGCCACTAGTATCATCTTCAATTTTATCAAATCGAAGGACAAGAATCTCCTATATAACAAAAAAAATAAACTGTACACATTGCGTATATACTACATATTATATAATATAGAGTCTATTTGACATAATTTTTATCAATGTCTGTAAAACTATGTATTAATAAACCATAATCTTTCAAATGATTTACTAAGTAGGATGTACCTATGATTGCTCAAATTCTACATGCATATTGTATATTGGTTTTGTAAATGTATTTAACACAACACACTAAAAACAAAGTTAATAGTATAATATATACAATACCTTTGACGAGGACATTTTCAATTTATCTAAGTAATCCCAAACTTGTACATGAGCAATACGTCCAACAATTTGTAATGTTTGTGGTAAGATCTGTTTGTGGTAAATATAATAACATATCAACTTGATAGATAACACTAACAAATGACAATTGTTATATGATGACTAAATTTGTTAATGCATGTTATGAAGAGGAAAAATTAACTCTTGTACAAATGTATGAAATAGCATAACCAAAGATTATTCACAAGTTATAGTACATTAATATTATTCAATGCTGTGTTGTAAGGTCAAATGGTGTTGCTTATGAGTTACTGAGACAACTTATAATATATACATATACAGATTTAAATACTTACTTCACCAAGTCCTTCAGTTATACCAGAGACAGGGTAAGCTACTATTGAGAACGTCTTCATGCTGTGCATACTGATGTTACCATTCCATATTGGTTGTAATGAAGTGGTAGGTACAATAGAATAAGGCTGACTAAGGGAATCTGGTGATGTCACTATATGTTCTATGTGATCATGACTTTGAGAATCAGGTGATGAGACACTACATAATAATAATAATAATAATAATAACAAACAGTAAGGGATACATGTTACACATACAAATACATGTATATAGTGATATAACATGTACGTTAATAGTTCATTCAATTATTGGAGAGTAGAAAATTACTTCTAAATTGGTATTTAGGGAGTTAAAATTATAACTATAAATGTAATAATTGCAGGTGTATCAAAAAAACTGGAAAATTTATAACATTAAATAATTTTGCTAAATTGGACCCTTTGATAATAATATAAAGAGTATAGCAATGAAGTAACATATCTCATAGTATGAGGTAGTAGTACTTTAGTTTGGTGATATCTTTTTCTTTAGTTTTAACGTGATCTTCTTGTTTATTAGTAGATTGTTTTTTACCAGTACAAATAGCACAATTAGTATCAAATATATGAGATCCATGTTTGTTAGTTGTATCTGTTAACAGGGACAATACTGACGACTCCTATAATAATATAAAGATATATAATTAATACCTCTACTTGTGGACATAAAAAAGAATATTGAATATTACAGAAAATGGTCAGATAACAAGTGAAATATCTTGTAAGTAATCTTAATGCAATCTGCATATAGTCCAGTGGTGCTAATACATATTGCAATACAGTTCAAAAGTGCTAAGGTCTGTTCACATTGTTTTTCTAAAATAACCCTGTCTTTTCTAAAGTACCAATAGTACTTACTAAGTTACTATTAATGTAGTGTAAGTTTGCAATGAATATATTTGATATTTCCAGAATTAGTTGTATTACTCATAAATAAAGTATTGTCATAAGGACACATATAAATTTGTGTATTAAAAATACGATGAAGTCATTAAAATGATTCCAAGGTCACTAGATCTTAATGTCCCACATTTTGTAATAATAATATACCATAGTCTGTGAAGATTCCTTTACTACAGATGATAATGATGATGGAGGTGGTAGTACTGTAGATGTGTCTTTATTATTGAGTACAGTCTCATCTGTTGTTGTTGAAGACACTTCTTCCTCACTTTTTACTGGCATCTCTGGTAGTGTCTATGACATGGAATAAAATATAAATAATGCGTGTGTATCAGGGTTGTTGTGATTACAGGATAAAAATAATGATTATAATTACTGATTACAACAACTCTGGTGTGTATAGATTTTGGACTTATTACAAAAAGAGTGGTATAATACAAGGGAGCTAAACATACATACTGTGCACTTATTATGTTCTACTGTAAATGTACATGTACATGTATATAATTAATAAATATAAATTTGTGACTAAGAAAAAGCCGATATGCTTCAGTGCAAACACTTCTATACACATATACACTAGGTACTATATATATATATACCCTATATACATATACACTAGGTACTATATATATATACCCTATATACATTATGTATATATAATTGTACATACATCTGTAGGTCGTTCAATTTCTACTTCTCCTTTGTAAGTCATTTTACGTACAACAGAACTAGAGCTCATTTCAACAGCTTCTTTAGCTACTTCAGTAATCATTTCTAACTCTTTCTTGATTGTTTTCTCTCTCCATTCAGCTAATTCTTCTGATGCTAATTGTTCTGGAGACATTCTGACAAGTTGACGTGTTGAGATATCACCAACTACAATCTTTTTAAATAGACCCTATAATATAATAAAATTATAATAGCATTATTATATTGTGTATATAATATAATATAAATTGAGGAACAATATTTTGCTTGTTTTCTGTAGTACACTGGGTATAAAAATAAGGCCATATCCTCTCCTATAAAACACACTAAACTCAGTTTGGTTTGATGTAGCGGACTGACTATTAACTCTTAACTTTGGTATACTACAAGCTACAGAGTAAAAATAGATATCATAGGATTCCTCTCATTTTTGTGTTTCTTACGATAGCATTCATGAAGTGACTGGCATTTAGTTAATTTTAACTCTCTATATAAAGTTACATATATATATATATATATAT
The DNA here is from genome assembly GCA_963965975.1 of Xestospongia bergquistia. NCBI lineage: Eukaryota > Metazoa > Porifera > Demospongiae > Haplosclerida > Petrosiidae > Xestospongia > Xestospongia bergquistia. The sequence goes on along the minus strand of OZ014412.1, from coordinate 10,544,415 downwards.
ATATATAATGTAGTCTCTAATAAGAAATCACTTGTCTGCAAAGTCAAAATGATAAAAATACATTGCAAAATCAGAGAACAAACAAATGTGTGATGTCACAATAACAAACACTTAATAATACCATAACAAGGTAATAAAAACAACAAAAGTACACATATCATATAAACATACAATATTACTGACTTACAAGCCAAAAAGTATAATTTATCTTATAGCTAGTGAAAACCTCAAATTTGTTCTCTAAACTGTTAACTCCTTTACTGTTTTTTTGCTAAGACACCAAATAACTTTAAATGTAACTTAACAATGAGCTATTTAATTCATAGACTCCACAAATAGTAAATGTAACAAGAAAAAAGAAAATACTAACATTATGTACACACAGCATTACTGAGTGAGAAGTTAATAGGAGAAGATATTAAACTACATCAACATTACATTACCTGGTTCTTGGAATCTTTCAAATTAAAAAGTAGACTTCGACATTTGGTGCGATATTTTTGGTTCACCTCCTAAAACACAGACCATACAAATGATATCAATAAGAAATGGTAATAGTATAATAAAGAACACATATTTGTAACTAACATATCAATCTCACCTGATTATGAACATTATATAACTTTAACTCAATATCGTCTGCCAATTTTGATAGCTCCTCTTCTGATACTTTCTCATCATCAGGCAACATCTGAGATCTACATGTACATGTATTAGTATGATTTACATGTACATGTATTAGATGATTTACATGTACATGTATTGCTATGATCAACATGTACATGTATTGCTATGATCTACATGTACATGTATTGCTATGATCAATATGTACATGTATTGCTATGATCTACATGTACATGTATTATGATGATCAACATGTACATGTATTGCTATGATCTACATGTTATATGTAATGATACCTTGTTAATAAAACTTGTTTAAATGCCTTCTTAGCATGTTGTCTCGTACTATCATCACTAAGATGAGGTTTAGTAGACTGTGTATCAGAGTCTGACTTCTCTTCTTCTTTAAATTTCTTAGATGATTTTTTACCAGGAGTTACAACTGAGAGAGATGGAGGGAGAGCAGAAAGAGAGACCAAGATAGAAAAGTGTGTGAGAGAGAAAAAAAAGAGAGAAAGGGAGAAAAGAGAGAAAGGAAGAGACGGTAACAATAGAACAATAGTGTGTTATATGTACTGGTATTTATTAAATGTATGTATAAAAAATAGATATACATGTACAAGGTCTTTATATTATATACATGTATATGTACCTCTCTCTGATGGTATTAACACTCTGTAAGATGGATGGGCCTTCAACCAGGGCAGTAAGTTCTTCTCACTAGGAGCTGACAAGCCAGTCATTATCTTTTTAGTGCGAGGTTCAACAACAGTAATACCACCAGAACCTTTAGCAAATTCACCTGGAACAGTTGATCCTCGTGACAAACCTCGAACCTCTAGTTTCTTCAGACTAAACTCAACATGCCTGCAAAGCAGATTATTTAGATATTATAACTTTAAAAATAGAGGTTCCCATAAGAGTAAATAAAAATAATATGGTTACTTAAAACATAAGTAGCATATTTAAATTAACATTTCACATGTACTCACTTTTTGATACAATCTTCACTACAGTATAAAGATGGTGATGTAGCTAGTTTATCACACCCTGGTCCAGTACATGTTTTACTAGTAACACCTTTTAACATTTTCTTTGATTTAGTAGATGTTCTATCAGTTGTCCCAGTAGATGATTGACTTTGTCTCTGAAATAAAAGACAATATTATATTCTCGTTCATGTTTAATAGTTACTGGTAATTTTGTTAAAATAATTAGTTTTATAATTACCAACCTTTTCTAATAATTCTGCCATTTGTTTAGCTCTTATAGCTTCTCTCCTGTTCTGTCTCATAGTACGATTTTTTTCTCTCTCTACTTTAGTGCTAGTTTCATGATCTATAGTAAACACAGAACACCTTGTAATATAATGATAAAACTAATGTATTAACACATACTAGTACATGTATTTACATGTACTAGTACAATGAACAGTACTGGCAAAGCAGACAGTAAAAAGTATGAAACAAAAAACAAACAAGAGGATGACTACTAAACATGTACATGTACATTCCACATCTATTATTGACATAACATAATGTACATGTAACAAGAAATAGCTAAATTTTTGTTAATTGTGTGTACTTACACTATAAACCTTCAACACATAATAAGTCTGTACAATTAGTCTTCCATAAAACTTTGTTCATTTACTTTATTTAAAATAAAGAACATATGTCTAGAGATAATGCTAACAACAGACCTGTCTTCAATTCTACATTCAATGAACATGTAGACTTTCTCTTAGTGCTACATGCTTCAGACATTGCATATCAAATAAGAGGGCGAGAGTTATTTCAATAAAATAACTTAAGATACTATATTCAAACTACTATATGTACGATATAAAAATTAGAATACAGTATTTTGTCAGTTAGTATTGTTAAGTTATTGTTAACTCAGTTATTTATACCAATCGAATTTAGGTCACAATTCCTGGTACTCTCTATAATACAATGTGCTTAGTTTAAATGTGACTATATTTCCATAGAAATATAGTCACATTTGTTATCATTTATAAATATATTTGTTGCTGAGTTAGCATTTATTACTTTATATTTGTTTTCATTATATTACAATTATTTATATTATTTTTCAGAATTAGATGTCAAGCTACATATTCCAATTATTCACTCAATGATATTATAATATGTTATATTATCAATATGACATACTGCCTTATTACTGGAGTTGGCTAAGATTGGCAAAATATGATGGACAATGTGAAATACATCATGAGAGAGCTGATGTTAGTAGATTCATATATCATGTTCATCCAATGAAATAATAGTGTATTGTGTTCATACACAATGTAGGTGAGTGAAATGACTTGTGAAGTTTGGAGTGGATATAAATAATACCAAAGTACAAGTTTTTCTATAACTGATGTAGCCCTGAGCTAGATATTATGATAGATTTCCAAAAATTTATTCCTACACAATCTATATTGTACTTTGCTTTAGTTAAGTCAAGTTGTTTATGGCGATTTCAAATACAATGGATGACAAAGAAGCAAGATCATCAGCACAACACAAGTGTGGCCTTGTAGCTTGACCTGTTTGCTAATACTTGTGCTTTAAAAGATATTTTTGACTGTTTTTTTTTTGTTACAGTGTTGCAGAACACACACAACATTAATAATATACAAACTGTACAAATAACTTAAGAACCCAAAGAATATCATTTTCTTTATATCAGATTTTAGTTTCCTATGACAATATTGGTGCAGCTTTTCAAGCATTGTTACAAATGCTATTAAATGGTGTAAACAATATTCAGCATGTTCTAGCCTGACATATTATACTAAGTCAAAGGTCAAAGGTGAAACTGAAAGTATACGGTAAACCTGATTAATTTTGCTGTTGTTTAATTTCTGCAAAGATTGTAATTTGCAGAGATTAATGTGCACATAATAGGCACGTCTTTTTTAAATATGGCTGACTCAGTGCTTTTCTGATAACTAACCTCTGTGTAAATTTAAATTTTTGCACTTGAAATAAATTTGATTTACAATACATGATATTATGCATATAACACTGACCATTGCATTTGATACAAATATATTCTTTCCCAGATTTCTCCATCCTTTTTCCTTCAGCTACTGAGATACCCACACAATCTCCGTGGTACCATTCTCCACAACGATCACAACATATCATAAATCTATAAGAATTAACATGAAGTCTTTAAAAATGATAGCAATAAACAAAATACTATTGTAGTTAATTAGGTTATCATTCTCAATCATAAACAAAAAAACTGTAAATTGGACAAATATTTAATTTGTAAAAATTATTTTAGCTTAACTCCACCATCAAACCCCACCCATTAAAAAGTGGGAGCAACCACTCTGATCTTGTTTAGTAATATATGAATAACCAATCATCTTACAGACAATTGAGGATATATATGTTCTAATACAGTCTCTATACATAGGCCACATGTAATCTTACATACAAGAACTATAATAATGTCTATTATTAAGAAGTCATACTATCATTAACAATAGATCATATTACCTGTCATCATGTGGTTGTTGACATATGCACCATAATTTATCTGGATCATCACTATCTTCATCATCTGATGAGTATTCCTCTCCATTGCTATCACTGTCTTGTGTCTCTTCACCATCTGTGATATACAATAAAATTTGTTAGTGATTGAGTTACTACTAAAAATATGAAACTAATGACCAATGAAAATAAAAGCAGAATAATCTAATTACTATACGATTGTGGTCAGAAAATATTTCAATTATATGTTTAATTACATTAAGCCCACTATTAAGTGTGTACATTAATTTTAATTTTAGCAAGTACTGTGGTAATCATTAAAATTTGTACACACACTATAATTTTAGCTCATAAATAATATCATCATTATGACTGAATGATGGTTAAAATTAATACACATTAAATCTGAATCTTTCAAAATTGTTAAAGTTAATAGATACAATAAAGAATAGGTTCAAGATAAATATGTTATCTGCTGGTAAGTTTGTAATGCAAACCTTTTAAGTCCATCTATAATTCTAAATACTTATTAAGACATCAAATACTACACAAAGATAAAGCTGTTATAACAGTAGTATTTGATATAGTAACAGGAAACCCTACAAATAAATCACAATAATATACTATAATATAGTAACCATATGTATATAATGTCATATATATATATACACATGTACATTCAATATCTGACATACCTGGCCCAGTGTTATCAGTTTGTTCATTTTTTTCTTCCTCGTTACTGCTCTTGTCTGGTAACTCATGCTTTATCTTCTTCTCTAAATACTCATCTTCATTATCTTTTTGGCGTAGACGTTTTGATCTTCTAGTAGTCATCTCATTACCACTCTCAACATCAATGTCCATAGCTTCTTCTTTGTCTTTAACAGGCAATGTTTCCATTGTTGTATCAACATCTGGTTCTTTCTTGAGCTTGGCAAGATTTTTCTCAAATTCTAATTCCTCAGATGTTGTTGACTCAGTCATAATGTCTGCATCCTTCTTTAAATTGTCTGGACTCTGTAACAGGAGAATATAATATTGATTATAACAAGAGTTGACTACGCAAGTAATTATAAGTAGAGATTGTTTTGTGATCACATGATTTATGTTACACATAATTGCTAAAATGATCAGATTTACTTAATTGCAAAATCAGTTCTTCCTTATAACACCACTTTACAGCACAATTATGTGGTTTTTAACAGCTAGCTAAGTAGACAATCATAAGATGCATAAATTACACCTGCAGTATATATGATTTATACATATACTTGGGGTATTCAGAGTTTGTCTCATGTAGTGATAGGCTTGATTAAATGACAAATGTAACATTGATCTCTTTAATCTGTCCAGGATAAAATAATAATTTTAGAATTTGTAGCATATCTTTTGTATACCTAACTTGTAACTTCGTTTGACGTTATTCACATTCACAATATTGTAGATGTCTTAAACACATCTTTTAATTGTTTTAAATATGTCCTTTCTTTAAGTTTATCGTATTGCTAAACATTGAGTTATCACTGTGAACACAACTGATCACGTGGTTTAGCATACCTGTAGTTCTGGGTTCAGGTAAAGTAATTATTGCATTCCTAAGCTTGACTAAACCACCCATCCCCCCCCCCCACCCCCCCCCCCCCCACACACACACACAGATACGGATATATATAATATATATATTATATATAAGGTGAGACTTTACTGCATCATTCAGATTAGTTACCTCAAGCTAAGATGCTTGGTAATTATATTTACAATGTGTTAAAACTTACTAATAATGATTCAGAATCTAGGCTGCTTGGTGGTTTCATTTCCAAAGACTCCTCAATACTCGATAATAGAAGTTCTCTAGTTCTAGGCAAATCCATATTTAACTTATCATGATCTTCTTGCAAACCACTTAAGCTTAATGGAAAACTATTTTCGTCATCACTTCCACCAAATATCTCTTCAAACTCAGCTGTTGATAATGATGGAGCTGACGGTTTAGGAAGTTCAGGTAAAGTCCACTCTGGAGGAAAAGAGTCTTCTTCTTGGTCCATGACTAAATGAAGGAAGTATGTTAGAACAAAAAACATTTTATCTTTCAATTTAACACTCTTTCATTTTGGTATATTTATATCTCTCATATATGCTTTGATAAATTAGCACATGTCAAAAGTCTAAGATCAAAGAAAGAAGCTAGTAAACCTTATAAATCATTGCTACTATAGCTAAGAGGCATGTACAAAATGTATATGTATATGATCAAAGTACACTCTTAAACTAAACTAAACTAAACTAAACTATACAATACATCATACATGTATACAAAATAGTAAACTATTTATATCATCATGATATGAGATATATATGTATGCAATTAGATTAGCTGAAACAATAGGTTGATCTATGTCACTATTTACTGACAAATAACCTCACCCACCACAGATACTATCAAATAGCCACGCACCAAGATGTTACTTCTTTCTCTAGCTTTTTAACACGGCACAATGCTAAGGTCCAGGTTAGGTAATGTCTCCTTCCGAGAATAGTCACAAAATGCAGTTCCAAAAATTATAAAAGAGACTCTGACTATAAAGAGATTAAAATTCACAGCACTCGGTGTACTAAAGCACGTGCGCTTGTCTTGCCTCAATATTTTAATATTACTTTAATCTTATCGTACAATAAGAGAAAAAGTTGTGTGGAACATGGCTGTTGGTGGACATATTCTGAAGAGACAATTCTTGTGTTTATTTGCACAGGAACATCCTGATTTTCGATTACCAGTATTCAATATTAGTAACTGATGATGTTGTAGATACCATATTATTGTTATGTAGGAATTACAAGCTATAATCTCATTATTGAGTGTTGATGTCACATTTAGACAAGAAGATTACTCAAATAAAGTACTATATATCATTATATTATATTATAAGTATTATGTTAATATATTTACTAGAGTCCTTTTCTTGTTATTAATATTCCATCAGAAGAAGATGCTTTAAAGATAATAGACAGATCTGTTCTCATAAGGTATTATATTAACAGTACATGTATTATATTAGTAGTACATGTATTATATTAGTAGTACATGTATTATATTTATAATACATGTATTATATTAATAGTACATGTATTATATTAATATTACATGTATTATATTTATAGTACATGTATTATATTAATAGTACATATATTATATTAATAGTACATGTATTATATTAATAGTACATGTACTATATTAATATTACATGTGTTATATTTATAATACTAGTACACTCCACTTATCAATCTGGTTCACATAGTCTCTAAGGAAATAGTTAATTACTAGTTATTAACCACATTCTGAGCAATACACTCACAATTTACTTTACAAGATAATTGTTCAATGTTTTTATACCATTACATCTAACATAACTAAATATACTTGTACATAATATATATATTATTGCTATACTTACAACATTGATTACTATTATTACCTTAAAATTAAAGGTATACAGATGATCTTTATTTGTTACTTAGTACATAGGTATAGTGACTTTACTTTATAATTTGACATTGTCACATTCTACATGTATAGTTCATATATTATTAGGTATATGTATGAACTGGTTGGTAAAGGAAGTACTTATGAAGAATTAAGAAGAAATTTGGAAGGACTACCATCACATGTCATGGTAATTATTAGATAGAACATGTTTTATTACTTGATTTTTTTCACAGATGACAATCAAATTGTGTGTATGTACATTTATAACTGAAGATTGTATATTTGTACATTATAACTATACCATAACTCTATTAATATGCATGTAGCTATAAAGCCTATATGTATTATCAATTGGACTATTGTAAAGTAGTACTAATAATAGTATATTAAAACATTATGTGTGTTTTGTAGGAGCCGTATTCTAAAACTGACTATACATTTTCTGTCCGAGTCAAAGGATTTAACAAGAAACTCTCACAAAGATACCAAAAAGACACTATTGAGGTTATTATGAACACACTGTTATAAATAGTCACCTAAAATTATAATAAATGTATATTAAATTGACATACATGTACATATAAATGTGATGGAATTTATACATGCACCTAAATACCTTAATGTGCCCCTCAATGCAGTAGATACAAAGTACATAGAACACCATTAATGGAATAGGTATAGTGTACTATGTTAGGTAGCCTTATTACACTGTAAGTTTCTTTCTTAACTAACTCTCCTTTTCTTTTCTAGTGGCTCTCTTTTCTTCCTATATGTGGCAAAGTTAATCTCAAGTCACCAGACCATGAATTTCATATGCTAGAAGATTATGGAGATAATCCTAACACAGCTCCTGATAAACCTTTACAAGTGTTCTTTGGTAGATTGGTATGTAAACTCTATAGTACATATAGTGGTGGGATAATTACTAATATAAAGAATAGTTGGTAAATTGCTTTCAAAGTAACAATTGATATTAAGAAATGAACATAATTGCAATTAAGGATTTTGATATTTTACCAAATTTTGCCCATCATCAATAATTTTTATTTATTTAACAGTAATTCATATTATATACTGGGAACAAAGATCATTTTAATACTTGGTATACCAAGTATACCAGGCAGTCCTATAATTGTTTGGACCATCATCAAGTATAATACACTTGCTTCATTTTATTCCTTTGTTTGCATGCAATAGTTTAAAGCAATAAATAGCTTTACCTTCATGCATCAACAACTAACAAACATAACAACAGATCCCCTTTATTAGCTTCTACTGTGCTATTATGATAAGTATGCACTAATTGACCTTCAATCTAAGTTCAAAGCTTTAGCTAGCTTGATTCTCTGCCTTCTAGTAGTCTGTAGTGTCTGCATCTTTTACCATCACTTCTGCCTTTTAGTCTATAAAGATCAGTTTTGCCATTGACAATATAACTTCAAACCTATTACAGAATGATTTCACAGTAACAGTCTTGTTATTATGCTACCACACAAACAAATTGATCTGTACTATTAATGTTACATACTTACTCTTCTTTATATAGTTAGGTTCTGGTCAACGTCATTTAATTCATCAATATTCATTAAAAACAAGACATTTTATTGGCAATACTTCAATGGATGCACAACTTTCATTGATAATGGCCAATATGGCAAAGGTAATGTTTCTAATAGCTATGTGATATCTCTAGGGGTTAAATTTTAATGGAATAGATGCATATGTTGTAGTCATTGATAATTATTTCTATTTATTATTATAGATAACATGTGGTTCACTTGTTTATGATCCATTTGCTGGAACAGGTACATTATTAATAGTAGTAGTAATAATAGTAGTATGTATTATTATTATAAAAATAATATATTATAGTTAGAATATAAGTTAGGGCAAAGTTTTGATTTTTTCTCAGCTATTTCTCTGTCTCATACATATGCAAGACAGTAATATAATTGTTTTAGTCTTGTGGTATGTTTATGCCATGTGACTAACAATTTTACTGCATATTTTAACTCCTGATACATTTAATAACCGATGGTATCTACTGTGTTGCTATTATAATGGGTTCATGTGACTGGTCTCACTTCAAATCTTCTGACTTGTAATATTTCTTAGTCGTTCCTTAGCTTACCAATTTTTAAATGTTCATTGTTTTTACTGCCATATACATCCCAAAACAATTTTAGGAATAGTTTATAAAATTATAATCATAATGTTGGTAGACATAAGTCATTGCTGTACAATTTAAATACTTACAATGTCCATTGGCAGTCAGTGTGTGGAGGTTAATCTTATTGTTGCCATGCAACAATACAATGAAGACAAACATGTCATGTTGATTTTTACTTATTATTTATTTAATAAATCATGCATTTTTTAGCAAATCATACATTATTTAATAAATCAAACATTATTTAGTAAATCACAAATTATTGAACAAATAATGAGCATTAAAAATTACATAAAATAACTTGTTAACTGTGCCATTGAATGCATTCAATTTTGATACAAACAGCGCCCCACACTAAACTAGTTATACATCTTTTGTCACATATATGTAGGTCTGACTAACAGTGTTGCTATAGTTACATGACCATACTTTATTGATAGGTAGTATTTTGGTAGCATGTGCTCACTATGGGGCTTATGTACTGGGAAGTGATATCGACTGGACTATTGTACATGGCCGAGGTAAATGGACATGTACAGATAATATATAATGACCTTCTTTAGGACGATCTTCAAGGTCTGAGTGTCAGAAAAAGTGGAGAGGTATTTGTATATAGTATATATTGTATGTCATGGAAATAAGAAAAGAGAGTCTTTCATTGCTAATAAATTTCATTGATCAAATATTTAAGATATGAAGAGGTTTTCAATATAAAACTCAAGTAGTTGTAGCCAAATACCAGACTGAGGACTAGGAAACTTAACCATTGGTACTTGGAATGCTGCTATCCATTTTACAAATACTTAGAAATTATTTATAGTGCTAGTATACCAATAAATATAATAAGTATGACATATGTAGTAGACTCACTTAAACTGGTCAGCCTGTGATATAGATTTTATTTTATGATTATGAGAATTTAATCCCTATTGAAGTATTACTAAGTTGACATGTTGTAGCAGTTTAATAAAGTTCATTGTTGCTAGTGGTCTATAGTTGACTCCAGTAAGACCATCTAATAGGCTAGATATCTTCCTAAAAGTTACGGAGGTGAAGTACTTAATCACATCTTTTCATTTTAGCTAGAGATGAGCATGTATTAGGTAATTTACAGCAGTATTCACTGGACCACTGTTATGTGGATATGTTAGTTAATGATGCTTCTCGTTGTGTTTGGAGGGGAGAAGAACTCTTTGATGCCATCATCACTGATCGTAAGTTGTAACACAAGTATTTGCTAGGGTTTACTTTTGGCACAGTACCAATCAGCCTTTAATTAATGTTTTCTTGTACAGCCCATTTTGGTATGTTGTTGTTTAAGTCCAACTTGTATATTGTCTTATTAAGTGCCAGTATACAGTATTTACTATAGCTTTGAGTAGTGGTGTCTAACTGTATTATTGCTGTAGTTTTATCATCTTAGTATCTATTGTCTATCTATAGCACCTTATGGTATTCGTGAGGGATTAAGGAAGACAGAGGACTGTGATGATGACAAAGAGAACACTCTAGATGAAGTATCATCCACTATACCTCCACTGTGAGTGTATATTACTAATTCATGTCATCTACTTCATTGTAGGATAGAGAGTGGTAGAAGGAACAAGTATACACTTTCTTCTGTTATTAGTGATCTCTTGGAATTTGCATCCAGGTTTCTTGTTATAGGTGGTCGTTTAGTTTACTGGTTACCTTTCATTGAAAAAGAGTAAGTATATTTTGGTCTATGAGTATCTCAAGGTCTGGGAACCTTGTACATATACAGTAATTGTCAAGGTGTAAATAGAATGTTCTACACTTAGGAAGTAAGTATTACTGACTTTCCTGATTTTCTTTTTTATAAATCAATCATTTTGTGTACTCTCCCTACATTTGTGTTAGAATATTGTAATTACATAATTTCTTTCTTAGTTATAATCCACACATTGTTCCAGCTCATCCTGCTCTTACATTGATATTTGTATCTGAGCAACCTATTACAAATACTTTCTCTAGAAGATTAGTCACGATGGAAAAGTCTGCTCCATTTGATCCTTCATCAGTTAACAATGTAAGTACATTTCTACACAAACCTGTATATATATACATATATATAGGTTTATATAGTCCATAATTTGATTGCTATATTTTCTTTCATAGTTGATCACAGATACCAGTAAACTTGAATTGCTCCACTTTGACTGTTTCAGACAAAAATATTTCAAAAAACATTAACTTATGTATTATAGATTTATTATAAATAATATATATTATATTTTTATTTGTCAAAAAAATCCCTTCTATTTATATATACATATACATGTTATTTCATAATAATGTCCAATTACATTGCCATATGTATACACACTCATTAGCAACATGCACACACAATAAAGTACTAAATTAGGTCTTGTATATATGATGACATCAGTTAACAGTGTTAGTGATTTATTGCCATATAAGTCTACCTGTACTTTGGACAATATGGACCTTTTTGTGCTAAAATGGAAGGCTCAGTGTTTGTAAATCAATTAGTTTCCTACAATTATGTTAAATTATCACAAAAACTATTTGTTCTTGTATGGCTCAAACTCCATTCCCTTTAGACGTACATAATATATCTCAAAAAGCTTTTATGACTTATTTTATGTGTGTCATTTTGTATGTTCACAATTAACATGCACATATTATAATTGTTTGAACATGTGCAGATATTCACATAACAATAGGTAATAGGGTTTATTGTATAATACTGAAAAGGATCAAAAATTGCATTCAATACTGTGAAAAACAGTTTCTGTGTATATACTAGTATCATTGTTATCTCTACAATTTATTCAAACAAAAGAAAATGGAAGTCCTAAAATGATTACTAGCTAAAAGCAATGAAACAAGAAATCAAACAATACTATATTAACTATTTAATGTTAAGTCTCAATTAGTAGAAGACTTGATCTTCCTTTTTTCTCCTCCAAGTACTTTAGCTTTACGAACTGGGAAAAACTCAGTTGCACTTCTTTCACACTGTGTAAGTAAAAAATACTCCTATCTATATGTACCCCACATATATATATATATATATATATATATATATTATATATGCATGTGTGTGTGTGTGTGTGTGTGTATTATATAGATAACTTACACAATCATAGACATATTTTTCCACAGCATTGTGATCTTGAGTTGGTATTGACATAACATGTAGTATGTAATAAATGTAACCATAGACATTATGATCATTGTGATAATGTTCCCAAAATCCCTACAAAAAAAACAAACTTTCAAGGTAGTACTATTTAAAATAAAGTATTAATGATACAATAAATATAGGTAATGAATTATTAATAGTTTAATAATTCCCACTTCAAGTCTAGTTGTGTTCCCACTAAGTGGACTTGATTATACAGAGATCAGGTCTATACCTTTCCTTGAGCACCTTCTCTTTCAAATGTATCATTCTCAATACCACAGATAAAGCAAAAATCTTTTTGATCTCTGAGCGCTGCATCCTATTGTTATGATAAATAAGGTGAAGATTGTTAAGTGAACGTTATCAGTCTTACCCTCTCGGCTCTTAGCTCAGAGAACCTGTCCACTAGGATAGCAGTAATGAGGTTCAATCCAATAGTTGTGATGGCAATAAAGAAGGTCAAGTCAAAGAAAGAACGCCAGAAATAGATCTCAAAATTTGTACCAATTTGACCAACATAAGTTGTAGGTATAGTCTGAAATAAACAGAAATACATAAGTGTTTGGATGGCTCACATTTGTTACAAATGTACACTACAATAGCTCAGTGTCCTAAATCTTGTAATGTCTTAGATGAACTCACTGCTCCAAATGTATCCAATAAGCCTTCTCTTATCACAGTAACATAGCATTCCCACATGGTATTACAGAAGAGGGGAGTTTCACGATTAAAAAAGTTGTACATCAAAGCAAATGAGAACATTGCATAAATCAATAGGAATGATAGAAGGAGCAGTCCAACAAAGATAAGCTGCTTAGCTGAAAAGTAGAGAACACATTCAAGTAATTTTGACCATCTTATGAAATAATAACTTACCTTTGCCTGCTACAGCCTTCACAGCATGCTGAATTACATCAATTTTAATGAAGATATAAGGAAGGCAAAAGCAATAGAAATATCCAGATATCAGGCCCAGAAAGGAACAAATTGTGAAGAAAATACGATATATTGGATAAATACTGAAGAAATAAATGTCAAAGCATTGGCTATCTTGAGGTCGTTCAAAAGTAAAAAATCCACGAAACATAACTTCATTGAAGTGAGCACACGGACGACTCAACCACTTGTAGTGCGTTGCCCACACTTTCAAACGATACCTGTTATTAACAGTAATTATCAAAGGATGGTATTAATCTGCTTGACTACTCACAATTGTGCTTGAACCCAAGGAATAGTGAAAATAAAGTTAGGAGCTTCTTTGAGGAAATATTCAGCCAACATCCATAAACTGAATCCAAGATGAAGTATCCCAAAAATATAGCGTTCACTATCATACCAAGAAGCAATGCTAGGCCAAAAAACAAAATCAATGGAGGCATTCTGTTGTTGTCTGGTCAAATTCCTAAAAGAGAGGGATGGAGAATGAAAGTAGTAAAGTACATACTGCTCTAATAGTATTCAGATTATTAGTGTATTGAGCATAAAGGGCAATATGGCAATATAAACTGATGTAACAGCATAATAGTAATACTTTCAACTATGAAACCTAATTTACAGCAAGCATGCCAAATAACCTAAGTTTATCATCAAAAAAGGAACATAAACAAGAATTTAATCAAAAATATTAACCAATATTTGTATACAAAGAGCACATGCTACTATTTTGATCATAACATAAACATGTAAGAATTTTGTCACATGCATTCTGTCACTACAAATTTTTGTTCTTAGACTTGATACATACACCATTGGTTATAATTAATTAAACCCAACAAGATATCTTACTCCTCAGGTATCTTGTAAAGAGCAATAACAAAAATATTCAACAATATTGTCAAGAAACACAGAAACCAGTGACGTTGAGTTCTGTTAAAAAAACAAAAAATGAGATATAATAACATTAGAAAAAATAAATGACTCACGATGCAAATAGGATTGTTTTCAATGGCCAGTACTTCCTAATACGAGCCTAAATAATATGAAAGATATTCTAAATATTTTCTTTTAGAAATGTGTAATGTATAAAGATATAGGGACTATATAAGATCACTTGTAATAGTAAATGATTATCTTTTAACAGAATACTTATATGTGTGACATTATCTTTATTACACTATAATATAATTGTACTGATATATAAATTATCATTATGAACATTGATCTAGAACTTGAGTAAATGTTGTTTAATGATTATTGAAATAATTATGGATCTATCTATCAGGCAAATTATGTGTAATCAAAGAAGGAGCTGATACAATGTAAACATTAGATTAGGTGATAAGTGATTAGTCTTATCAACTTTCTGTTTTTGTACTGGTTGTCCTGAATCAGGTAGTAATAAACAGTGTTCCATATAAAACCTAAATTTCCTTCTATTGTCAGTATCCGATAGTAATGGTATTACAACAATTGCTGTCATTTTGAGTTGCTAATATATATTACATGTACAAATTCTACTTTATTAATTCGGTAGTTTCTCACCTTATGCAAGTCATTTTTGTATACAGATTTAGTCCATTCCAACAAATCTTTGACTTTGTCCTCTATTGAGTCACGTTTTATATCACTCTGAATCTTGCTCTTCTCATCTTCAGACAATGTTCTCTATGAAATAAATTACAAGGAAACGATAAAAGAAAAATGTATAATTTACACAAATATTTCCACATATTTAGAGTTAATGGAACATGCATCATCAGTTACAGCTATGTGGTTCAATTGCCTACCTTACTTTATTATCACATGTATAAATTAAAATATACAATGAGAACAAATATACCATACACATAAAGTGTGACCCAAAACAGTGCCTGGCACACTACATGTACAGTAGAAACTCTTAGCAGCTAAATGTAAGGGATTAGGCTAAACTGTTAATGTTAATACTTATATTTTATTTCATATTTTACTGCACTTTCTTATGATTGGTACCAACCAGAACATTCCATTAAGCATTTTAGTTAATCTAAAAATTTGCATCTCAAATTTTGAAAAAGGTGGTATGCAATAAATTTTGCTGTTCCAACCAGTGATAAATTGCCTATGAAATTATAATTAGGGGCGTATTATTTTGGGTCTGTTTCTATTAACTCATCATGATTTGGAAGTCCTAGTATAGGAGTGTTGAGTACAAGTAAACTTACCTCTATACATTTAGATTTACAGAATTTTTTAAGACTTACAAGATAGTTACATGCACATTTCTATAATACAGCCTAAGAAAATGCCTATCTCTCACTAAATAGCCTTGAGTCAGTGATGACCATTAGAACATAGCAATAACATCTAATTTTAATCACTGTAAGCAATTTTTGGTTGCTATTACTTGCAAAATTTGCCCATAAAATTATATTGACTAAATAACTACTATAGAGACTAGAAATAACACTTACATGACGATATTGTTATTAATAAGATTTCTTTTATGAACAGTTAACTTATAGCTTACTTCATAATCAAAGGGAAAATAAACACGAGTCAACACTTCATTGTTATCTTTGGTTACATAGTTCACTTCAATACTGTATGTTCCTTCCTTGACAAACTCTAACATTTTGTTCTCGTCACTATTACTGTCTTTACTATCTATAGTATATACAACGATATTGTGTCATATAACTTTTGATTGTATTAATTTACTTACCAAATTTACCATATACATAAAAATTTTGACCAGTTAAATCTGCTATACTTCTCAAGATGTGATAAGATGTGAAGAGACTTTGTTTTATATGTTTCAATTCTTGTTCAGTATATGGTTGCATACTGGTTTGTACCTACAGTATGTAAATATTAGAGAATAAAACAAGTATCTCAATTCCATTAAATAGTATATTTAAAAGATAATAACTCACTATAGAGATATTATACCAGTCTACCATTCTCATACGGATAAAGTCCACTTTAAGATCTTTAGACACAGCCAGTGCAATATCTTTACTACTTTTACTGGTCTCCTCTAGCATAACTTCCAACAGCTCAATTGCTTTACATTGCATCTTCATATACTTGTAGTCATCATTCTACAATATCATAGATTTATGATACATTGAGCTTGATAAACAACATACATTATAAGGTTGCTCAAGAATAAGATTGATAGAATCCACAACTTGACAATTTAATGCCATATCTTGGTTGTCATAGTTACCAGCACACAGTTCAATAAGAGCCTAGATGATATTATTACTAATATAATGATAAGGGGATTATATGTACTTGAATTGCTTGAGTTATAACTGTTACTGTTTGATTTTTAAAATTTGAAGCTTCAGACAATGTTTGAAGAAGTAATGCTATCTCTCCAACAATATTGATACTCTGAAAGAAAAAGAGAATTTTATTACTGTAAGTTATATAATTTCAGAATGAAGGCAACCTCTACCTTGTTTGTAATTAACTATCTAATAAAATGTTTGTAGATATCATAAGTAATAAAATATTTCTTAAAATTAATAAAATTTTCAAATGGTGGAACAAGCATTTCAAACAAGATCAGAGTAGGAATGGCAGTATGAAAATCTCTACATAACAACTACAAATTAAGGAGCATTATACTTAATTGTAGTGATAGGTAATTGGGAGTTATCACAATACAAAAATTCATGTTACAAATATAAATATTGTAGTGAGAATCTACTGTATGCATGATTATTATGTAAGAATTTTAAGCGATTTCTACTCCAGTCTTGTTTGATCATGAGTATTTGTACTACCTATGTTTATGAAGTTTTTTCTCCACCTGGGAATTCTAAAATTGTTTTGGATAAAACTTATGTATGAGCCTGTCTATTTCGCATTTCTTTAATGTATAGGTGTGTACAACATTTTGAGAGCAATGAATGAAATAACAAAATGCCATAATAGGGTATACTAATGTGAAATATGAAAAATTTCATATCTTTAATAAACACACTCAAACCAAAAGTTGGTCTCATATCTAAATCTTATAAAATCTATTACTTTGAAGATGCTCAAAATGAAGTAAATTAATCATAGCTTTCTATGTAAAAATCAATATGAATAGCTATGTTATAATTATGGAGTTAAAAGAAGAAAGACAAAGAAGACAGAGCATCGTGTTATCTTTATATAGGTAGCACAACTGCTTGCCAAATAGCATAGGAAGTATAATCAACATTTACCAATTTCCTACATAATTTTTCCATATATTATAGGACTTTTATATGATAGAACTGATAGATATGTTTCTACCAAGTCATCAAACTTTGTAATTAGAGTATACAGTTCAAGACATTCAATGGAAGCTTTTATCTTATTACTTATGTATACATTTTAAAAATATTTAAATTAAAGAACCCCCTTACTATAATAACACTGCCTACTCACACTAACTTACAGAGCTATGTTCTTGTTGTCGTAGAAGATTTTGCATGTTCTTATTTTGTCCGTCGCACATTGCACCCACTAGATGTAACACAACTTTAACACGATCAAGAACAACTTCTTCATTAGCTTCCTATATCAAATAGACATCAATATAATACAATAAAGACATTTTAATATGAAATTTATCATTAGTGAATATTAATAATATGTTATTGTAGGATCAAAAAGAGCTTACAAGTTGGCCAGCAATAGATATAGAATATTGCTTCACTGTTCGTCCACCTTCACCTACATCAACATAATTTATTAATGAACATTGTCATTTTAAAATAAATCACATACTAAAGTTTCCCTCTCTCCCAAACATCATTTTAAAATGTGGCTCTTTGTTAATTGAATACTGTACTGTAGTGTAGTACTATATATCATGAATATTATTATATCCTTTATGGTCAGGACCCCTAAGTGGTCTGTTTGGGTTGTGAGAAGAATTCATTCTAGTTATTTGTTATTCATAGTTATACATATTCTAATAATGCTGTACTCAATACACTACAAATACTGTATACATCAGTTCTTAAATTAAAAGGGTCATCTGTATTATAATTGACTTGCCTTCATAATGAGGTGTACCCTCCTCCATTGCAGCAGCAGCATCTTCTGTCCGTTTATCCTAAAAATAGCATTGGATAATAATGATTATACAGTGTTGTGTGTTGTGTGTGTAGGTGTATGCATGTATGCACATGTGTGTGTATTTAAAGCAACAGGGTACGCTATGACTATTTTGAATACCTTTGGGGTCCTACCAAGGAGTTCTATGTATTCCTAAATTGTTGACAATCACGTTATAAAATCATACATACTCTGGTCATTGAATATAATTGTTAACAAGTTAGTAATAATATTAAGTACAATATAGTGACAGACGATATATATGTATATATGTATATCCTCACTCTAGTATCTTCACGATCACTATCCATCTAAAGAAGTTTAATTATAAAATAATTATATAATTATAACATTGAAAACTAACTACTATAGCTGAATATATTTAAAGCCAACTATGTTACATGTATTTTGGAGTAGATTGTATCAATTACATTTGTATATATGTTATTGCCCAACCATGAACTGAGGCCTGATACACACATGGGCTGTAGGTGGCATATGATGCATAAAAGAGGTTGGGCAACAATATATTTGTGGCTTGATACCATAGAAATTCAAAAGTGTTTCTCCCTCCTATGGTTTTGAAGATCGTGAATATGCTTAAGATATGCTGGTTCATGGTATTGGTGACAGCACTGTATCTAGTAGCCTTGTACTCAGGCATTCGTGAAATAAAAGAATGCCTGGTAACTAATGTTTGCACATGTGCGTAATTTCCACAGATTTCTAGGAAAATAGTATACTCTAGGAATCCTCCATCTATTATGACGTAAAAATTCCTTTTACCTTAATGATCCACTATCTACAATAGTTACCTATAGTGCAGATAGTAACTTCTCTGCTGCTCTACTCTATGGTCTAAAGCAGCTAGGAAGACTAAATGTATTTTTAAAAAAAAGCTTTCATCTGTTGAAGCTGTATATGATGGAAAAGACGTCTGTCTTCTTGTGGTCACCAACTGGTTTTGGAAAGATACTGCATTTCCAAGTCATCTCATTCATGATGGATCACAAGCTTGGTCTTGCTGGCACTGAGAAGAGCTGTTCTGTGTCAATAATAAGTCCTTTTGTAGCTCTAATGATGGATCAACCAGTTATTTGCAAAGCCAAATCATTTAGGATTCCAATTATACTGAACAATTCTAGTAATGCTTTTTTGCCTGCACTAAGTCTCTCCACATGCAACAAATTCAACTGTTTCACTTTGAAGCCAAGATCTAGCTTGTGATCCATCAGGAATGAGAGGACTAGTGTAGTGATAAAACATTAATCAATCTAAACTCGATTGATTTGTCATTTTCTTTAAAATGTTGTCATTATGATGTCAACATAATTATTTATATAATTATGCGCATGCACAAGCAGTAGTTAACAGGCATTCTTTTCTTTCGCAAACACCTGGGTACAACATTATGTATCTAGATACAGTACTGTGATGTTACTTTATTTAAGCAGCATTTTGAACTTCTATGGTATTGTGTCAGAAAATATTAGGTCATATACATTATTATTACTCACAGATTCAGGTGTTTCCAATTGAATTTTACGACCTTGAGCTGGACCAATCTCTTCAGGTATTGCTTTGACCATCTATGTGATACAAAGTGAAAATCTGATAATCATTGATATTTATGAAAATGATAAATCATATAGCCATTGTATCTTTTAACCAAAAACAAAATCAGGTAAAAATATTATATTTGTTATAGCATATTTAACAACATACTCTGCCTTCAAGTACAGGGAGAGGACTATCAGGAGAGAGTGGCCTCACCAACCTACAAAATATCAGACAAACCATATATTACTGTATGCGTACTTTAACATTGAAACTATGTATAGTGATCTGCTTTTAATGTTAGCATAATTTAAAACATATATATTATATTAAGGCATTAAGCAAAATTCAAAAATAATTGATGGGAGGTAATGTCAAACGTTCAGTGAGTAGTGGTTCTTGAGATAAAAAGATAGAATTTTATCATGGATGTTTTACTCTAGTAGTTGGAATGTTCAAGATAATATCAACATACAATGTAATGATTATTGAATACTTTAGCACAAAACAGTCAGTGTAATTTGAGCAAAATTGATAAAAAATCAAGCATTACTAAATAGTACAATAGGCCAAGTTTGAGCATAATATAAGCATGATAATTATCCCAAGTAAAGCTGTGCAACAACTAATAGTTTCCCTTCTTTACACGTACCTTATGTGATGACCAAAACGAGATACAACAGAAGCTATTAATTTGCAAATCCTCAAAAAGAAATTAGAAGAATGTTCGTTAAGTAAACGAAGCATTCTCTCTTGAGCTTTCTCATTTCCATTAAAGAGGATTGCATACAAGAAAAATAATACTTGCACAGCACAATCATCACTGGGATGAGGAAGATGGAGCATGGCCTATAAAGAAGAGAGATACATCACTAAATACACAAAAAATATACACATAAAGTGAGTGTCTGTAATACAGACTGTATATGTAGTACAATAATAGAAAGGGACTATAATACATTACTAAGGGAATATAACAAGTGATTGATTCAGTCTTTACAATAGAGGTGATATCAAAACAAAACCTGAAAGTATTAGTGTGTTCCCACAGTGTGATTTTTACATGTTATCCCACACATTAGCCCTTTTGATTTATTGATGAATATAGTATATACATAGATCATGCTAATCAGTTCATTGCTTCTTTGTACAATGTATTTATACATTGTGTAATAATAATATAAGTCAACCACAAGCTCTTACTTTCTCCTGAAACCCTCCTTCAACAAATCCATTCTGAAGTGGCTCTACAATATTTGGATATGACCTACATATATTTGGACATAAGATATTATTATAATATTCAAATACTGACTCTATCCATGATAGTGTATAAGGTATTTTCTCCATTTGATTATACAATACTCCACATAAAACTTGTAATGTTGTAGTTAGTACATCATTTAATTTAGCTCTCTCACGACTGATCAATGGTCGCCGTTGCTCTCGAAATAAAACTCTACAAATTAAAATAAATTATTAATATGTAAAAGAACTTAAAAAGTTAAGATAATCTGAAAGGATTTGGTGACATATGCTGGGCTATCAATGAAAGTAAGCAATATTGAATAGGCTTATTAATTTAATAGGCCTATTGGTTCAATAGGCACTGTAATTAATCTGCAAGAATGTACAAAATTATAGGTTTTCTGAGCATCACACTACAACTCAATGTACTATGTCTCCAGTACAAAAATAATAAAGATGAAACAAAGAGAGTCTTCTATTTAAACAGGCTATCAGTAAAACTTACTCAAACATAGAAAGAAGACTGCTAGTTTTCTGGATAGTTACAGTAGGGTTGCTGTAATATAATATGATAAATACATAATTAACATTATTGTAATATACCCTTCACTATCAAGAGTGATTTCATCAGTAAACAGTTCCACTAATTTTATAAAACTTGGTCCACCAACTAAAAGACCTGTACTATCTAGCAGATCTGTAGTTAAGAGGTAAAATGTTAAATAACACAACAATACTATAGTAACAATATGTTATTGATATACGCGCAAGTCTTTGCTGATCATCAAATAATAAATTTTATAACTAGCAACCGAAGGTCAAACTATCCAAAATTAGGTTAATTCCAATTCTATGTACAAAAGCTACCTTGTTTTGTTTATACTACAATATTGTTATTCTTACTTCTATTTCTGTCACTGTTGCCTTCTTTCCACTCATAGACAGTTTCATAGTTAGAAATAAAAAGCTTTAATAGTTCATTTCCTTCAATTTCCTCTGCATTGTTCTCTTTATATTCTCTCATTTCCTCTGACTCATAGTAGTCTTCTCCCATAAATTTAGTAGCACCCTACATAATAAAAACATACATACTATAGTTTAAACAACCATATGTAACCAGTCCACTCAATGAAAAATCTTATAAGAGTTAGTCAATAAGAAAACATCATTTTTTTCTCACTTTATTTGAAGACCTCATTATACCTTTAGCATATGGTACAACATAATATATTAACTCTTAAAAGATTACTGTTTCCAAAATGTTTGTAATAGATCAAGAGTCAGTTAATTATAAGACAATAACACATAACATAGCAAAATACATAAAGGTGGATTCACAATATTGACGTTGGGCTTGCATTGAGTTGCGTATTGCTTTGTTGCGTTGCAATGCATTTACCAGTACACAATTTAAAAATGCACAAGTTGAATTTTAAGGTGGACACTAACCCGCTAAAATGGAGAGTGATGAAGACCTGGAGACTGTTTTGCTTCTTCAGGACTGGAGATTCCACCCGGGCCTTTAGGCTATGGCCTGGGCAATAATTTGAGGACAACTATTTTTTCTTTTAACTATAGTAATTAAATTCTTGAGTTTTAACAGTTTTGCATGCATGAGCAAGCACATGTAATTTATTAACACCAGATCTAGTCATGTTATTAGGTCAGGTGTCAAACATGGCTACTAGTACAGCTGCTAGTTCAGAATCACAGATGTTAGAAAGTCTAGGAGAATGTCCAAACCAACCTATGTTAACCTCTTATCCAAAAAGAAAATCTGGAAAGAAGTCTCCTGTTTTTTGTTCATTCCAGTCATCCTGGTACAAGAGGTGGCCTTGGGTTCATTATGATCAATGCTGCATTTTGGTTTACTTGTTTGAAAGCTAAAAGGAATGGTATACTGAAGTGTTCTGTCACCAAAGGTGATGAGGCATTTTTATCATGATACTACATATTCACAAACATTTAACTGACACAGTTAATCATAAAGAAATACTTAATTACTTTATCACTGCTAATGATGAACATCATAACATTTTGGAATATTTCCTTAAGAAACGAGCATTTGATTGTGTATATAATAAACATCTATTTTATTCTTTTTTTCAATGATCATGAATTGCTGCAATTTTAGCACTTCGTTTGCAATGGTCTGGGCAGCTCATTTTAGCTTTCTCCACCCCTGTTCTTACCTTGTATTACAGGCAAAGAAAACGAAATAAAAAGAAAAGAAGCATCTGGGTTCGTCCAGTATTTGTTCTCCATAGGCAACAAGGAGCCTATCATAACC
Organism: Xestospongia bergquistia; assembly: GCA_963965975.1. Classification (NCBI taxonomy): domain Eukaryota; kingdom Metazoa; phylum Porifera; class Demospongiae; order Haplosclerida; family Petrosiidae; genus Xestospongia; species Xestospongia bergquistia. The sequence goes on along the minus strand of OZ014412.1, from coordinate 10,520,332 downwards.
TCTTGCAAGAAATGCGTCTATCAGATCCAGAACTACATTATAGGTACTTAAGAATGAGTAAAGAAAGATTTGACTGTCTACTAGCAAACGTAAAGCATCTTGTCTGTATAATTATGATGTTTATTAAAAACAGGTTGGTCCTTTACTACATTGTTGACATAATAACAGCTCACAGAGAGCAGAAATTACACCAGCTGAGAGGCTTGCCGTCACATTAAGATATCTGGCTATGAGAAACTCACAGGTATTTAAAAGACTTATTTTTGTTTGTTTAGGTTTCTACTTATGTAATACATTTTTGTATTAAATCATGTAGGTATCTCTTTCTTTCAACTTCCGTATTGGACGGTCTACGATATGCTGTTTATTGAAAGAAACTTGTGAGGTTATTTGGACTGTGCTAAAAGAACAGTATGTGAAGTCATCAATCAATGAGGATGAATGGGTAGGAATTAGTAGACAGTTTGAACAACTATGGAACTTTCCAAATTGTATAGGTAATGAAAATCATGATAGAATTATGATAATTATTTCATTTGTAGGTGCAATTGATGGAAAGCATGTGGTAATACAGGCAACTATCAATGCTGGCTCCACATTCTTTAATTATAAGGGTACACTCTATAGTGCTTCTTGCTGTTTGTGACACACATTACTGTTTCATATTAGTTGATGTTGGTGATGCTGGTTGCCAGAGTGATGGTGGAGCATTAGCAAACTCAGAGTTTGGCTATGCACTTGAGAATGGGACACTAGGTATCCCAAATGATTGTCCACTTCCAGGTACTACAGAACCAAACCTTCCCTTTGTAATTGTTGGAGATGAAGCCTTTCCACTAAAGATGAACATGCTTCAACCATTTCCTGGGAAGTACCTACCAGAAGTTTAAGCTATATTTAATTATCAGTTAAGTAGAGCATGTCGTATCATTGAGAACAGTTTTGGCATATTGGCAGCAAGATGGCGTTTACTCAGAAGGCCAATTATTGGTGAACCTGAAAGAGTAGTAGTTTATGTCAAGGCAGCAATAGCACTACACAAACTATCTTCGAACCATTGAGTCCTCTGTATATTGTCCACCAGGCTTTACTGATGGGGAAGATGGAGCTGGGAATGTGATACAAGATAGTTGGAGAAGTGATGATGAACCAGTTAGTGGCCTACAAACCCTTGGACAAGTTAGTGGAAACAAGTATAGTACTGATTACCAGTATGAATTATTAATTTTTAAATGCTTCAGATATTCAAGATCTGCTGCTGATGAGAGATTGTTACATGAAATATTTTAACAGTTCAGTTGGTGAAGTTAGCTGGCAGTATGATCATGTTTGATGCACTTAATTAATTTATTGATACACTTAGTATTTACTATTTTTTCTTTTTGTCATAAGCCGAAAAGAATTTATTGAAAGGTATAATTGAGTTGGTTATTAACAGTATCTTTTGGAAACTCAATATCCATTAGAACCTGTTGAAATATTAGTTTCACCATTGCTTTCTGTCTGCAATTCAGACGTCGAAGAGTGGCTGCTATCTGACGACCAAACAGCTCTTCTTCATCTTCCACCTGCCTCTCAGCCCGCCTCTCTTCTATCCTTTTAAGGGTTCTCACAATTATAGTCTCCACTTCATCACTATTTTTGGTCTTCCTTTTCTTTGAAGGTGGTTCTTGAGGTGAGGTGGTGATTGTATCCACACTAGTAGACCTAGATTATTTTTCACAAGAAACACTGGAAGAGGGACAAGGAGAGAATGATGACATGGTTGTCAGAGATAAATCACTAATTAATAAAGAAAGAGCATACGGTGGTAAGTAATTGCATAATAGAGTATTGTTTTCATCATCTTTCATCTTGTTCTGCAGTTATTACGTCTTCATGCTGTGTGGGTTCATCAGCAAATTGATTTATTGAAAAGTTGATGTGTCTTCTAATTCAGCAATAAATTCCACAACTAATAAATAATAAAACTCACGTTCTGTGCGTATCCTGGATAAACAACATTACATATAGTATCCTTATAAATGTGAGAAGAAACATTCCACAAGCAGGGAAAAGTTTGTGCTGTCTCAACAAGTTTCTCAACATCCATCTTGTATAAACACATGTTGCATCTAATTTGATTGGTCAAACGCTACACTCTGAACGTAAAAATAGAAGTCAATGCTAAACTTGTGTTCCTTAGTGTTGTGTTGAGTTTCACATATGCAACTTGTTCACAAAAGGACACGAAGACGTAACACAACGCAACGCAAGCCCAACATCATATTGTGAACACAATTTTAGACATTATAGGTTGAAATTTATTATAATTATATTGTTGTGGTTCTAAACAAAATATCAGTTAATAATACTAATATTGATAATATTATAATACTAATACTTTCTTCTTGAACATTATATGCTTTTTCTTGTCAATTAGACCATGCTCAAATTCTTACTATTACATTTATATCAAGTAATTACCAATATATAGTGAGTTTGGGTTTCTATTCTATTTAATATTCAGTATTTATGTATGAGTGGAAAAACTTTATAATGATAAAAGTAAAATGAATCATATTATAATATTCTTTAAACCCTATAATGTTGGCTGACACTCTATATAATCTATAATACCAGAACAATATTGAATCTTCCTAGTCTGTTTAATTACCTGAAACTCTGGTGGTGGATTAAGTAAGACATTAGCAATACAATCAAGACAAGACTTCCAAAATTGAGTATGAATAGGACTTGTCAAAAAGAGTTTTGCATTCTCTCCATTAATCAAACCCTATAACAATTATAACAACATTAAACAGGTCGTAAAAAGGACTTACTATAATAGCATGTCCAACTGACGTCAATAGCTCAATTCGAGGAACTAAAATTTTGTGATATTGTCGTTGAGATTGTACTCTGCCTTTATAAGCTGCTAATTCTTTACAAAAGGCTCTTACTAGTGGACCCAATCCATCAATAAAATAGAATAGTATAGAGTGGGATCGTTTTATCTCATCTTCAACCTGTAATAGTTCTGGCCAACTCTGGAAACAAAAAAATACAATTAAGATAAGTTTATAAGTCAAGAGAATGTCTTTAAACTGTTTGTAAGTGTTACTGTCATACACACTTGAAATTGTTGTTCAATAACATGTTTAAAAAAATGTTAATATTAAGTAATTTGTCAATTTTTGCTCACCAATTTCAATATATGGTGGCTATATGGTATTCTAAAAGCATTTATAACCCCTTTATCTTATTACACAGACTATAGCCATATTATTATTATTATTATAGATATTTTCAACCACACAAAATATATAAAGAATATACTTTAATAAAAATGTTAGGACTTTACAAACTTACAAGATGCAAAGAGAAAAGCTTTCTAAATTGATATTTGACAAGATCTTTTTCACTGTCATCTTGTAAAGAGTCGGGAAGAGATGATATTGTTTTGATAAATTGTTTAATATGTTCCCAGAATATGCTATAAAACAGAGATACATGTGTAAGACTAATGAATGCTTCATTACTGTTATTAGTTAAATGATCCTTATTTTTATGCATACAAAATATAATTTACATATGTCCATGTCATGTATGTGTACATGTATAAAATATATACACTATAATAAAAATAATAATCACTGTTATATTGTTAGTTTATTTTTACTTACTCTCTCTCTGACAACTCATCAATAGATTTTGAAGAGTCTCTCGCTGTAGTGAGGTAGGCTTCCACTAAAATTTGAGCAAATGGAACTTTTCGTACAATATCCACATCTGAATTAGTTAAAATTCTGAGCAAATAAAATGATAATAGTTCATATTTTATTATATTTATATTGTTGATTCTAAACTGGTTTCATAGTTAGACACCCACTACACATATTAAACCAGTTCTACATATAGTAACTAATAACATCATTTCTAAAAAACTCAAAACTAATTCTAAATATAATGGAAGTACAAATGTCACACTACTAAGTAAATCATCTAGTTGACAACATACATCATTAATATTAACTAACCTGACCAGCTCATTAAGAGTGAATATATTTTGAGTTATTTCCTCAGAAATTCTACATTGTCCTTCACAACAAGCAGCTAATAAACTAGCAAGATTGAGTAGTTGTAACAATTTAGGATCATTATTTGAATGCTATAATTATTAATAATAATAATACTCTGAGTTGATATAAAAACTAACAGTTTCTAATATAGCCATCCTCTCCTCAGCATTTTCTTTTGTCATTAAACTACCAAAATGATCTGTATGAGTCTCTTCAAACATTTTTGCTATTATTTCTTGATAAATTTTGAGTAATTGTACTTGAGGAATAGCCTTTGATGGCTACACAGTACACATACATCATGTTATATTGTCTACAATTGTCATACCTTCATAACAGTTACAAGTGTTGTGAAGAAGTCTAGATATTCAGAATTATTTGAATCACCAGAACAGGCGAGTAAATATAACTGTTTAACATCTCCTTCAATTAATTCACGAGACAGATCAATCCTGTCAGTCATAGTCTGTAAAGAAAAGATACAACTTTAATATCTAGTTTTCAGAAATGTCCTTAAAATTAAACAATATACATTAATTTTTAGATAATGTATATTGTTGTCATCTTTGTCATTTCTCTTATAGTGGAACTTTTATTGCATTGTCTTGCTAGAGGTACTCCCAACAAAGATTAATATTGATGGGTGTGGTTACATAAATGTAGTACTGTTAAATACATGTATTATTTGACTAGTCAAGTGCTTTTTATGTCAGACATAGTATAATACCTCAGTTAATAGCCGAGCTACAGAAGATACAGCAGTTTTCACTTTTAGTAAATCTGAAAAATTTAAAAATATTTCCTTTTGTACCTATAGAACAGTATAACAATAGAATATAGTAATTAGAGACATATGTAGTATACCCTGCTATTTCCACGGGCCATTTTCTGTAAAGTCAAACAAGAACATCTTAATAACTTCTCTTGATTTGGTGCATTCATAGTACTAAACTTCAATACATACCTCAACAAAGCTGAGAAAACACCTGTTGTAGTAAGTGACACATAACATTGATAATAATGGTGGCTGTTTTCTTACCAGTAGTATAAGCTATGTTTTGAGTACAAGTAGCCATCTCTGTTTCATCTTCTCTAATAATAAAGGCACCACCCATGCCTTCAAGAGTCTCAGCAAGCTCTAATATATACATAGAATAGTTACTATAGCAACAGAGTTGAATGAAGTGCATTTAGATTTTAACATGCTTTAAACACAGATATATTGGGTCACATTATACATGCACATTGTACATTTATTATTATTAATATTATCTAAGTTATTGTATGTGTAAAATATAAATAACAGTAAAAGAATACAAGTTAAAACTTTTATTGTGTAATTATAATAACAAATATTTTATGTATAATGAAAAGTAACAAAGTGAATACTATATATAAAAACCAGTAAATTATTGGGAAGCAGAAGTTCGAAAAATTGATTCTAAAATTACAATTTTGTGAGTTGAACCTTTTTTGGAAATATCAAAAAAGGAGGCATGGCAGCATAAATTTGTCAAATATTTGATCATAAAATATCATAAAATCTACCATTGAAGTATCTTTGGTAAACATAATGTACAAAATGGTCTCATAGCAAATGCATACATGCAACTGTTCCTTCAAAGTTTGTAGTTTCACTAAATTAAGTCACATATAATTTTCACTTTAATAAAAATGACAATATTAATATATTGAACTGAAAAATGCTTTATAAATCTTGAGATCATTTTATGAAGTATTTACTATTAATTATATTACCTTCATCAGCAGTTCCTTGTATTAGACTACGTAGATCAGTATCCTCATCAATAAATGAACCAATACGCAACATTTCATCATAGATATCACGATCACCAAATACAATGTAAGATGCTCGAGCTTTTTCAAACACTATGTGTTCTTTCTATATACATTTATATTAATATAAAATTAAAAAAAATAATAGTATGTGCCTTATGTGTAATAGTCTAATAGAATAATCAAGTTCAGAGTTTAATGCCAATTTCAAAACTAGTATTCAAAATCAACAGCTGCATTATTGTTTTCCTATATTTAAAGCTAATAGTTATATTCTCTTACAAAACTTAGTATTTTTTACGCATATAAACAAAGTGGTCACATTCTCAGTACCTAATATAAATTCTATACAATTATTGCAGATACCTTGTAAATATCAAACAATAATTTAGCACTACGGACTCTAAGTTCATCATCTTCATATTTCATTAAATCTTGTAACACTTCAACAAGTCTTTTTCCTTCATCTCTTCTCACATCAAAGCAGCTGTAACGATCCACAGTGAAATGACCCAAAAGAGTATTATGTGCTGAAGTCAGAAACAACGTAGAACTACAGAAATGATATAATTTGTAAGTAAAGTAGATGTGTACTTACAACAAAGCACGGCGATCTAGCTTGGGTTGTATGTTAAGTTCAAGAAGTTCTTTGGGAGATCTCAAAGCTTCTTCACTACTTAATACAATGTTCTGATGTCGACGTTTTAAATCATAGAGAAATTTCTATGTAAAAATAACAATGTTAATAATTTACTTTGACTAATACTTTATTAACCCACTACAATAATTTATTATAACATAAAAAGTTCACACAAAAGAATATAAAACTATTAGCAGCTAAGATCATACCGCACACCCACCTTTTATCATAAAGGAGGACAATATAATGACAAATATAATACTTTTTATTTGGTGTTCCACAAGTTATTGAAAGATTTACTTATGGTAACGATAAAGCTAACATTAAAATACTCTTCCAGGAAAAGCTAATGTACCACCAGAAATAGTGACAAGAAAAAGTCATGACCATCAATACTTCTGCTATTCTGTTTACTACACTACACAACCTTACTGCAATGGTCAGGTCAATAATCTGGCCTTTTTAAGAGGCTTTCTTGGTTACTGATATACTTCAAAACAGCAAACATAGAATAGTTTATGATCAAATGTAAAATACTACAGGTTAAGCAGTTTTGAGATATACACATAGTAAGTTGAAGTACATTGTTAACATCACACACACACTAAGTGTTGTAACCCTTGCCCACACAATAGGTAGCAAGGATTAATAACTTACTGCCAATGCCAAGTAGCACAACTGTTTAAAGAAGACATGGAGTAATCTCACAGCCCTATACAAGTTTTAAAAAATCTTTGGTTTATTGCTAAAACACTTTATGTGAAATTAAACCTTATTTTAACTTGAAAAATGTTTCTGTTGCATGGATTAATTTTATAACGATCACTATCATCAAATTCTGTGTCTATATAAAATAAAATAATAGTAAAAACAATAGTAAAAAAGCCTCTCCATTTAAACATGTTTGTCATTAGATAAATAGACAATAACATGTTCTAAATATATTCTATAGCAGGTACTCTGGTCCTAATATATTCATAGCGTAGTGTGCATCCTCAATGAGTAATATATGTACTGATGAGGTCTGAACCAGAGAAGTGTTCTGATTTTAATAGTTAATAATATTTCATACTAATCCATAGTAAGGTTTTGAGAATGAGAGTTAAGAACTTGTATATAAGAAAGTGTTCTTCAACAGAAATTCTTCATAACACATGGAAATAGTTTAGCAATTGTTCTGAACAATACCGTAATTCCTTAAAATTTCGCACCTCTTATTACTAAAATAAATTACTTTTTTGTATATATGTGGGAAGAGTGCTTTATTTATTTGCCTGAAAATATAAAAATGTAAAGTATTCTTAATTGCATGTGTAGTAAATCTTAAAACAACAGAAGAATCGAGGAGTCAGGTGAGAGAGACACCTTGTTCTCTCTTCCATATGACTTGCTTGGAGCCCACAACAAATCCTTTTCTAAGTCCTTAAGGACACTTTATAATTACTAGTACATCATATGGTAATGTTCTTAATTTGTCAAAGTATTTACAAATGAGAAGATATTCTGCGTAAATGACCTCTTTAATTTGCCTATTTTGTGAAAACCAAACTTGGTGAATTTTTATAATAACTGTGGCAGCATATTTACTGTATACTTACTGTAACTTACCTTCAGAACATTTATCACTTTTTCCATCTAATATTGAAACAAGATGCTCTAGATTAAATTGTGACTCTTCATCTACATTCCAACGATAGCCATATTCTACCATAGGTTCTAGGGCAGCTAACATTTGATTGAGAAGTTCATTATAACCAGTAACATGTCCAGTAGCATATAATACCTATAAGAACATAATATCAATAAATAATAGTTACATATTAGAGGGTCTCCTTACTTGATTTCTGCTAATATAATTTTCAATGATTTCCATAAACGTAGCAATATCTGCACTATATTTGAGATCAGTTACTAAGTTCTTTGTCACATTAGCAGCTGCTAATGGATTAGGAGTTAACTTCTCCCATAACTAATTGTGTGGTATGATACATTATCATTATTACAACATAGTAGAAATATACAATTAAGTATAATATACCATTTTAGAGAATTAAAGTAATATTTACATACTAAAACCTTTCATTTTTTACAATAACTTTGGCTTTTCTAAAGTACCAATAGTACTTACTATTAACGTAGCGTAAGTCTGTAATGAATATATTTGACATTTTTATAGTTGAATTACTCATAAAGTATAGTCTTAAGGACATATATAAATTTGTGCATTAAAATATGACAAAGCCATTTAAGTGGTCAAAGCAAATGTGAATAGACTTTATTTGCTAGTTGCTACATAATATTAAACTGAAAAGTCAACACTACAGAAGACACAATAGTCATTGCTACATGTACATATACCAAACGTCATTCACTTAAGATATCTGAGTACCAACTATGCATATAATTGGGTTCATTCTTGGCTTAAAATTGTAAACCATACATCCTTTTACATGTGAAAATCCCAGTATCAATGAAAAGATATCAATTATCACTTACAAAACATCGCCACAAGTTATCAATATCAATTCCACTGTCATTAAAACTGGCGTCCATATATACTGATATAACAAAATCCAAATAGGCTGATTTTACCAATGGATGAAGAGCATCATTGTTAAAAACTGCCAGAGCTTCTTTAAAAGGAATCCATTGGGACACTTCCAGAATCGAGTACTTATTAACACCCTGTAATTGTTGGTATAATAAACCTGTTCTACTTGACTATATAACTTGCCTTACAAACCTGACTAAAAAGTTTTAATTGAGCAACAAAAAATTTGAAGCCTTTATCGTCAGCTTTGTCCTACAGAGAGAAATGTACATGTATAGTTACCAACATACATGTATAGTTAGTTTACAACATACATGTATAGTTACCAACATACATGTATAGTTAGATAACAACATACATGTATAGTTAGTTAACAGCATACATGTATAGTTAACAACATATATGCATAGTTAACAACATACATGTGTAGTTAACAACATACATGTACAATTGTACATGTATTTGTACACCCTATAATCTGATAAGTATAATAAATAAAAGTTGAATTAATACAATTTACTAACAACAAGAAAGATTACAACATTAATAACAATAAGGTGTTGTTTACATTCACTGTAAATGTACTAGGATTGTTAAACTGAAATAGCTTAAGAGACAAGCCAACAGACTAAGCTTGTTTCTAAAAGTTAACTTCATATTATTAACAAAATTTAAAAGAATTATAACAACACTGGTACAATACACATTTTATTTAAATATGATGTCATACTTACAATAGAGCACATAGCACTGAGGGGCTGTTCTCCTAATTTAACTTTGTAATAATAAACTACACCATCATCTTTTAGTTGAGTACGAAAAAATAAGCCCTATAAAAAAAAAGATTTAAAATCAGATTTATAATTATTTGTAACTATCACTTTAAACTAAGTAAACAAAGCTAAGTTAAAATAACCCTATAATTAATATAACTTAACTTGTATAGATGTGTATTTATTTAATGGAAGTGTTAGCAACATTATAATTTCTTACTGGATCTGACTTGATAATTTTGTCACAAATAGATGCTGTAAGATATCAATAATAATAACAGTTTAATACATGTATTATGTGTATATATTATTAACACATGGCATTTCTAATTAGAGGGGAACAATAATACATGTATGACTAAATTATTTAAACATTGATATAATATGACAATGTTCATAAGTCCTATAGCAATATATTAGACTTTAATGATACCTTGTAAACTTCTGTTAGGATGGCCACCAGTAAAACAAAGAGCACTTAATAAATCAAGTGTATCAGCATCCTATACAATAATATTTACAATATGTGATATATATATATATATATATATAATACATATATATATAATACATATAAATATATTAGTAATATATTTATATAAGCGTGGCTGGATCTGAAACAAGGTTAATAATATATTAAAATAAGGGAAGTGGACATAAAGTATAGATACATTGTCTGTGACCCAAACAACCTTAGGACACCTTAGCAGGTGCAACATAGCAAACAGAAAAATAGAACTTGTCTTTTGAACAAACTCTACTACTCTATGAACAGTTACTATGTGCCTATCCTGAACAGAATAAAAGATGGTATGCAGAGAGGACTATCATTACTCTTCCTACCAGACTTCCAGTTAAAGATGGCCATATTGTAATAAGTTATGTATTGTTTCAAATTCTTTTATAAGAAAAGAGTTGTTTTCTCTAATCCAGTCACAAATGGTAAGATAATTAAATAATGATACATTGATTAATTGCACATTATGAGGCTCACTATTGCTAGTAAATTGGTATAATATATTAATAACGATAAAGACATACTTAATAAACATTTACAGATGACTTATTGGTAATACAGTTATATTACAATATATATCATCTAATGATAGGGCTCACCAACTGTTTTCGGATAAAGTCCATCATTTCTTGTATTTTGGTTACTACCAATTCAGCAATAGCACTGTAAAGAATAACAAATCCAGTAACAGTATTGTTGTATTGTTGTTTTGTAAACAAGAATTACACAATTAATTTAATATGCAAAAGAAATAATTGATCTCTTTACTAATCCTAAAAAGACTGACTCACTAACTTAAACTGAACAGGAAAGTCTATTATGTAATTGATATAAAATGACTCTACTTCCTTTTTTACCAGTGGTAAGTATATACATGTAATATTTCCTCTATTAAATGCAGACTTAAAATAAATGACTATTTGAATAAACCCTGCAAGCTATCACTTTAATAAAACTTGACTCAAATTAATGGGACAGTGAGTATAGACTCAAAAACATACTAGTACATTGTGTATATTAATACTTACATTTCATCTTTAACTAATGTGCTAAGTACCTCTTCAACTCCAATACCAGTACCAAGCTATGCATAAGAATATAAACCAGTATACATACATACATTACATACATAGATACATACATAAATACATACATACATACATACATACATACATACATAAATACATACATACATACATAAATACATACATACATACATACATACATACATACATATATACATACATATATACGTGTGTATGTATATATATATATATATATATATATACACACATATATTATGTATACATATATTCAATACATGTTGTACCTTAGTAAAGAAAATGTGTAAAAAATTGGCCTCAGCTAGGTACATGTGACATCGAGAACTTGGCACTTTAGCAAATGTTTCCAACACTTCAGATACTTTAATATTCAATTCCCTATAAGAGAATATTATTTTAATTGATTATATTAAAATCTCCAATATTTTTATAGAACTTAGAAGTATTTTAGTCGTCTTTGTAACAAGAAGTTAACAACATTATCAAATAATACTTCAAAATGTTAGGACAATTTTATAGTCTTGTTTCATTTAGTAAATGATGTTAGAAGTAAAAGAAAATTTCTACAATTATGAGAACCTTCAGATTATAAATTCTCTAAATGTTAGCACTCAAATCTTGAAAATAAGTAATTATGCACTGTTTGACAATTTTGAAGTGTCTTGTGTATAAAATAGATAATTAAAAGAGTTAGTGTGTTTATGGTATGTGTTGAAGGTTTGATATATATAGTAGAATAAAATTATATTTAAAGTAATGAGGGGCTTGTTAAGGCTTGCTCCAGTTTATTAGAAATAGGCAATAACTTACTGGTCATCAACAGTTAGACATGCCACCAACAGATCAACAATCTACAATCAGATAGAGATCAATATACATCTTTAGTACATACAATACATAAGTACATGTATAGGGTATACAAATAAGTATTATAATATGACATTAAAATTTTTAAATTTCTTCAAATGTATTTAAAAAACAATTGCAAGTATGCAAAATATATATGCAAGTAAGCATATGTTTAAATGAATTTAAATTTGTTGCATTCTATAAAAGTTATTTATAATTACAATTATTAAGTAGATATCAACTTACATGACTATTTCGTAACATTTTGTTACGAGTCTTTTGACTATGAGGAGACCCTTCTTTCATCCAATTCAATAGACAATCCAGAACATCTAATAATTCAACCTGACTCCCAGGATCACCAATCTATAAATTAAATATAATAATAATAAAATTATTTAATAATTAACTACAAACATACATAGATAGCCATTACTGTACGAGTATATGTAAGAAAGCCATGTCATGGTGAAGTATTTGTACATGAGTATAAAGATGCTCAAATTCATAAAGGGGTTAAAAATATAATTGTAACTACATAGCTAGCAAAATAATAGACATGATAAAACAAAATACAATTACTTCTCTTAAAACACTAAAGGGTTAATTTTATATCAACGTTTATAATGTATCCTGTCAGGGTTAAAAATATAATTGCCATTGTCTATGGTTGTGAATACAGGTAGCAAAATAATAGATAGGACAAAACAAAATACAATTACTTCTCTTAAAAATACTAAAGGGTTAATTTTATATCAACGTTTATAATGTATCCTGTCTCAGTCAATAATAAAATATCTACTATAATAGCAGAACAATGAGAGATAGCAAAATTATATCTTAACTTGTCAACTGAACTAAAGTAGTCATATTATAATATACTTACTTTTTGGTCAACTCCTTCAACAAAAGGCTGTTTTGACTGTAACATTAAAATATAATATTAATAATTATATCTTAATAGTTATTAACTGACCTTCTGTAAATAGTGAATGAATACATCTTTAACACCTTCCAAATAATAAATATCATGAACAAGAGCAGCTTTAACCTAATAATAAGAACATACACATATCATTTACATGTACATATATATGTATAATTGATTTGTAATTTATAATTAACAGTAAATAAAAAGAAATGAAACAAATTATATAAATGTACTTACTTCATTGATACAAAACAAGTTCATATCATTGTCTTCAGTGAGAGTTAGCTATAAAAAGACATCATTATAAAACAATCACCTTATATAGAATATAGCTTTACTCACAAACCCTATCCCACTAGGTATAAGGGTATGACAAATAGTTATAAAATATCTTAAGACTTCTATTACTCATAATTATACAATAATTTGGCAATTTTATAACTTTTAATAACCACCACCACAATCTTTAATTTGTACATGTATAATATAATGATTAAACTTAGTTTAAAATGAGTATGGGTCAAAAATTACTAAATTTAGCGAATATGCTTACATTTTATGACATATGGTTTTAAAATGTAGGTTAAAATGGTCAAATATTTAAACTAATTAATTGTGTTTAGAAAATTTTGTGATTAAAAAAACCTTTAGATTTAACATGTATTGGTTTCCAAGCTATGCCTATTATATAGCATATACAAATGTTAGAGATTACAATGATAATCACTAATCACTAAATTCAGTACACACGATTAATAGTAGACTTAATGAATGAAGAGATACATGTGACCAACTCAATGTTAATAAGTATACTTTAAAAGTGCTTACATCAAACCACTTGCTACCAATCTTTTTCCTCTTAGCAAACTTTGTATTCCATGTGAAAGATTTACCTATAAAAGAGAAAAATGACTATATTATATTCTATTCAGAAAATAGAGAAAGAGAACAACAAAGACTAACAATATACAAACAAAGTTATCTCATACAATAGTTTTTTTTTTACCAATGTTATTATTATATAGTAATAAGAAATATTATGGAATTATATATTTACTGTAATTAGACATGTATGTCTACATATAAAATTATGGTCATTGATTATAACTCGTATATAATCACAAAAATTGTAACATATCATAACAGCCATACATTATACGTGCACTGGTATTAAGAATTATGACATATATTATACAATATATTAAAAGTATTAAGGATCCTTACCATCTAAGGCCAAGTACTTGTAAATGTTATGTTCCTTAGATATAACATATGTGAGTTTAATACTGTTTTCTGACATCACTTCATCTTTATTAGTCTATATCATAAACTGATAAATAAAAGACATTGTGTGCTACATACTTACTCCTTTCTCTGACACTATTACAAAGTTATAGTCAAGACTGGGATCTCCCATATCAGCTAATATAACCTGTAGTAATGATAGAATGTAACAAATAGGACACAATGTAATTAATGTACATAGAAATTATTTATAACAACGTGTCTACCTTTCTCTCCAGGCTCTCTATAATTATGGGGGAAGTAAGCTATATTAGCCTTGTACATGTACATGTATTTATGATATCATTATATAAGGGCTAGTAGTAAATGATCAATAAAAAGCTATTTTCAAACCTATACAAATACACTGTTCATGTTGAGTTTGACTGTCAACTACTCCATGTAATATACTCTGATCACTTTAATGTTGACAGCGATTTTGTGAATTTCAGTAATAAAGAATATCATTAACTTAAGTTGGGTGTAGCCACATAGCTAACTGGAGACATTTTCTACCATTTCTAAACATTTTTGCTGTAACTAGTGAACACTACAAGATTTCATTTATGATATGCATGAGGTCACATCATAGTGGAATGACAAAAAAATCATTGACCATTCAATTTTGTGTGGGATTTCTAGTTCACTACTTTGGGAACAGCTATCAGTCTTGCTTTATGCATTTTAAACAAAGTTTCAAGGTATATTGAATGATACAAACCATTTCTCTTTAGTTTATTCTTAGTCTGAAATATAACACTGAGTCAAGGGTCAAACTCGAATTGGACATAGTTTATCTCAGACTAAAAAGTAATGATTAGTATCATTGAATTTAAATAATTCATAATTTTTTCTACAGGAAACAACTTATAAATTAAACAACAACAAGAGAATATGCACAAAATGGTACACAAATACAACAAACTATGAAAAGTAGTTTTGTATGTTACAAGACAACACCCATGTTGTGTTAATGACACACCTAAATTTTACAAACTACTATAGTACATACCAGTAGCAATTTAAGTTGAACTCATGAGTCATTAACTTGAAGAACATGTGAGGCCATAACTTAATACTTACAAGTAGCTATGTTAGATTTAGTTTAAAATAGTCTAGACTAACAGTATATGAGTCTAGATTAACAGTATATGAAATTTGTAAGTTATTATTATTGCTCACAAATAGTTCTGTTTATTTTGCAACATGTTGTACTTCAATAGAAGAACTCATGTTTAACACATAATGTTCACATGATAATAAAAATCACATGACAAACTCTATTACCATATTTGAAGTTTTTCATATATATGGAAAGCATGCTGTTCTGGCTTTTACTGCTCTCATGTGAATATCACTTGCTTATCTATGAGCTACACCTGACACTAAGTTCAATTAAAGTTGCATCTGGTATGTACTGTAAAACAAAAACAGAAGTGAACCACCACATAACTTGTTTATCAATACTCCTAATAGTTTTGTGTTAATTAATATGAACCACCATTTAATATTTTCATATTTGCTTATATGATCACTTAAAAACTCTTACACTTAATGAAACATCTAGCGCCTCATCTTGCATTCTCTCTTCAAATTGAACTCTGCTTTGTTTAACAACTGCTAAATACTTGTGTGTAGGAATATGTTTAATATGACATGCTTCCTCATAACAAAATGGACTACCTGTAAAACACAAGACATTACTATTTTCATAAATTATGCAATGATAATAATTATTAGTCATTTAGTTATTAAGCTGCTATATAACAAATATCAGTAGAATAAATATAGTGTAACTGATAGCCACACCCTCTCAATTAGCTATTTGCTATGTAGGCATATAAATATCAACACAGTTTATCATGATGCTATACAGAAAAAGGAAAGGCTACTATTTGAGAGTGGCATCTACTTAAGGAAATACAGTAGTTAATTAAGACATAAGTACATGCATTTATACCTATTAACTAGCAAGGATTTAACCATATACAGATAACCTGCTTACCATCATATGAACTAGTAGTCTTTTCTAATTGCCACCAACTATCTCCAGAAACAGGAGGAGGTCGTTGAATACCATGTAGACCACGTTTCTTTCTGGCTCCCACTAAACAAATTTAAAACCTTATGTAAAGCATGTTTTAGTTCAATTGAATATAACAAGATCTAAGTACAATCAACTATTATTATTAATGTATTTATTAAAGTATGAGACAACTGACTGAGCAATTGGTTTTTAAAAAAATGAATTAACAATCTCTTTGTTATCAGTACTATTGTTATCATTACTATGATCTCAAGGAAGCCAAGATGTAACAAAATGTGACCAAATTCAATAATATTTACACATGACAGTTACAGGAATGTCCCAGTAGACTTAGAAACTATAAAAACTATACTAACTAATAGACTTATGAATCAGATTATGTTTACACATATATTTATAAGTGATAACCTTAGGTTCAAGGACAAGCCAATAAGATGATTGTTATATATCATAGTTTTAGGTATCTAGTATTGTGAAATCATAATTTGATTATGTCTAAATGGTTGGTCATCAATTAAGCTTGTAAGGATTCATGTTATAATATTAAATGTATAATATTACAACATTAATGTAGAGCAATATTACATGTATAATATTACAACATTAAATGTATAAACATATTAGTGTGCATTTCAAATTTTATTATAAGAGAATACATAAGTGCATTTCCTATATTCTTATTCATAACATATACTTGTTATGATTCTTACGTAATAAGTTTATAGAATGTATTGTTGCTCCATTACCTTTAGTAGGAAAAGTGTGATCAATAATGCCAGATAAAACATCAGTCACTGTGGAACCACTTCCAGCAAGAAAAGCTCCTAATTCTATGTTATGAAACCTAACCACGCTTCCTCCCTAGGAGGGAGGGAGGGAGGGAGGGAGAGATGCAATATGCAATATAAATATCATATTATAACCACTTACTCTGATTGTTTTGGGAACTTTGGCAGTTTCATTACTAGTTTGCAAGTAAACAATAAATCGAGACTCAGTAACTGCCATTTTTAACTCATAACTATACAAACACAACTCTACATGGACACTATTAACACTATATAAATAATTATACCTCTGAGTTAATGTATTACGAACACATAATATATGATAACCCTTTTGTTCTACTGATTCCAGCATTATACCTTCACCAGAACAAACCTAAATATGAATAATGGTTGATAGTCAATGAATATTATTATAATCAGCTAACAGTCAATAAAAAGGTCATGTAGTACAATAGTCATAAAAATACAATTATAGAAACTTGCATTATTAAGACTTAGACAAAACTGAAAGAATACTATATTTATAAATAGTAACTTTACTAACTTACAGAGTCTCCTCTATTCTTTCGAACTGGCAAAATTCTAAACAAACAGGAGTCATTAAATTTTTCTTCAAGAGTCGCCTACAAATTAAGAAATTTAACACATATATAATTATAGATATATACATACAAACACACACACATATATATATATGTATACATGTAATAACTATATATGTATAACCAACAATATTACAACTAATAGCAATACAATTAAGTACATGATATGTGTTGTTTATAAACATATATTATATAGACAAAACAATTAGCACTGACACCTAATAGGGACATATTATGTTGGATATTTGTTCTTAATGTGTACAACATTATTTATATGTCTTACAGGATTACTCTCTGTGCCACTGCTCAATACTGAAGGAAGACAAAGATATTTCTTAGATGCTACATGGAGTAGCTGCATGTGCGAAAGAGACAGAGAGGGAGAGGAAGAGAGAGAGAGAGAAATGTGTGTGTAAATCAAAATTAAAAACAAAATCATTCATACCTTTATCTTTCGGCCATAAACCAGTTTACGATGAATGTATGGTCTGTCTTCCTCCTAAGTTTAATTGAAAATAATTGTCAGTAATTAAAATTAAAATATTATCTCTAATCTTAATAATAACAATTGTTAACCAAGTCATATATTCAGTGATATACCAAATCACATTGTTTTATTTATTTAAGCACAAAATAAACATGTCCAACAATTAAATCAAACTTATAACAATTACTAATTAAATTAATACATACCAATGTTAGAGTTTGTTTATATTTATATATACATAATGAATATTATATATATATATATATATATATATATATATATAATTATTATAAGACTATATCTTACTTTGGTGACAGTGAGTGGTGACATGTTTTCAAGACTAAAAGATAATATATAATAATAATATTTGTTATTTAGTTAGTTAACAAAGTACAAGAATTATATAACAATAATAAATAACATACTCAATATCGGCATATTCTGGTAGAACTTGAAATGACAGAACTAAAATAAAATAAGAAAATGAAATGCTTTTGTATCAAAAATCAACACATTTTAATTTAAAGGTCAAAGTTTATTAAGTTAGCTGCTATAATAATAACACAGCTGTGTGGACAGGTGTGATACTGAATTACTGACCCTTTCAATATTAACAAAAACTAAAAGCAAAAACCTCAATGATAACATGGAATAATCAATGTCATCTGATATCATTTAGAGAGTTCAGTTATAATGTTATAACATAATATAATATAACATATAACATTTATATAAAACGTTGAATAATATTATTATTCAGCATTTTATACTAAAGCTAAACATAAGGTCATTGTGTTAAGAATTTTTAATTACACAGATGTCCTCACTACAAATGAGTAGTAGTTAATGTGTCATAAAAATTGCATTCTCTAGTTTATGTTTGAACAAAAATGTGGGATGAGTATTCTGTGGTTAATTTATGAATCACTTCTTACCTTAAAAAATGAAATGAAAACAACCAATTAATATATACTTACAGTGGATATTGGGGAAAACAAGTTGGTCAGTGTCACTCTGATATATTGTTACTTTGCTAAATGTTGAGCTACAGAAATTAAACAATAATAACTACTAATACAACATAGGCTTTGCCAAGTCATAAAATCTAATACAATAAGTTCAGGATCACGTTTAATAAACTTTCCTCAAAATCCATGGACAAAGAATAATATTTACCAATAACATGATCATTGTGTTTTATTTTTAGACTACGAGACAGTCAAACTTGGAACCTCATCCACAGATGCACTTATATAAGCTAAATAACCAGTAGTCTACAAAACTTATTGCAATAGACTATAACAAACACAGCAATATTACTGACTTACCTTGGTGGCAATGAAAAGACATATCCGTTCGCTTCAGGCCAAGAAAGGAGTATAGTGTCTCCCTCGTAGATTGGAGAAGCAGCCATTTTCGTAGCCACTCAACCACAACACCAATGAATATATAATAATAACTACTGAGATGGTCATACCTTTTACGGTCCTATTGCAGTAATATAGTATTGCTATATTATATTATATATATTATATACTATATTATATTATATAGTATATAGTAATATAGTATAGTATAGTATAATATAGTATTGAGGGAGGAGGGACTTTAACATGTATGGATATACTATATATATTTTTTAAAGCATCTATGTATATAAACCTGGACTGGTTGATGTTTATGTTTGATCTATTTATTTAATTTGTTGGTCTTTATTAGTGAAGCCTTACCTTAAACTGAATGCCTTTATATCAAAATAAAACCATTCTTCAAAATGCATGTGATATATATACATATATAATGATGATGTTTTTATTAGATTAAGTCCATAAATAAGGAACTCAAACAGGTAACAACTTTATCTTCACACAGAATAGCACATAACAAACTTTGTCTTGTAGTTATCCTCTAACGACGTTATTATTTTCATTAGAAATAGTACTATAACTGATTTAGAGCCCTAAGTAATGTAAACAACTTTTTTGTCTTATGAGATAATGACATGGGACTTTCATCAATGTATTATGCATGCTGAAGCTGGTATTTGCATGAAAGTAAGCTTCATTAAAATTAGGAGTGTTGAAGTAAAAAACTCTATACAATGTGAAAGACACACTTTACAAATGTCATACCTTAGAGCTAGCTATTATCTTCTTGAAATATAGACTATTGTAGCGCTGTTAATTCTTTTATGTCCTTTTAATTCTTTATATTAGCTAATTTACTAGTTGTATTGTCAATATTGAATAGATGACAAATACCTCACTTCCCATTCCATACAATCACAATTTATTGTGGTCTTAAGTCAATGTAATCATACTATATATAATTTGATTTCTTTGGATGTATATGATCACTACTGCTACCTTTTTTATGGGATTCATACTAAACCTTCCCTACATCACAACTATATTTCAAATTATGCACTTATTTATAATTTTTTAACAATGAAATTTAAACCACACCCCAAAAAATTAGGAGACCAAACTATCCAAGATTAGATGTCATTCTTAAATTTATTTCTGTCACTGTTGCCTTCTTTCCACTCATAGACAGTTTCATAGTTAGAAATAAAAAGCTTTAATAGTTCATTTCCTTCAATTTCCTCTGCATTGTTCTCTTTATATTCTCTCATTTCCTCTGACTCATAGTAGTCTTCTCCCATAAATTTAGTAACATCCTACATAATAAAAACATACATACTATAGTTTAAACAACCATATGTAACCAGTTCACTCAATGAAAAAGCTCATAAGAGTTAGTCAATAAGAAAAAGTCATTTTCTCTCATATTACTTGAAGACCTCATTATACCTGTAGTACATGATACAATGTAATATAGACACTTATTAATTCTTAAAAGATTACTGTTTCCAAAATGTTTGTTTGTAATAAGGATCAAGAGTCAGTTACTTATAAGACAATAACACATAACAGCGTAATACGTAAGATATTATAGGCTGAAATTTATTATAATTATATTGTTGTGGTTCTAAACAAAATATCAGTTAATAATACTAATATTAATAATATTATAATACTAATACTTTCTTCTTGAACATTATATGCTTTTTCTTGTCAATTAGACAATGCTCAAATTCTTACCATTACATTTTATATCAAGTAATTACCAATATATAGTGAGTTTGGGTTTCTATTCTATTTAATATTCAGTATTTATGTATGAGTGGAAAAACTTTATAATGATAAAAAATAAAATGAATCATATTATAATATTTTTAAACCCTATAATGTTGGCTGACACTCTATATAATCTATAATACTAGAACAATATTGAATCTTCCTAGTCTGTTTAATTACCTGAAACTCTGGTGGTGGATTAGGTAAGACATTAACAATACTATTAAGACAAGACTTCCAAAATTGAGTATGAATAGGACTTGTCAAAAAGAGTTGTGCATTCTCTTCATTAATCAAACCCTATAACAATTATAACAACATTAAACAGGTCATAAAAGGAACTTACTATAATAGCATGTCCAACTGACGTCAATAGCTCAATTCGAGGAACTAAAATTTTGCGATATTCTTGTTGAGATTGTACTCTGCCTTTATAAGCTGCTAATTCTTTACAAAAGGCTCTTACTAGTGGACCCAATCCATCAATAAAATACAACAGTATAGAGTGGGATCGTTTTATCTCATCTTCAACCTGTAATAGTTCTGGCCAACTCTGGAAACAAAAAAAATACAATTAAGATAAGTTTATAAGTCAAGAGAATGTCTTTATACAGTGTTACTGTCATACACACTTACAATTGTTGTTCAATAACATGTTTTAAAAATGTTAATATTAAGTAATTTGTCAATTTTTGCTCACCAATTTCAATATATGGTGGCTATATGGTATTCTAAAAACATTTATAACCTCTTTATCTTATTACACAGACTATAGCCATAATATTATTATTATTATAGATATTTTCAACCACACAAAATATATAAAGAATATTCTTTAATAAAAATGTTAGGACTTTACAAACTTACAAGATGTAGAGAGAAAAGCTTTCTAAATTGATATTTGACAAGATCTTTTTCACTGTCATCTTGTAAAGAGTCGGGAAGAGATGATATTGTTTTTGTAAATTGTTTAATATGTTCCCAGAAAATACTATAAAACAGAGATACATGTGTAAGACTAGTGTATGTTTTATTACTGTTATTAGTTAAATGATCCTTATTTTTGTGCATACCAAATATAATTTACATATGTATAAATTCATGTCATGTATGTGTACATGTATAAAACATATACACTATAAAAATAATAACTATTACATTGTTAGTCTATTTTTACTTACTCTCTCTCTGACAACTCATCAATAGATTTTGAAGAGTCTCTCGCTGTAGTGAGGTAGGCTTCCACTAGAATTTGAGCAAATGGACCTTTTCGTACAATATCCACATCTGAATTAGTTAAAATTCTGAGCAAATAAAATGATAATAGTTCATATTTTATTATATTTATATTGTTGATTCTAAACTGGTTTCATAGATAGACACCCACTATACATATTAAACCAGTTCTAAATATAGTAACTAATAAAATTATTTCTAAAAAACTCAAAACTATTTCTAAGAATAATGGAAGTACAAATATCACACTACTAAGTAAATCATCTAGTTGACAACACACATCATTATATATTAACTAACCTGACCAGCTCATTAAGAGTGAATATATTTTGAGTTATTTCCTCAGAAACTTTACATTGTCCTTCACAACAAGCAGCTAATAAACTAGCAAGATTGAGTAGTTGTAACAATTTAGAGTCATTATTTGAATGCTATAATTATTAATAATAATACTCTTCTGAGTTGATATAAAAACTAACAGTTTCTAATATAGTCATCCTCTCCTCAGCATTTTCCTTTGTCATTAAACTACCAAAATGATCTGTATGAGTCTCTTCAAATATTTTTACCATTATTTCCTGACATTGTATTTGAGGAATAGCCTTTGATGGCTACACAGTACACATACATCATGTTATATTGTCTACAATTGTCATACCTTCATAACAGTTACAAGTGTTGTGAAGAAGTCTAGATATTCAGAATTATTTGAGTCACCACAACAGGCTAGTAAATATAACTGTTTAACATCTCCTTCAATTAATTCACGAGACAGATCAATCCTGTCAGTCATAGTCTGTAAAGAAAAGATACAACCGTAATTATAGTTTTAAGAAGTGTCCTTAAAACTAAATAGCATACATTAATATTTTGATAATGTATACTGTTGTCATGTTTGACATTACTCTTATAGTGGAGCTTTTATTGTATTATTTTGCTAGAGGTACTTCCAACGACTAATGTTGATTGGTATGGTTACATACATGTAGTACTGTTAAATACATGTATTATTTGACTAGTCAAGTGCTTTTTATGTCAGACATAGTATGATACCTCAGTTAATAGCCGAGCTACAGAAGATATAGCAGTTTTCACTTTTAGTAAATCTGAAAAATTTACAAATATTTCTTTTTGTACCTATAGAACAGTATAACAATAGAATATATTAATTAGAGACATATGTAGTATACCCTGCTATTTCCACGGGCCATTTTCTGTAAAGTCAAACAAGAACATCTTAATAACTTCTCTTGATTTGGTGCATTCATAGTACTAAACTTCAATACATACTTCAACAAAGCTGAGAAAACACCTGTTGTAGTAAGTGACACATAACATTGATAATAATGGTGGCTGTTTTCTTACCAGTAGTATAAGCTATGTTTTGAGTACAAGTAGCCATCTCTGTTTCATCTTCTCTAATAATAAAGGCACCACCCATGCCTTCAAGAGTCTCAGCAAGGTCTGATATATACATAAAAAAGCATTCGACATGAATGGATTGGGTCACAATATGCATGTACATTGTACATGTATATTGTTATATATATATATATATATATAACTACAAAAATACAAGTTAGAACTTTTTTTTTCATAATTATAATATTTTATCATTTTTATGTTTAATGAGAAGAAAACCAACAAAGTGAATGCTATATATAAAAAAGCAGTAAATTATTAGGAACCAGAAAAATTTTGTGAGTTGAACCTTTTTGTGAAAATATTTTTAAAAAATGAGTAAAGTGTAGGTGTGGCAGCATAAATTTGGCAAATATTTTGTCATCAAATGACATATTAAGCCCTCACTATTGTTTCACACTATATTAGCATGATCACTTTCATAAAAATGACAATATTAATAATATATGGAAAAAGTAAATGCTTCAGATCTCTATAAGATTATGAAAAGTACTTATTATTAATTATACATTACCTTCATTAGCAGTTCCTTGTATTAGACTACGTAGATCAGTGTCCTCATCAGTAAATGAACCAATACGTAACATGTCATCATAGATATCACGATCACCAAATACAATGTAAGATGCTCGAGCTTTTTCAAACAATATATGTTCTTTCTATAAAATATAATATAATAGGAGGTAAATGTACCTTATGTGTATTAGAATAATCAAGTTCAGAGTTCAATACCAAATTCAAAATCACTAGCTGCATTATTGTCCCATATTTAAAGCTAATAGTCATATTCTCTCATACAGGAACAAAACTGAGTATTTTTTACGCATATAAACAAAGTGGTCACATTCTCAGTACCTGATACAAATTCTATACAATTATTATAGATACCTTGTCAATATCAAACAATAATTTAGCACTACAAACTCTAAGTTCATCATCTTCATATTTCATTAAATCTTGTAACACTTCAACAAGTCTTTTTCCTTCATCTTTTCTCACATCAAAGCAGCTGTAACGATCCACAGTGAAATGACCCAAAAGAGTATTATGTGCTGAAGTCAGAAACAACGTAGAACTACAGAAATGATATAACTTTGTAAGTACAGTAGATGTGTACTTACAACAAAGTCTGGCGATCTAGCTTGGCTTGTATGTTATGTTCAAGAAGTTCTTTGGGAGATCTCAAAGCTTCTTCACTACTTAATACAATGTTCTGATGTCGAAGTTTTAAATCATAGAGAAATTTCTAAGTAAAAATAACAATGTTAATAATTTACTTTGACTAATACTTTATTAACCCACTACAATAATTTATTATAACATAAAAAGTTCACAACAAAGAACACAGAACTATTAGCAGCTAAGATCATACCTCACACCCACCTTTTGTCATAAAGGAGGACAATATAATGCAAATATAATACTGGTATTCCTTGAGCTATTCTTCATCAAAAGATTTACTTATAATAACAATAAAGTTAACATAAAAATACTCTTCTAGGAACAGCTAATGTATCTTCTTACAACCAGGAATAGTGATAAGAAAAAAGTCATGGTTGCCAAACCCTCCAGCATCTGTTATTCTATTTACTATACTATACAAGCTTACTATAATACTTTGGTCAATAATCTGGCCTTTGCTTTTTTAAGAAGTTATCTTAGTTACTGATATACTTCAAAACAGCAAACATAAAAAGAGCAGTTTAAGATCAAATTTAGAATACTACAGGTTAAGAAGGTTTGAAATATACACATAGGTAGTTGAAGTACCTTGTTAGGGTCACACACACACACACACACTAAGTGTTGTAACCATCACCCACATATTAGGTGGTGAGAGTTAATAACTTACCACCAATGCCAAGTGGCACAATTGTTTAAAGAAGACATGGAGTATTCTCACAACCCTACAAGTTTAAAAAATAATATAATTTATTGTTGAATCATTTTATGTGAAATTAGACCTTATTTTAACTTGAAAAAGTTTTCTGTTTTCTGGATTATTCTTATAACGATCATTACCATCATAGTCTGTGTCTACATAAAATTAAAAAAAACAAGAAAAAGGCTCTCAACTTAAAATTTATGATTAGATAAATAAACAATAACATGTTCTAAATACATTCTATAGCAGATACTCTGGTCCCAATATAGTGTAGTGTGCATCCTCAATGAGTAATATATATTACTGATGAGGCCTGAACTAGAAAAAGGACTCTGATGTTTATACTGTTCCATGCTAATCCATAGTAAGGTTTAGAGAGTGAGAGTTAAGAACTCCTTGCCCATTAAATGAGACAAGAAAGTGTTTCCCTTAATAGAAATAAATCGATCAGTAAGGAACTGAATAATACTGTAACTCCTTTAAAATCTCACACCTCCTATTATGAAAATAAATTACTTTCTTGCATAAACGTGGTGATTGCCTTTATTTATTTGCCTAAAAAATTAAAATTGTAAAGTATTCTTATTTCAGTATGCCTCAACAACTTGGGTTCCATCTTAAGTAAATGTTAGAACGACAGAAGAATCAAGGAGCTGGGTAAGAGAGACATCTTGTCCTTTCTTTTACATGCCTATGTATGCTTGGTACAAATTCTTTCCAAGTCCTTTACAATCACTAGTAGATCAAATGGTAATGCCTTTAATTTTGTCATAATAATTATGAATGAGAAGGGATTCTTTGTAAGTGACCTTTTTAATTCGTCAATTTGCAAACACCTACCTACCTAGTAAATTGTATACTTACTATCACTTACCTTCAGAATATTTATCACTTTTTCCATCTAATATTGAAACAAGATGCTCTAGATTAAATTGTGACTCTTCATCTACATTCCAACGATAGCCATATTCTACCATAGGTTCTAGGGCAGCTAAAATTTGGTTGAGAAGTTCATTATAACCAGTAACATGTCCAGTAGCAATTAATACCTACAAGTACATAATATCAATTAGTAATAAGGAATTAGATATTAGAGGGTCTCTTACTTGATTTTTGCTAATGTAATTTTCGATAATTTCCATAAACATAGCAATATCCTCACCATAATCAAGACCAGTTACTAAGTTCTTTGTCACATTAGCTGCTGCTAATGGATTAGGAGATAACTTTTCCCATAGCTAATTGTGTGGTATGATGCAACATCATTATTATAACATAGTACAAATACACAATTAAGTATAATATACCATTTTAGAAAATTAAAGTAATATTTACATACTAAAATCTTTTCATGTTAACTTTAATCTTTCTTTTTCTACAATAACTTCGGATTTTCTAAAGTACCAATAGTACTTACTGTTAATGTAGTCTAAGCTTGTAATGAACATATTTGACATTTCCAAAGTTAGTTGTATTACTCATAAATAAAGTATCGTCATAAAAGACACAAATAAATTTGTGTATTAAAATATAAAGCTGTTAAAGTGATTGCAAGGTCAAAGCAAACACGAATAGACTTCAATTTGCTAGTTGCTACACAAGATTGAAATGAAATTCAATAATACAGAAGACACAATAAAGTCATTGCTACATGTAAATATACCAAATCACTTATCATGATTGACTAGCAACTATGTATTAGCTTCTTTTTTGCTTAAAATTGTAAACCACACATCCTTTTACATGTGAAAATCCCAGTATCAATGAAAAGATATCAATTATCACTTACAAAACATCGCCACATGTTATCAATATCAATTCCACTGTCATTAAAACTGGTGTCCATATATACTGATATAACAAAATCCAAATAGGCTGATTTTACCAATGGATGAAGACTATCATTGTTAAAAACTACCAGAGCTTCTTTAAAAGGAAACCATTGCGCCACTTCCTGAATCGAGTACTTATTAACACCCTGTAATTGTTGGTATAATAAACCTGTTCTACTTGACTATATAACTTGCCTTACAAACTTGACTAAAAAGTTTTAATTGAGCAACAAAAAATTTGAAGTCTTTATTGTCGGCTTTGTCCTACAGAGAGAAATGTACATGTATAGTTACCAATATACATGTATAGTTACCAACATACATGTATAGTTACCAACATACATGTATAGTTACCAATATACATGTACAATTTTACATGTATTTCTATACCCTAAAACTGATAAATATAATAAAAGTTGAATTAATACAATTTACTAACATTAAGAAAGTATACAACATTAATAACAATAAAGTGTTGCTTACATTCACTGTAAATGTACCAGAATTATTAAACTGAATAGCTTGAGGGCAAGCCATCAGAGAGAAAACAAACTAAACATATGTTGTAATACTTACAATTGAGCACATAGCACTGAGGGGCTGTTCTCCTAATTTAATTGTGTAATAATAAACTACACCATCATCTTTTAGTTGAGTATGAAAAAATAAGTCCTATAAAAAAGATTTAAAAATGAGATTTATAATTATTTGTAATCATCAAATTAAACTAAGTAAACAAAGCTTAAGATAAACTTGTATAGTCGTGTAATTGTTTAATGGAAATGTTAGTAATATTATAATTTCTTACTTGATCTGACTTGACAATTTTGTCACAAATAGATGCTGTAAGACATCAATAATAATAACAGTTTAATACATGTATTATGTGTATATATTAACACATGGCATTTCTAATTAGAGGGGAACAATAATACATGTATGACTAAATTATTTAAACATTGATATAATATGACAATGTTCATAAGTCCTATAGCAATATATTAGACTTTAACGATACCTTGTAAACTTCTGTTAGGATGACCACCAGTAAAACAAAGAGCACTTAATAAATCAAGTGTATCAGCATCCTATACAATAATATTTACAATATGTTATAAGCGTGACTGGATCTGAAACAAGGTTAATAATATATTAATAAAAAAGAAGTGGACATAGAGTATAGATACATTGTCTGTGACCCAAACAACCTTAGGACACCTTGGCAGGTGCAACATAGCAAACAGAAAAATAGAACTTGTCTTTTGAACAAACTCTACTACTCTATGAACAGTTACTATGTGTCTCTCTTGAACAGAAGTCAATAAAAGATGGTATGCAGAGAGGACTATTATTATTTTTCCTACCACACTTCCAGTTCAAGATGGACATATATATTAGTTATGTGTTAGTGTATGTTTGAAATTATTTAATAAGAAAAGAGTTGTTTTCTCTAATCCAGTGACAAATGGTAAGATAAAACAAATAATAATATATTAGTTAATGCACATTATAATGATATAGGGGCTCACTATTGCTAGTAAATTGGTATAACATATTAATTAATGATAAGGACATACTTAATAAAGGTTTATGAATGTCATATTGGTAATATTATGATACTTCATTATATTATATTGCAATGTATATCATCTAATGATGGGGCTCACCAGCTGTTTTCGAATAACATCCATCATTTCTTGTATTTTGGTTACTACCAATTCAGCAATATCACTGTAAAGAATAACAAATTCAGTAACAGTATTGTTGTATTGTAAACAAAGAATTGCGCAATTAATTTAATATGTTCAAGGAATAGTTGATCTCTTTATTAATCATAAAGAAACTGACAAACTAACTTAATTTAACAGGAAAGTCTATTATGTAATCGATTACATAATAGACTACATTGATTACATAATTGATGTATTTCTATTATGTAATTGATGTACAATGACACAATTTCCATTTGCAAGTCACTACATTTCATCTATGGTAAGCACAGTGAGACTAAAGTTGTACATAACTACAATAAGCCAGTGATGTGAATTTTTTTGCGTTGTTAAAGAGTTGAAACTCAAAAAGATAGTTCAGCCAAAATAGCTACAGAGATGCAAGAAAAAAACAAACTTGTCAGAGAAGACATAGCTCAAACATAGCCTGGAGTAAACCCATTGTACCTTGTGTTAAACTAAACTCTGTAATATTTTATTGTTTGCTCCAGATGGTCAATTTATAAAAGGTGTGTTTAATGATTTATCGAAAAGCAAAAAAAAATTAACATTACAAAAACTGCAAGCCAAGATGCTGACTTCTAATTCCCAGCTCTAAATTAAAGCAGCAACATACTTACTCAAAACACACTAGTACATTGTGTATATTAATACTTACATTTCATCTTTAACTAATGTAATAAGTACCTCTTCAACTCCAATACCAGTACCAAGCTATGTATAAGAATATAAACCAGTATACATACATACATACATACATACATACATACATACATACATACATACATACATACATCAATACATACATACATACATACATACATATATATATATATATATATATATATATATATATATATATATATATATATACATACACACACATATATTATGTATATACATATATTCAATACATGTTGTACCTTAGTAAAGAAAATGTGTAAGAAATTAGCCTGAGCTAGGTACATGTGACATCGAGAACTTGGCACTTTAGCAAATACTTCTAACACTTCAGAGATTTTAACATTCAATGTACTATAAGAGAATATATATTTCAATTGATTTTATTTAAAATCACCAAAATTTTTATAGAACATGAAGTATTCAAGTCCTTTATAACAACAAGCCAAAAACATTATGAAATAATAGATCAAAATGTTAGGACAATTTTTATAGTCTTGTTTCAATTAGTAAATGATGTTAGAAGTAAAAGAAAATTTCTACAATTATGAGAGCCTTCAGATTATAAATTCTCTAAATGTTAGCACTCAAATCTTAAAAATAAGTAATTATGCACTGTTTGACAATTTTGGACAATACAAATGTCTTGTGTATAAAATAGATAATTAAAAGAGTTAGTGTGTTTATGGCATGTGTTGAAGGTTTGATACGTATAGTAGAATAAAATTAAATTTAAAGTAATGAGGGGCTTGTTCAGGCTTGCTCCAGTTTATTATAAATAGACAATAACTTACTAGTCATCCACAGTTAGGCATGCCACTAATAGATCAACAATCTACAATCAGATAGAGATCAATATACATCTTGAGTACATACAATACATAAGTACATGTATAGGGTATACAAATAAGTATTATAATATGACATTAAAGTTTTTAAATTTCTTCAAATGTATTTAAAAAACAATTGCAAGTATGCAAAATAAATATGCAAGTAAGCATATGTTGAAATGAATTTAAATTTGTTGCATTCTATAAAAGTTATTTATAATTGCAATTATTAAGTAGATATTAACTTACATGACTATTTCGTAACATTTTGTTACGAGTCTTTTGACTATGAGGAGACCCTTCTTTCATCCAATTCAATAGAAAATCCAGAACATCTAATAACTCAACCTGACTCCCAGGATCACCAATCTATAAATTAAATATAATATTAATAGAATTATGTAATGATTAACTACAAACACACATAGATAACCATTACTATATGAGTACATGCAAGAAAGCCATGTCATAATGAAGTATATGTACATGTGTGTAAACATGATCAAATTCACAAAGGGGTTAAAAATATAATTGCCATTGTCTATGGTTGTGAATACAGGTAGCAAAATAATAGATAGGAAAAACAAAATACAATTATTTCTCTTAAAAATACTAAAGGGTTAATTTTACACCAATATTTATAATGTATGTTATCTCGGTCAATTATGAAATATCTATTATAATAGTAGAACAGAAATAAATAGAATAGCAAAAATTATATCTTAACTTGTCAACTGAACTAAAGTAGTCATATTATAATATACTTACTTTTTGGTCAACTCCTTCAACAAAAGGCTGTTTTGACTGCAACATTAAAATATAATATTAATAATTATATCTTAATAGTTATTAATTGACCTTCTGTAAATAGTGAATGAATACATCTTTAACACCTTCCAAATAATAAATATCATGAACAAGAGCAGCTTTAACCTAATAATAAGAACATACACATGTCATTTACATGTACATATATATGTATAATTGATTTGTTATTTATAGTTAACAGTAAATAAAAAGAAATAAAACAAATTATATAAATGTACTTACTTCATCGATACAAAACAAATTTAAATCATCGCCTTCATTGAGAATTAGCTATAAAAAGACATAATTATAAAGCAGTACCTTATATAGAATATAGCTTTACTCACAAACCCTATCCTATCCCACTACGTATAAGGGTATGGCAAATAATTACAAAATATCTTAAGACTTCTATTACTCATAATTATACAATAATTTGGCAATTTTATAATTTTTAATAACTACCACCACAATCTGTAATTTGTAATGCCTAATATTAGATTGAAATGGGTGTAGCTCAAAAATGACTAAAAGAATATTTCCTGGATCACCCACCTACTGAAGAGAAACAACAACTATTTAGACCACCAAGTAGCTAGATGACTCTGAAAGGCAGAGACATAGCCTTAGAAACATACATCACTGGCTTCCGAAAAAAGTAAAGAGCAAGTATTGTTACAAATAAAGAAATCCAGAAGATCAAACCTATCCCCACAAGAGAGAACACTAAAGGACCTCCCCAACCAAGATGACATCATTATAAAAAGAGCAGACAAAGGATCAGCTGTAGTCATCTTAAGCAAAGATTATATTACTGAAGCCAACAAGCAACTCAGTGACACCAGCTTCTACCAAAAACTATATAATGATCCAACCATGAAATGCTATTTCCAAATCAGCCAAGCCATAAGGGAAATGCTCAAAAAGGTTCCATTGACAGATACACCAAAGACTTCCTTTCTACAAAACATCCAAGACCACCATATTTCAACCTACTACCTAAATCCACAAACCAGGTAATCCAGGACAACCTATAGTGTCATCCAACATCATAGCCTTTGTGTGTTTGCACCTCCGTCCATTAGTCACTATGATTCCATCTTATATCAAAGACACAACAGATTTCCTTAGAAAACTACAGAAACTACTCCCACTCCCCAATGGAACAATACTTGCCACCTTAGATCTCTCATTTAATAAGCTACCACCAGGAAACCAACAATGCCAACGGAACATATATAGAACCTGTGCTATTATCATAACAACAGACACATTCACTAGCCATAACACAGGAACTGCCTACAAATGAAAACCATGCCACTTGCACCTCCACCAATGTAATATACCTCATCAGTTGTACAGCATGTGGCTTACAATATGTAGGTGAAACAGAACAACTACTGAGCTACTAAATGAATGGACATAGATCAGTTATCACCAACAAAAAAACTCAGAGAAACCAGTAGCCAAACATTTCAACTGCCTAGAACACTCCTTAAACAACATGAAAGTGATGGTCATAGAGGCTCTCAAAGCCAACGATGCCATCCTTCATAAGGTCAAAGAAGGCAAGTGGATCACAACAATAGATACTTGCTTTCTTTGTGGCATGAACCTCAGACATGACAGCCTTAAACATTCTTGTCACATGCGAGCCACACCCTCAAAGTTCCACCCACAATGCAAATCACACCAACAACAACATGTTTATCAAGAAAGTACCGTACCATCTAACTACAAAAGGTCACTAATTTGTACCAAAGTATTAAAAGTACATCCCAAATAAAGTCACAACATTTGACTGCATAGGTAGGCTAAGTAGACACAATGTTATTATACCAGATGAAATTATAATGACAGTCACTAAATCACTAAATTCAGTACACACGATTAATAGTAGACTTAATGATTGAAAAGATACATGTGACCAACTCAATGTTAATAAGTATACTTTAAAAGTGCTTACATTATACCACTTGCTACCAATCTTTTTCTTCTTAGCAGACTCTGTATTCCATGTGAAAGATTTATCTACATAAGAGAAAAATTAATAACGAGAGAATAACAAAGATTTAGCAATAAAACAAAATACAAACAAAGTTATCTCATACAATAGTTGTTCAATGTTATTATTATATAGTAATAAGAAATATTATGGAATTATATAATTACTGTAATTAGACATGTATGTCTACATATAAAATTATGGTCATTGATTATAACTCGTATATAATCATAAAAATTGCAACATATCATAACAGCCATACATTATGCATGTACTGGTATTAAGAATTATGACATATATTATACAGTATATTAAAAGTATTAAGGATCCTTACCATCTAAGGCCAAGTACTTGTAAATGTTATGTTTCTTAGATATAACATATATGAGTTTAATACTGTTTCCTGACATCACTTCATCTTTATTAGTCTATATTATAAACTGATAAATAAACGACATTGTGTGCTACATACTTACTCCTTTCTCTGGCACTATTACAAAGTTATAGTCAAGACTGGGATCTCCCATATCAGCTAATGTAACCTATAGTAATGATATAATGTAACAAATAGGGCACAATGTAATTAATGTACATAGAAATTATTTAATGACATGTCTACCTTTCTTTCCATATTTATAACATTTCTACCTTTCTCTCTAGGCTCTTTTTAATTGTGGAGGGAAGTAGGCTATGTTGTGACTATAGCCTTGTACATGTACATGTATTTATGATATCATTATATAAGGGCTAATAACAAATGAACAATAAAAAGCTCAATGTTATATACTCTGACCACTTTAAAGTTGACAGTGATTTTGTGGAATTTCAGTAATGAAGAATGTTATCAAGTACTACTTTTGGGAACAGCTATCAGTCTTGTTTTACGCATTTTAAACAAAGTTTCAAGATATATTGAATGAAACAAACCATTTCTCTTTAGTTTATTCTTCACCAGAAATATAATCAGAGGTGAAACTCAAATTGGACATAGTTTATCTTAGACTAAAAAGTAATGGTTTGTATCATTGCATTTATGTATTAGAGTTTGCACTTTTTCTACAGGAAACATCTTATAATGTAAACAGTGACAAGAGCAGTAAGCAGAAATTAGTACACAACTACAACAAATTATGAAAATTAATTTTGTATGTTATAAGGCAACACTCATGTCGTGTTAATGACACACCTTAAATTTACAAAGTACTGCAGTACACACCAGTTACAACTTAAATTGAACTTTGTGAGTCACTTACAACTTAACTTGAAGAACATGTAAGGTCATAACTTAATGCTCACAAGTAGCAATGTTAGATTTTTTAAAAATAGTCTATACTAACAGTATATGAAACTTGAAGTTGTTACTGCACATAAATAGCTCTGCTTATCTTGGGGCATGGTATACTTCAATAGAAGGGCTCATGTTTCACACACAATGTTCACATGATAGTAAAAATCACACATAGTTACTACCATATTGGAAGTTTTTCCTGCATAGAGCATGTTGCTCTGACTTTTACTGCTTACACATGAAAAAGTACATTGATATCACATACAAGGACAGAGCCACAAATACATGTCTACTAACTAGTATACTGGCTTATCTATGAGCTACATGTGACACTAAGCTCAATTAAAGTTGCATCTGGTATGTACTGTAAAACAAAAATGGAAGCGAACCACCACATAACTTGTTTATCAATACTCCTAATAGTTTTGTGTTAATTAATATGAACCACCATTTAATATTTTCATATTTGCTTATATGATCACTTAAAAACTCTTACACTTAATGAAACATCTAGCGCCTCATCTTGCATTCTCTCTTCAAATTGAACTCTGCTTTGCTTAACAATCGCTATATACTTGTGTGTAGGAATATGTTTAATATGACATGTTTCCTCAAAACAAAATGGACTACCTGTAAAACACAAGACATTACTATTTTCATAAATTATGCAATGATTAATAATTATTAGTCATTTAGTTATTAAGCTGCTATATAACAAATATCAGTACAATAAATATAGTGTAACTGATAGCCACACCCTCTCAATTAGCTATTTGCTAGGCATATAAGTATCAACACAGTTTATCATGATGCTGTGCAGAGAAAGGCTACTATTTGAGAGTGGCATCTACTTAAGGAAATACAGTAGTTAATTAAGACATAAGTACATGCATTTATACCTATTAACTAGCAAGGATTTAACCATACAGATAACTTGTTTACCATCATATGAACTAGTAGTCTTCTCCAATTGCCACCAACTATCTCCAGAAACAGGAGGAGGTTGTTGAATACCTTGTAGACCACGTTTCTTTCTAGCTCCCACTAAACAAATTTAAAGCATGTTTTAGTTCAATTGAATATAACAAGATCTAAGTACAATCAACTATTATTATTAATGAAGTATTAGTGAAGTAACTGAGCAATTAGTTAAAAAATTTAATTAACAATCTTTTTGTTATCAGTACTATTATTATCTATTATCTCAAAGATGTAGCAAAATGTGACCAAATTCAATAAAGTTTACACATTGTAGTTACAGGAATGTCCCAGTAGACTTAGCTTTATCTGATACTATAAAAACTATCCTAACTAATAAACGTATGGATCAGATAATGTATACACATATATTTATAAGTAGTAATTTTAGGGTCAAGGAGATAATATACAAGCCAATAAGATGATTATTATATATCATAGTTTTAGGTATCTTTAGATATAGTATTGTGAAATCATAATTTGATTATGTCTAAATGCTTGGTCAGCATAATATTACAACATTAAATGTATAACAATATTAAATGCATAATATTACAATATTAAATTTTTAAACATACTACACATAATTATGTTTTAGTGTGCATTGCAAATTTAACTATAAGAGAATACACATAAATGGATATTCTTAGTCAAAACACATACTTGTTTTGGTTCTTACATAAATTTATAGACTGAATTGTTGTTCTGTTACCTTTAATAGGAAAAGTATGATCAATAATGCCAGATAAAACATCAGTCACTGTGGAACCACTTCCAGCAAGAAAAGCTCCTAATTCCGTGTTATGAAACCTAACCACACTTCCTCCCTAGGAGGTAGGTAGGGAGAGAGAGAGAGAGAGAGAGAGAGAGAGAGAGATGCAATATGCAATATAAATATCATATTATAACCACTTACTCTGATTGTTTTGGGAACTTTGGCAGTTTCATTACTAGTTTGCAAGTAAACAATAAAGCAAGACTCAGTCACTGCCATTTTTAACTCATAACTATACAAACATAACTCTACATGGACACTATTAACACTATATAAATAATTATACCTTTGAGTTAATGTATTACGAGCACATAATATATGATAACCCTTTTGTTCTACTGATTCCAGCATTATACCTTCACCTGAACAAACCTAAATATGAATAATGGTTGATGGTCAATGAATATTATTACAATCAGTTAACAGTCAATAAAAAGGTCATGTAGTCATAAAAATATAATTATAGAAACTTGCATTATTAAGACTTAGACAAAACTGAAAGAATGCTATATTTATAAATAGTAACTTTACTAACTTACAGAGTCTCCTCTATTCTTTCGAACTGGCAAAATTCTAAACAAACAGGAGTCATTAAATTTTTCTTCAAGAGTCGCCTACAAATTAAGAAATTTAATACATATATAATTATAGATATATACATACACACACACACACACATATATATGTATACATGTAATAACTATGTAAGTATAATAATCAATATTACAACTATTAGCAATACTATTAAGTAGTATGTCTTGTTTATAAACATATATTGTACAGAAAAACAATCAGCACTGACACCTAATAGGGTCATATTATGTTGGATATTTGTTCTTAATATTATATTGTGTACAACATTATTTAAATGTCTTACAGGATTACTCTCTGTGCCACTGCTCAATACTGAAGGAAGACAAAGATATTTCTTAGATGCTACATGGAGTAGCTGCATGTGAGAGAGAGAGAGAGAGATTTATATATATATATATATATGTATAGAGAGAGAGAGAGAGATTTATATATATATATATATATATATATAGAGAGAGAGAGAGAGAGAGAGAGAGAGAGAGAGAGAGAGAGAGAGAGAGAGAGAGAGAGAGAGAAACGTGTGTGTAAATCAAAATTAAGAACAAAAACATTCATACCTTTATCTTTCGACCATAAACCAGTTTACGATGAATGCATGATCTGTCTTCTTCCTAAGTTTAATTGAAAATAATGTCAGTAATTAAAATTAAAATATTATCTTAAATTTTAAAAATGACAACCAAGTCATATAGTCAGTGATATACCAAATCACAATGCTTTATTTATTTAAGCACAAAATAAACGTGTCCAACAATTAAGTCAAACTTATAACAATTACTAATTAAATTAATACATACTAATGTTAGAGTTTGTTTATATTTATAAATACATAATGAATATTATATATATGTATATATATAATTATTATAAGACTATATCTTACTTTGGTGACAGTGAGTGGTGACATGTTTTCAAAACTAAAAGATAATATATAATAATAATATTTGTTATTTAGTTAGTTAACAAAGTACAAGAATTATATAACAATAATAAACAACATACTCAATATCGGCATATTCTGGTAGAACTTGAAATGACAGAACTAAAATAAAATAAAGAAATGAAATGATTTTATATCAAAACTCAACACATTTTAATTCAAAGGTCAAAGTTTACTAAGTCAGCTATATAATAACAACACTGCTATATGAGGTACATTGTATTAAGAAGTATAGATGTCCTAACTACAAATGAAGAGTTGGTTAATATGGCATAAAAATTGCATTCTCTAGTTTATGTTTGCACAAAAAAGTGGGTGGGATATTCTGTGGATAATTTGTGGGCCACTTTTTGCCTTTAAAAGTACAATAAAAATAACCAATTAATATATACTTACAGTGGATATTGGTGAAAACAAGTCTGTCACTCGGATATATTGTTACTTTGCTAAATGTTGAGCTATAGAAATAAAATAATAATGACTACTAATACAACATAGGCTTTGCCAAGTCATAAAATCTAATACAATCAGTTCAGGATCACGTTTAATAAACTTTCCTCAAAATCCATGGACAAAGAATAATATTTACCAATAACATGATCATTGTGTTTTATTTTTAGACTACGAGACAGTCAAACTTGGAACCTCATCCACAGATGCACTTATATAAGCTAAATAACCAGTAGTCTACAAAACTTATTGCAATAGACTATAACAAACACAGCAGTATTACTGACTTACCTTGGTGGCAATGAAAAGACATATCCGTTCGCTTCAGGCCACGAAAGGAGTATAGTGTCTCCCTCGTAGATGGGAGAAACAGCCATCTTCTTATCTAATCATCAAAACTCGTATGACAGTTAATACTAATGAATAAAATTATTTAATGACACATTTCTGAGTTTTAATATTATATTTATTTAGATAACACGATGTACGACTGGTGAACGAGACTCGTCATATCTCTTACATTCCTATTGTAGTGATTTAATAATGCTACTACTAATTTCTTAATTTCTTTGTAAATATTGATTAGAGTGCTAGCCTAGCTCTTTCTAAGTTATGTGTACAGCTGTACATATTGTTGAAATAGTATCCATATAGTTATTGTGGGTGGCTGAAATGACGCTAGGGAATGAGGGAGGTGGGACTTAACATGTATGGTATATTTTTCAAAGCACGTATGTATATAAACCTGGACTGGTTGATGTTTATGTTTGATCTATTTATCTAATTTGTTGGTCTTTATTAGTGAAGCCTTACCTTAAACTGAATGCCTTTATATCAAAATAAAACCATTCTTTAAAATGCATGTGATATATATATATATATATATAATGATGATGTTTTATTAGAAAAAGTCCATAAATAAGGAATTCAAACAGGTAGCAACTTTATCTTTGCACAGAATAGCACATAACAAACTGTCTTGTAACCATCCTCTAATAATGATGTTATTATTTTCATTAGAAATAGTACTATAACTGATTTAGTATTCTAAGTAATGTAAACAACTTTTTTGTCTTATGAGATAATGACATGGGACTTTTATCAATGTATTATTGATGTTGAAACTGGTATTTTGCATCAAAGTAAGCTTCATTAAAATTAGGAGAGTGTTGAAGTAAAAAACTCTATACAATGTAAAAGACAAATG
This sequence comes from Xestospongia bergquistia, assembly GCA_963965975.1. Taxonomy (NCBI): domain Eukaryota; kingdom Metazoa; phylum Porifera; class Demospongiae; order Haplosclerida; family Petrosiidae; genus Xestospongia; species Xestospongia bergquistia. The sequence continues at coordinate 10,480,141 of OZ014412.1, read as the reverse complement.
TCATACCTTAGAGCTAGCTATTATCTCCTTGAAATATAGACTATTGTAGCACTGTTAATTCTTTTATGTCCTTTTAATACTATATTTTAGTTAATTTACTAGTCGTATTGTCAATATTGAATAGATGACAAATACATCACTTCCCATTCCATGCAATCACAATTTATTGAGGTCTTAAGTCAATGTAATCATACTATATATAATTTGATTTCTTTGGATGTATATGATATATAGGGATGATCCTATTATCACTACTGCTACCTTTTTTTATGGGATTGATACTATCTATAGCACCTTATGGTATTCGTGAGGGATTAAGGAAGACAGAGGACTGTGATGATGAGAAAGAGAACACTCTAGATGAAGTATCATCCACTATACCTCCACTGTGAGTGTATATTACTAATTCATGTCATCTACTTCATTGTAGGATAGAGAGTGATAGAAGAAACAAATATACACTTTCTCTGTTATTACTGATCTCTCGGAATTTGTATCCAGGTTTCTTGTCATAGGTGGTCGTTTAGTTTACTGGTTACCTTTCATTGAAAAAGAGTAAGTATATTTTAATCTATGAGCATCTCAAGGTCTGGGGACCTTGTACATATACAGTAATTGTCAATGTGTAAATAGAACCTTCTACACTTAGGAAGTAAGTATTACTGACTTGCCTGATTTTCTTTTTTATAAATCAATCATTTTGTATATTCCCCTTACATTTGTGTTAGAATATTGTAATTACATAATTTCTTTCTTAGTTATAATCCACACATTGTTCCAGCTCATCCTGCTCTTACATTAATATCTGTATCTGAGCAATCTATTACAAATACTTTCTCTAGAAGATTAGTCACGATGGAAAAGTCTGCTCCATTTGATCCTTCATCAGTTAACAATGTAAGAACATTTCTACACAAACCTATATATATATACATATATATATATATATATATATATATATATATATATATATATATAGGTTTATATAGTCCATAATTTGATTGCTATATTTTCTTTCATAGTTGATCACAGATACCAGTAAACTTGAATTGCTCCACTTTGACTGTTTCAGACAAAAATATTTCAAAAAACATTAACTTATGTATTATAGATTTATTATAAATAATATATATTATATTTTTATTTGTCAAAAAAATCCCTTCTATTTATATATATATATATATATATATATATATATATATACATGTTATTTCATAATAATGTCCAATTACATTGCCATATCTATACACACTCATTAGCAACATGCACACACAATAAAGTACTAAATTAGGTCTTGTATATATCTATGATGACATAACAGCTAACAGTGTTATTGATTTATTGCCATATTTTGATATAAGTCTACCTGTACTTTGGACAATATGGACCTTTTCGTGCTAAAAAGGAAGGCTCTTGGCTGACAGTGTTTGTAAATCTATTAGTTTCCTACAATTATGTACAAAAAGTATTTGTTCTTGCTCAAACTCCATTCCCTTTCAGATGTATCTCAAAAAGCTTTTATGACTTATTTTATGTGGGTCATTTTGTATGTTCACAATTAACAGGTACATATTATAATTGTTTGAGCATGTGCAGATATTCACAAACAATAGGTAATAGGGTTTATTGTATAATACTGAAAAGGATCAAAATTTACATTCAATACTGTGAAAAACAGTTTCTATGTATATACTAGTATTATTGTTATCTCTACAATTTATTCAAACAAAAGAAAATGGTAGTCCTAAAATGATTACTAGCTAAAAGCAATGAAACAAGAAATCAAACAATACTATATTAACTATTTAATGTTAAGTCTCAATTAGTAGAAGGTTTGATTTTCCTTTTTTCTCCTCCAAGTACTTTAGCTTTACGAACTGGGAAGAACTCAGTTGCACTTCTTTCATACTGTGTAAGTAACAGAATAAAAGCAGACATTATAGGGGTCTTCTATTTATATGTACCCCATATATTATATGTATATATTATATATATGTTATAGATAACTTACACAATTATAGACATATTTTTCCATAGCATTGTGATCTTGAGTTGGTATTGACATAACATGTAGTATGTAATAAATGTAACTATAGACATTATGATCATTGTGATAATGTTCCCAAAATCCCTACAAAAAGGGCAAACTTTTAAGGTAACACTATTTAAAATAAAGTATTAATGATATAATAAATATAGGTAATGAATTATTAATAGTTTAATATTTCCCACTTCAAGTCTAGTTGTGTTCCCACTAAGTGGACTTGATTATACAGAGATCAGGTCTATACCTTTCCTTGAGCACCTTCTCTTTCAAATGTATCATTCTCAATACCACAGATAAAGCAAAAATCTTTTTGATCTCTGAGCGCTGCATCCTATTGTTATGATAAATAAGGTGAAGATTGTTAAGTGAACGTTATCAGTCTTACCCTCTTAGCTCTTAGCTCAGAGAACCTGTCCACTAGAATAGCAGTAATGAGGTTCAATCCAATAGTTGTAATGATGATAAAGAAGGTCAAGTCAAAGAAAGAACGCCAGAAATAGATCTCAAAATTCGTACCAATTTGACCAACATAAGTTGTAGGTATAGTCTGAAATAAACAGATGTTTAAGTGTTTGGATGGCTCACATTTGTTACAAATGTACACTACAATAGCTCAGTGTCCTAACTCTTGTAAAGTCTTAAATGAACTCACTGCTCCAAATGTATTCAATAAGCCTTCTCTTATCACAGTAACATAGCATTCCCACATTGTATTACAGAAGAGTGGAGTTTCAGGATTAAAAAAGTTGTACATCAAAGCAAATGAGAACATGGCATAAATCAATAGCAATGCTAGAAGGAGCAGTCCAACAAAGATAAGCTGCTTAGCTGAAAAGTAGAGAACAAAGTCAAGTAACTTGACTGTCTTATGAAATAATAACTTACCTTTGCCTGCTACAGCCTTCACAACATGCTGAATTACATCAATTTTAATGAAGATATAAGGAAGGCAAAAGCAGTAGAAATATCCAGATATCAGGCCCAGAAAGGAACAAATTGTGAAGAAAATACAATATATTGGATAAATACTGAAGAAATAAATATCAAAGCATTGGCTATCTTGAGGTCGTTCAAAAGTAAAAAATCCACGAAACATAACATCATTGAAGTCAGCACACGGATGACTCAACCACTTGTAGTGCGTTGCCCACACTTTCAAACGATACCTGTTATTAACAGTAATTATCAAAGGATGGTATTAATCTGCTTGACTACTCACAATTGTGCTTGAACCCAATGAATAGTGAAAATAAAGTTAGGAGCTTCTTTGAGGAAATATTCAGCCAACATCCATAAACTGAATCCAAGATGAATTATCCCAAGAATATTGCGTAGAGTATCATACCAAGAAGGAATGCTAGGCCAAAAAACAAAATCAATGGAGGCATTCTGTTGTTGTCTGGTCAAATTCCTAAAAGAGAGGAATGGAGAATGAAAGTAGTAAAGTACATACTGCTCTAATAGTATTCAGATTATTAGTGTATTGAGCATAAAGGACAATATAGCCATATAAACTGATGTAACAGCATAATAGTAATAATTTCAACTATGAAATCTAATTTACAGCAAGCACACTAAATAACCTAACTATATCATCAAAAAAGGAACATAAACAAGAATATAATCAAAAATATTAATTAATCACTATTTGTAGACAAAGAGCATATGCTACTATTTTGATCATAACATAAACATGTAAACATTTTGTCATGTGCATTCCGCCACTTCAAATTTTTGTTCTTAGATTTGATATGTACATACTTGGTTATAATTAATTAAATCTAACAAGATATCTTACTCCTTAGGTATCCTGTAAAGAGCAATAACAAAAACATTCAACAATATTGTCAAGAAAAACAGAAACCAGTGACGTTGAGTTCTATCGAAAAAAAAATATAATAATAGCATTAGAAAAACTAAATGACTCACGATGCAAATAGGATTGCTTTCAATAGCCAGTACTTCCTAATACGAGCCTAAATAATAAATAATATGAAAGATATTCTAAATATTTTCCTTTAGAAATGTGTTATGTATAAAGATGTAGGGACTATATAAGATCACTTGTAATATGAAATGACTATCTTTTAACAGAATACTTATATGTGTGACATTATCTTTATGACACTATAATATAATTGTACTGATATATAAATTATCATTATGAACATTGATCTAGAACTTGAGTAAATGTTGTTTAATGATTATTGAAATAATTGTGGATCTATCTATCAGGCAAATTATGTGTAATCAAGGAAAGAGCTGATACAATGTAAACATTAGGTTAGGTGATAAGTGATTATTCTTATCAACTTTCTGTTTTTGTACTGGTGGACTACTGATTCAGGTAGTAAATACAGTGTTCCATATAAAAGCTAAATTTCCTTCTATTGTCAGTATCTGATAGTAATGGTATTACAACAATTGCTGTCATTTTGAGTTGCTAATATATATTACATGTACAAATTCTACTTTATTAATTCGGTAGTTTATCACCTTATGCAAGTCATTTTTGTATACAGATTTAGTCCATTCCAACAAATCTTTGACTTTGTCCTCTATTGAGTCACGTTTTATATCACTTTGAATCTTGCTCTTCTCATCTTCAGACAATGTTCTCTATGAAATAAATTACAAGGAAACGATAAAGGAAAAATGTATAATTTACACAAATATTTCCACATACTTTAGAGTTAGTGGAACATGCATCATCAGTTACAGTTATGTGGTTCAATTGCCTACCTTACTTTATTATCACATGTATAAATTAAAATATACAATGAAAACAAATATACCATACACATAAAGTGTGACCCAAAACAGTGCCTGGCACACTACATGTACAGTAGAAACTCTTAGCAGCTAAATGTAAGGGATTAGGCTAAACTGTTAATGTTAATACTTATATTTTATTTCATATTTTACTGCACTTTCTTATGATTGGTACCAACCAGAACACACCATTGAACATTTTAGTTAATCTAAAAATTTGCATCTCAAATTTTGTGGTATGCAAGAAATTTTGCTGTTCCAACCAGTGATAATTTGCCTATGAAATTATTATTAGGACATATTATCTTGGGTGTGTTCTATTAACTAAACATGATTTGCAAGTCCTAGTATGATAAAATAGGAGTGTTGAGTACAAGTAAGCTTATCTCTATACATTTAGATTTACAGAATTTTTAAGACTTTCACGATAGTTACATGCACATGTCTATAGTACAGCCTAAGAAAATGCCTATCTCTCACTAAATAGCCTTGACTCAGTGATGACCATTTTAACAAAGCAATAGCATCAAATTTTAATCATTGCAAGCAATTTTTGGTTGCTATTATCTACAACATTCGCCTATAAATTATATTAACTAAAATATAGCCTGTAGAATAACTATATAATATAGAGGCTAAAAATGAGATTTACATGAATATATTGTTTATTAATAAAATCCCTTTTATTAATAGGAGTTAATATTATAGCTTACTTCATAATCAAAGGGAAAATAAACACGAGTCAACACTTCATTGTTATCTTTGGTTACATAGTTCACTTCAATACTGTATGTTCCTTCCTTGACAAACTCCAACATTTTGCTCTCATCACTATTACTGTCTTTACTATCTGTTGTATATACAATGATATTGTGTCATATAACTTTTGATTGCATTAATTTACTTACCAATTTTACCATATACATAAAAAATTTGACCAGTTAAATCTGCTATACTTCTCAAGATGTGATAAGATGCGAAGAGACTTTGTTTTATATGTTTCAATTCTTGTTCAGTATATGGTTGCATACTGGTTTGTACCTACAGTATATATATATTAGAGAATAAAACAAGTATCATAATTCCATTAAATAGTATATTTATAAGATAATAACTCACTACAGAGATATTGTACCAGTCTACCATTCTCATACGGATAAAGTCCACTTTAAGATCTTTAGACACAGCCAGTGTAATATCTTTACTACTTTTACTGGTCTCCTCTAGCATAACTCCCAACAACTCAATAGCTTTACATTGCATCTTAATATTCTTGTAGTCATCATTCTACAATATCATAGATTTATGATACATTGAACTTGATAAACGACATACATTATAAGGTTGCTCAAGAATAAGATTGATAGAGTCCACAACTTGGCAATTTAATGCCATGACTTGGTTGTCATAGTTACCAGCACACAGTTCAATAAGAGCCTAGATGATATTATTACTAATAATTATAATGATAAGGGGATTATATGTACTTGAATTGCTTGAGTTATAACTGTGACAGTTTGATTTTTAAAATTTGAAGCTTCAGACAATGTTTGAAGAAGTAATGCTATCTCTCCAACAATATTGATACTCTGAAAGAAAAAGAGAATGTTATTACTGTAAGTTATATAATTTCAGAATGAAGGCAACCTCTACCATGTTTGTAATTAAATATCTAATAACATGTTTGTAGATATCATAAGTAATAAAATATTTCTAAAAATTAATAAAACTTTTAAATGGCAGAAAAAGCATTTCAAACAAGACCATAGTAGGAATGGCAGTATGAAATCTCTACATAACAACTACAAATTAAGGAGAATTATACTTAATTATAGTGATAGGTAATTGAGAGTTATCACAATACAAAAATACATGTTATAAATATAAATATTGTAGAGAGAGTCTATTGTATGCATGACTATTATGTAAGAATTTTAGCGATTTCTACTCCAGTCTTGTTTGATCATGAGTATTTGTACTATCATACCTATGTCTATGATTTTTTTCTCCACCTGAGAGTCCTAAAATTGTTTTGGATAAAACTTATGTATGAGTCTGTCTATTTCACATTTCTTTAATGTATAGGTGTGTACAACATTTTGAGAACAATGAATGAAATAACAAAATACCACATAGGGTATACTAATGTGAAGTATGAAAAAATCTCATATCATTAATAAACACACTCAAACCAAAAGTTGGTCTCATATCTAAATCTTATAAAATCTATTACTTTGAAGATGCTCAAAATGAAGTAAATTAATCATAGCTTTCTATGTAAAAATCCATATGAATAGCTATGCTATAATTATGGAGTTAACAGAAGAAAGACAAAGAAGACAGAGCATTGTGTTATCTTTACATATCTTTACACTACTGCTTGCCAAATAGCATAGGAAGTTTAATCAACATTTACCAATTTCCTACATAATGTTTCCATGTATTATAGGACTTTTATATGATAGAACTGATAGATATGTTTCTACCAAGTCATCAAACTTTGTAATTAGAGTACACAGTTCAAGACATTCATGGAAGCTTTTATCTTATTTTTTATGTATACATTTTAAAAATATTAAAATTAAAGAGCCACATTAGATCATTACTATAATAACACTGCCTACTCACACTAACTTACAGAGCTACTATGTTCTTGTTGTCGTAGAAGATTTTGCATGTTCCTATTTTGTCCGTCACACATTGCCCCCACCAGATGTAACACAACTTTGACACGATCAAGAACAACCTCATCATTAGCTTCCTATATCAAATAGACATCAATATTACACAATAAAGACACTTTAATATGAAACTTATCATTAGTGAATATTAATAATATGTTATTGTAGGGTCAAAGAGAGCTTACAAGTTGGCCAGCATTAGATATAGAATATTGCTTCACTGTTCGTCCACCTTCATCTACATCAACATAATTTATTAATGAACATTGTTATTTTAAAATAAATCACTTGTTAAAGTTCCCCCCCCCCCAAAAAAAAACATCATTTTAAAAGCAATTCACCAATGAACCCACAATGTGGCTTTGTTAATTGAATATTGTAATGTAGTGTAGTATTATATATCATGAATATTATTATATCCTTTATGGTCAGGACCCCTAAGTAGTCTGTATGATTGTGTATATATAAGTGTGTTGTAGGGGTTGTGAGAAGGATTCATTATTCTAATTATTCATTATTCATATTATAACATTGCTGTGCTCAATACACTACATTGGCGATGAGGTGGGATTGTAGTTACGACGAAAAATGTTAAGAAAAAAGGAGCAGAGAAGTAATGGCTCATCATGGCAGATTTGGAGAGTTTGTCAGTGAACAAGAAGATTGGTCACCGTATATAGAATGACTGGAATGTAGTGACAGGTGAGAAGAAACTTGCTATACTGTTGAGTGTTTGTGGTGCTCGTACCTATCAGTTGATTCATAAACTCACAACTCCTGTAACCCCATCGGTGAAGTCATATGAGGACTTAGTGAAGTTAGTGTGAGAGCACTACAGCCCTAGAAGGTCAGAGATTGTCTAAAGATTTAAATTCAACTTTTGTATTCATAAACAAGAAGAATCTGTATCGACGTTCATAGCAGAACTGAGGAAACTGTCGAAGTTCTGTAACTTCAGGGACATGTTGGAAGACATGCTTCATGACAGATTAGTGTGTGGGATCAATCATCCTGGCATACAAAAGAGGCTACTTTCAGAGTCAGACTTCACACTAGAGAAAGCACTAGAAATAAGTCTAGGCATGGAGGTAGCTGACCACAGTTCAAAGGTCATTCAATCAGGTGACCTGAAGTTTACTGCAGTACAGAGAGTTCAAGCACATACAAGGGGATATGCCCATCCAAAACCCTAAATATTGGAGGGAGGATCATGTTATCACTGTGGTGGACAACACATATCTCACAAGTGTTGTTTCAGTGAGGCACCGTGTCATATCTGCTGTAAAAAGGGACATATAGCACGTGTATGTCGAAACAAAGATCGTCAACGAGGGAGCAGAGGTAGACAGCCAACAGAGAGAGCAAAACACATTTAAGAGGATAAACCATAGACAGATGAACAAGAAGACACATACACTCTGTTAAATGTTACTTCCAATTAGAGTAACAGCGAGTCTTAATGGAGTGGAAGTTGTTATGAGGTCGACACAGGTGCAGCTGTGTCAATACTCAGTGAATCAACATATAATCAATCAACTCTGTGAGGCAAATGGCAAGCTAGATTTAATACCTTTGGACATTAAGCTGAAATTGTATACTGGTCATCACATAGAAGTATTAGACTCGTGTTTAGAAATTGTGAAGTATGAAGATTACGAGAGAAAGTTGTCAGTATTAGTGGTTAATGGTCAAGGGCCGTGCTTGTTAGGACAAAACTGGATGTCAGAACTGAAACTGACTTGGAAAGTTATTGGTCAAGTGGAAGCAAGAGAAGATATTCAGGTAGTGATTGATAAGTACAGTGAAGTGTTTGAAGAAGGATTTGGCACGCTGAGAGAAGTAACTGCAAAGATACACATAGACCCACAACCTACACCTCGGTTCTACTGCTCACGTCCTGTTCCATATGCTTGAAGACAGAAGCTATAAACTGACAGTAAATCGTGTAGCAAAGTTTGACACGTACCCCTTACCGAAAGTAGCAACAGTCCTGAGTCCTCTCTATTCATTGTTACGCTGTCACTCAGTTTGGAAGTGGAAGTCAGCCCAAACAAGAGTCAGTTATTGAAGTCACCCAGACTGTTAGTTCACTATGACGGTTCTAAAGAACTAGCATGTGATGCCTCCCCTTATGGAGTAGGGGCCGTCTTGTCTAGACAAAACAACCGATCACCTTTGCATCAAGGACGCTATCAACAACTGAAAGAAACTACTCACAACTGCAGAAAGAAGCATTAGCCATCGTTGTGGGAGTCAGGAAATTCCATCAATACCTCTCAGGTAGGGGATTTATAATACATACTGATCATAACCCATTAATGCATTTATTTGGAGAACATCATGGTATCCCACAATTAGCATCTGCTAGAATCTAAAGATGGGCCCTAATTTTAGGTAATTACACTTATTCAGTACAGTATAAGCCTGGTAAAGAGTTACAATGTGTCGATGGTCTGAGTAGATTATCATTACCTGATACTTTAAAGTCTGTTCCCATCCCCCCGAAATTATTCATTTAGCACCTATTACAGTATCTGATACTAAATCATGTACTGCAACTGATCCTATTCTATCCAAAGTAGCCACATTAGTCAGTTGAGGTTGGAAAAATAACATTGGGACAGGAAAAGATTTTACGCCATATTCGAGGAGACACTCTGAATTGAGCATTGTAGATGGTTGTGTCCTGTGGAGCTCCAGAGTTATAATACCACCAAAGTTGAGGAACGTGTATTGGATGAAATTCACCAGTCTCACCCTGGCATTGTTAAGATGAAGGCCATAGCACGAAGTTATGTTTGGTGGCCGAAGCTAGATGATGACATTGAAAAGAAAGTTAGTAGTTGCGATGTGTGTCAGTTGAGCAGAAATTCACCACCTCCAGCTTTAATCCATCCATGGGTGTAGCCAATTGTTCTCAACGTTTGGACTTCCTGACAAGATAGTCACTGATAACGGGTCAGTTTTCACTAGTCAGAAGTTTGCAGATTTAATGGCTAGCAATGTAATCAGTCATGTCAAGATAGCTCTACACCATCCGTCCTCTAACGGACTTGCAGAAAGGGGTGTACAGATCTTTAAGAGAAACATGGAACATCAAACTACTGGAAACTAGCCAGATTTTTATTTAATTATAGGAAAACCCCTCATTCTACCATAACAACATCTCGAGTTCAATTATTAATGGGAAAAAAGCTCAAGGCACGTCTCGACTTACTGCATTCTGATTTACAAAAGAAAGTAGAGAACAGCGTTCAGAGACAGAAATACTCACATGATCAACATGCTCGAGTTCGACCCTCATTTAAGGAGGGAGACAAAGTGTACATTGTTAACTTTAATGATGGAGGTCGATGGATTGAAGGTATTGTAATTAAAATATTGGGTCCACTGTCATTTTTGGTGAAAACATCAAATGGTATCGAGGTGAAGAGACATATTGATCATATGTGAAGTCGAATTGTGTCAAGCACAGCATTTATGGATGACACATATTATTACCAATATAACAACTTGTCTACAACTTCACGTGATGCACCCATGGAGCAGGAACAAGTGCCAGAGGGCTCCCAATCAAGTGGATCAGTACGAAGGTCTACTCGAGTTGACCACCCGAAAGTAACTGAAAACTTAAGGAGAGAGGAATGTACTGTAGTGTAGTATTATATATCCTGAATTTTATTATATCCTAGGACCCCTAAGTGATCTGTATGGTTGTGTATATATAAGTGTGTTGTATGGGTTGTGAGAAGGATTCATTATTCTAGTTATTGGTTATTCATATTCTAATATTGCTGTACTCAATACACTACAAATACTGTATACATCAGTTCTTAAATGAAAAGGCTCATCTGTATTATAATTGACTTGCCTTCGTAATGAGGTCTACCCTCCTCCATTGCAGCAGCAGCATCTTCCGTCCGTTTATCCTAAAAATAGCATTGGATAATAATGACTATACAGTGTTGTGTGTGTAGGTGTATGCATGTATGCACATGTGTGTGTATTTAAAGTAACAGGGTACGCTATGACTATTTTGAATACCTTTGGGGTCCTACCAAGGAGTTCTATGTATTCCTAAATTGTTGACAATCACATGTTATAAAATCATAGATACTCTGGTCATTGAATATAACTGTTAAAAGTTAGCAATAATATTAAGTACAGTATAATGACAAGACGATATATATGTATATCCTTACTCTAATATCTTCACGATCTCTATCTGTCTAAAGAAGTGTAATTATAAAATAATTATATAATTATTACATTGAAAACTAACTACTATAGCTGAATATATTTAAAGCTGACTATGTTACTTGCATTTTGGAGTATAATGTATCACTATTACATTTGTATATAGGTTATTGCCCAACCATGAACTGAGGCCTGATACACGTGATGCTGAGGGCTGTAGGCTTGAGATGGTATATGATGCATTAAAAATAAATCATAAAGGAGGTTGGGCAACAATATATTTGTGGCTTGATACCATAGAAGCTCAAAAGTGTTTCTCCCTCCTATGGTTTTGAGGATCATGAATATACTTAACATATGTGGGTTCATGGTATAAACCTTTGGTGCTTGCTCACAGCACTGTATCTAGTAGCCTTGTACTCAGGTGTTTGTGAAATAAAAGAATGCCTGGTATATCTGTTTGTGCATGCACGTAATTTCCACAGATTTCTAGGAAAATAGTATACTCTAAGAATCCTTCATCTATTATAACATAAAAATTCCTTTTACCTTAATGATTCACTATCTATAATAGTTACCTAAAATGCAGATAGTAACTTCTCTGCTGCTCTACTCTATGGTCTAAAGCAGCTAGGAAGACTAAATGTATTTCTTTAAAAAAAAGCTTTCATCCGTATATGATGGAAAAGACATCTTTTTGTGGTCACCAACTGGTTTTGGAAAGATACTGCATTTCCAAGTCATCTCATTCATGATGTATCACAAGCTTGGTCTTGTTGGCACTGAGCTGTTCTGTGTCAATAATATGTCCTTTTATAGCTCTAATGATGGATCAACCAGTTATTCGCAAAGCCCAATCATTCGGATTCCAATTATACTGAACAATTCTAGTAATGCTTTTTTTCTTGCACTAAGTTTCTGCACATACAACAAATTCAACTGTTTGAAGCCAATACCTAGCTTGTGATCCATCAGGAATGAGAGGACTAGTGTAGTGATAAAACATTAATCCATCTAAACTCAATTGATTGATTCATCATTTTCTTTAAAATGTTGTCATTATGATCCCATCATAATTATTTAAATAATTATGCGCATACATGTAGTGAACAGGCATTCTTTTCTTTCACAAAGATCTTGGTACAATGCTATGTATCTAGATACAGTACTGTGATGTTACTTTATTTAAGCAGCATTTTGAACTTCTATGGTTTTGTGTCAGAACATATGACAAAGTTAAGTTAGGTCATATACATAATTATTACTCACAGATTCAGGTGTTTCCAATTGAATTTTACGACCTTGAGCTGGACCAATCTCTTCAGGTATTGCTTTGACTATCTATGTGATACAAAGTGAAAATTTGATAATCATTGATATTTGTGAAATGATAAATGATATAGCCATTGTATCTTTTAACCAAAAACAAAATTTTAAATAATCGGGTAAAAATATTATATTTGTTATAGCATATTTAACAACATACTCTGCCTTCAAGTACAGAGAGAGGACTATCAGGAGTGAGTGGCTTCACCAACCTACAAAATATCAGACAAACTATATATTACTGTATGTGTACTTTAACATTGCAACTATGTATAGTGATCTGCTGTTAATGTTAGCATAATTTAAAACATATATATATTATATTAAGGCATTAAGCAAAATTCAAAAATAATTGATGGGAGGTAATGTCAAACATTCAGTGAGTGGTTCTTGAGATAAAAAGAAACAATTTTATCATGGATGTTTTACTCTAGTAGTTGGAATGTTCAAGATAATATTAATACTTTACACAAAACATTCCGTGTAATTTGAGCAAAATTGATAAAAAATCAAGCATTACTAAATAGTACAATAGGCCAAGTTTGAGCATAATATAAGCATGATAATTATCCCAAGTAAAGCTGTGCAACAACTAATAGTTTCCCCTCTTTACACATACCTTATGTGATGACCAAAATGAGATACAACAGAAGTTATTAATTTGTAAATCCTCAAAAAGAAATTAGAAGAATGTTCATCAAGTAAGCGAAGCATTCTCTCCTGAGCTTTCTCATTTCCATTAAAGAGGACTGCATACAAGAAAAATAATACTTGCACAGCGCAATCATCACTGGGATGAGGAAGATGGAGCATGGCCTATAAAGAGAGATACATCACTAAATACACAAAAAATATACACATAAAGTGAGTGTCTGTAGTACAGAGACTTTATATGTAGTACAATAATAGAAAGGGACTATAATACATTACTAAGGGAATATAACAAGTGATCGATTCAGTCTTTACAATAGAGGTGACATCAAAACAAAACCTGAAAGTATTAGTGTGTTCCCACAGTGTGATTTTTACATGTTATCCCACACAGTAGCCCTTTTTATTTATTGATGAATATAGCATATACACAGATTATGCTAATCAGTTCAATGCCTCCTTGTACAAAGTATTTATACATTGTGTAATAATATTATAAGTAAACCACAAGTTCTTACTTTCTCCTGAAACCCTCCTTCAACAAATCCATTCTGAAGTGGCTCTACAATATTTGGATATGACCTGCATATATTTGAACATAAGATATTATTATAATATTTAAATACTGACTCTATCCATGATAGTGTATAAGGTATTTTCTCCATTTGATTATACAATACTCCACATAAAACTTGTAATATTGTAGTTAGTACATCATTTAATTCAGCTCTCTCACGACTGATCAATGGTCGCTGTTGCTCTCGAAATAAAACTCTAGAAATAAAAATAAATTATTAATACGTAAAAGAACTTAAAAAGTTAAGATAACCAGAAAGGGTTTGGTGACATACACTGGGCTATCAATGAAAGTAAGCAACACTGTAACTAATCCACAAGAATGTACATAATTATAGGTTTTCGAGTATCACACAACAATAACTCAATGTACTATGTCTCCAGTACAAAAACAATAATGATGAGACATAGAGAGTCTTCTATTTAAACAGGCTATCAGTAAAACTTACTTAAACATAGCAAGAAGACTGCTAGTTTTCTGGATAGTTACAGTAGGTTTGCTGTAATATAATATGATAAATACATAATTAACATTATTGTAATATACCCTTCACTATCAAGAGTGATTTCATCAGTAAACAGTTCCACTAATTTTATAAAACTTGGTCCACCAAGTAAAAGACCTGTACTATCTAGCAGATCTGTAGTTAAGAGGTAAAATGTTAAATAATACAACAATGCTATAGTAACAATATGTTATTGATATACACGCAAGTCTTTGCTGATTATCAAAAAAAATTTTATAACTAGCAACTGGAGGTCAAACTATCCAAAATTAGGTTAATTCCAATTCTATGTACAAACGTTACCTTGTTTTGTTTATACTACAATATTGTTATTCTTACTTCTATTTCTGTCACTATTGCTTTCTTTCAACTCATAGACAGTTTCATAGTTAGAAATAAAAAGATTTAATAGTTCATTTCCTTCAATTTCCTCTGCATTGTTCTCTTTATATTCTCTCATTTCCTCTGACTCATAGTAGTCTTCTCCCTTAAATTTAGTAACATCCTACATAATAAAAATATACATACTATACTTTAAACAACCATATGTAACCAGTTCACTCAATGAAAAAGCTCATAAGAGTTAGTCAATACCTTTAGTAGATGATACAATGTAAAATAGACACATTACTTATTAACTCGTAAAAGATTACTGTTTCCAAAATGTTTGTTTGTAATAAGGATCAAGAGACAGTTACTTATAAGACAATAACACATAACAGCATAATACATAAGACATTATAAGTTGAAATTTATTATAATTATATTGTTGTGGTTCTAAACAAAATATCTGTTAAGAATTCATAAAATATAATGATAATCTTTTCCTGAAGATGCACACATTACATGCTTTTTCTTGTCAATTAGACCATGCTCAAATTCTTACCATTACATTTTATATCAAGTAATTACCAATATATAGTGAGTTTGGGTTTTTATTTTATTTAATATTCATTATTTATGTATGAGTGGAAAAAATTTATAATGATAAAAAGTAAAATGAATTGTATGATAATATTCTTTAAACCATATTATGTTGGCTGATATTCTATATAATCTATAATACTAGAACAAATATTGCCTCTTCCTAGTCTGTTTAATTACCTGAAACTCTGGTGGTGGATTAGGTAAGACGTTAGTGATGCTATCAAGACAGGACTTCCAAAAGTGAGTATGAATAGGACTTGTCAAAAAGAGTTGTGCATTCTCTTCATTAATCAAAACCTATAACAATTGTAACAACATTAAACAGGTCATAAAAGGGACTTACTATAATAGCATGTCCAACTGACGTCAATAGCTCAATTTGAGGAACTAAAATTTTGTGATATTGTCGTTGAGATTGTACTCTGCCTTTATAAGCTGCTAATTCTTTACAAAAGGCTCTTACTAGTGGACCCAATCCATCAATAAAATAGAACAGTATAGAGTGGGATCGTTTTATCTCATCTTCAACCTGTAATAGCTCTGGCCAACTCTGGAAACAAAAAAATACAATTAAGATAAGGTTATAGAATGTCTTTATACGGTTTGCAAGTTGTGCTGTCAGACACACTTATAACTTGTACTGTAGTGTAGTATTATGAATATAATTATATCCTTTGTCATCAGGACCCCTAAGTGGTTTTATGGTTATGTATATATAAGTGTGTTGTATGGTTTGTGAGAACATTCATTATTCTAATTATTCGTTATTCATGTTCTAATATTGCTGTACTCAATACACTACACAATTATTATTCAATAACATGCTTATAAAATGTAAATGTTGACAATTTTAGCTCACCAATTTCAATATATGGTGGCTATATGGTATTCTAAAAACATTTATAACCTCTTTATCATATTACACAGACTATAGCCATATTATTATTATTATTATTACAGATATTTTCAACCACACAAAATATATAAAAAAGAATATACTTTAATAAAAATGTTAGGACTTTACAAACTTACAAGATGTAGAGAGAAAAGCTTTCTAAACTGATATTTGACAAGATCTTTTTCACTGTCATTTTGTAATGAGTCGGGAAGAGATAATATTGTTTTGATAAATTGTCTAATGTGTTCCCAGAAATTACTATAAAACAGAAATACATGTGTAAGATTAATGTATGCTTCATTACTGTTATGAGTTGAATGATCCTTACTTTTATGCATACAAAATATACTTTACATATGTATAAGTCCATGTCATGTATGTGTACATGTATAAAACATATACACTATAAAAATAATAATAATCACTGTTATATTGTTTTTAGTTAATCTTCTTACTCTCTCTCTGACAACTCATCAATAGATTTTAAAGAGTCTCTTGCTGTAGTGAGGTAGGCTTCCACAAGAATTTGGGCAAATGGAACTTTTCGTACAATATCCACATTTGAATTAGTTAAAATTCTGAGCAAATAAAATTACAATAGTTCATATTTTATTATATTTAAAATTATAGTTGATTCTAAACTGGTTTCATAGTTAGACACCCACTATACATATTAAACCAGTTCTAAATATAGTAACTAATAAAATCATTTCTAAAAACTCAAAACTATTTCTAAGAATAATGGAAATACAAAGTATACTTCACCAAATGAATCCTGTAGTTGACAACATACATTGTTATATATATTAACTAACCTGACCAGCTCATTCAGAGTGAATATATTTTGAGTTATTTCCTCAGTAACTCTACATTGTCCTTCACAACAAGCAGCTAATAAACTAGCAAGATTGAGTAGTTGTAACAATTTAGGATCGTTATTTGAATGCTATAATTATTAATAATAATAATACTCTGAGTTGATATAAGAACTGACAGTTTCTAATATAGCCATCCTCTCCTCATCATTTTCCTTTGTCATTAAACTACCAAAATGATCTGCATGAGTCTCTTCAAACATTTTTGCTATTGTTTCTTGATAAATTTTGAGCAATTGTATTTGAGGAATAGCCTTTGATGGCTACACAGTACACATACATCACGTTACGTTGTCTACAATAATTGTCATACCTTCATAACAGTTACAAGGGTTGTGAAGAAGTCTAGATATTCAGAATTATTTGAATCACCAGAACAGGCTAGTAAATATAATTGTTTAACATCTCCTTCAATTAATTCACGAGACAGATCAATCCTGTCAGTCATAGTCTGTAAAGAAAAGAGAGAACCGTAATATATAGTTTTAAGAAGTGTCCTTAAAGCTAAACAGAATACATTAATTTCTAGATAATGTATATTGTTGTCATGTTTGACATTTCTCTTATAGTGCCACTTTTATTGCATTGTCTTGCTAGAGGTACTCCCAACAAAGACTAATGTTGATTGGTGTGGTTACATACATGTAGTACTGTTAAATACATGTATTATTTGACTAGTCAAGTGCTCTTTATATCAGACGTAGTATGATACCTCAGTTAATAGCTGAGCTACAGAAGATACAGCAGTTTTCACTTTTAGTAAATCTGAAAAATTTACAAATATTTCTTTTTGTACCTATAGAACAGTATAACAATAGAATATATTAATTAGAGACATATGTAGTATACCCTGCTATTTCCACGGGCCATTTTCTGTAAAGTCAAACAGGAGCATCTTAATAGCTTCTCTTGATTTGGTGCATTCATAGTACTAAACTTCAATACATACCTCAACAAAGCTGAGAAAACACCTGTTGTAGTAAGTGACACATAACATTGATAATAATGGTGGCTGTTTTCTTACCAGTAGTATAAGCTATGTTTTGAGTACAAGTAGCCATCTCTGTTTCATCTTCTCTAATAATAAAAGCACCACCCATACCTTCAAGAGTCTCAGCAAGCTCTAATATATACATAGAATAGTTACTATAGCAACAGAGTTGAATGAAGTGCATTTAGATTTTAACATGCTTTAAACACAGATATATTGGGTCACATTATACATGCACATTGTACATTTATTATTATTATTATTATTATTATTATTATTACCTAAGTTATTGTACGTGTAAAATATAAGTAACAGTAATAAAATACAAGTTAAAACTTTTATTGCATAATTATAATAACAAATATTTTATGTATAATGAAAAGTAACAAAGTGAATACTATATATAAAAAGCAGTAAATTATTGGGAAGCAGAAGTTCGAAAAATTGATTCTAAAATTACAATTTTGTGAGTTGGAAATATCAAAAAAGGAGTAAAGTTTAGGCATGGCAGCATAAATTTTTCAAATATTTGATCATCAAATATCATATTAAGGCCCTCACCAATATTTCCCATTGTATATATGTGGCCTAATTTGGGAAAAACACACATGCTGTGCTAAAAAAACTTAAAAACAAATGGTTGAGCATACACTATTGCTACAAAGCCCTTTTTGTACATAATGTATAGCAAACTCAGTATCCAAGAAGGTCTATCATTGAAGTACTGGGATACTAAATTTGGTAAACATCCTGGTCTCATAGCAAATGCATATATGCAACTGTTCCTTCAAATTTTGTAGTTTCACTAAATTAAGTCACACATCATTTTCACTTCAATAAAGATGACAATATTAATATATTGAAATTGAAAATGCTTTATAAATCTTAAGGTCATTTTATGAAGTACTTATTATTAATTATATTACCTTCATTAGCAGTTCCTTGTATTAGACTACGTAGGTCAGTGTCCTTATCAATAAATGAACCAATACGCAACATGTCATCATAGATATCACGATCACCAAATACAATGTAAGATGCTCGAGCTTTTTCAAACACTATATGTTCTTTCTATATATATATATATATTAATATAAAATTAAAAAAATAATAGTATGTAATTGTGTCTTATGTGTATTAGAATAATCAAGTTCAGAGTTTAATGCCAATTCAAAACTAGTATTCAAAATCAACAGCTGCATTATTGTTTTCCTATATTTAAAGCTAATAGTTATATTCTCTTGTACAGAAACAAAACCTAGTATTTTTTATGCATATAAATGAAGTGGTCACATTCCCAGTACCTGATACAAATTCTATACAAATATTGCAGATACCTTGTAAACATCAAACAATAATTTAGCACTACAGACTCTAAGTTCATCATCTTCATATTTCATTAAATCTTGTAACACTTCAACAAGTCTTTTTCCTTCATCTTTTCTCACATCAAAGCAGCTGTAACGATCCACAGTGAAATGACCCAAAAGAGTATTATGTGCTGAAGTCAGAAACAACGTAGAACTACAGAAATGATATAACTTGTAAGTACAGTAGATGTGTACTTACAACAAAGTCTGGCGATCTAGCTTGGCTTGAATGTTATGTTCAAGAAGTTCTTTGGGAGATGTCAAAGCTTCTTCACTACTTAATACAATGTTCTGATGTCGACGTTTTAAATCATAGAGAAATTTCTATGTAAAAATACAATGTTAATAATTTACTTTGACTAACATTTTATTAACCCACAACAATAATTCATTATAGCATAAAAAGTTCACAACAAAGAATACAAAACTATTAGCAGCTAAGATCATATCTCACACCAACCTATTGCCATAAAGGAGGACAATATAATGGCAAATATAATACTTTTTATTTGGTCTTCCACAAGCTATTCTTCTTTATCTAAAGATTTACTTATAGTAACAATAAAGCTAACATAAAAATGCTCTTCTAGGAACAGCTAATGTACCACCAGGAATAGTGACAAGAAAAAAGTCATGACCATCAAAACTTCTGCTATTCTGTTTACTACACTACACAACCTTACTGTAATGGTCAGGTCAATATTCTGCCTTTTTAAGAGGCTTTCTTGGTTACTGATATACTTTAAAAAATAAAAAATAAAAAGAACAGTTTATGATCAAATGTAGAATACTACAGGTTAAGCAGTTTTGTGATATATATGCAGTAAGTTGAAGTACCTTGTTAACATCACACATACACTAAGTGTTGTAACCCTTGCCCACACAATAGGTGGCAAGGATTAATATTAATAACTTACTGCCAATGCCAAGTAGCATAATTGTTTAAAGAAGACATGGAGTATTCTCACCGCCCTACAAGTTTTAAAAAATATATGATTTATTGCTAAAACACTTTATGTGAAATTAAACCTTATTTTAACTTGAAAAATTTTTCTGTTATGTGGATTAATTTTATAACGATCACTATCATCAAATTCTGTGTCTACATAAAATAAAATAATAGTAAAAACAATAGTAAAAAGGCTCTCCATTTAAACATGTTTGTCATTAGATAAATAGACAATAACATGTTCTAAATACATTCTATAGCAGGTACTCTGGTCCTAATATAATCATAGTGTAGTGTGCATCCTTAATAAATAACAAATGTAATGATGAGGGCTGAACTAGAGAAGTGTTCTGATTTTAATAGTTAATAATATTTCATACTAATCCATAGTAAAGTTTAGAGAATGAGAGTTAAGAACACCTTGCATAAATTGATATAAGAAAGTGTTCTTCAACAGAAACTCTTCATGACACGTGGAAATAGTTGAGCAATTGTTCTATATTCCTTAACATACACAACTTGATCAGTAAGGATCTGAACAATACCATAATTCCTTAAAATTTCACACCTCTTATTACAAAAATAAATTACTTTTTTGTATATATGTGGGGGGAGTGATTTATTTATTTGCCTGAATATAATAAAAATATAAAGTATTCTTATTGGATGTGTAGTAAATCTTAGAACAACAGAAGAATCGAGGAGTCAGGTAAGAGAGACACCTTGCCCTCTCTTCCATATGACTTGCTTAGAGCCGACAACAAATCCTTTTCTAAGTCCTTAAGGACACTTTACAATCACTAGTACATCATATGGTAATGTTCTTAATTTGTCAAAGTATTTACAAATGAGAAGATATTCTGCGTAAATGACCTCTTTAATTTTCCTATTTTGTGAAAACCAAACTTGGTGAATTTTTATAATAACTGTGGCAGCATGTTTACTGTATACCTACTGTGAATTTTTATAATAACTGTGGCAGCATGTTTACTGTATACTTACTGTCACTTACCTTCAGAACATTTATCACTTTTTCCATCTAATATTGAAATGAGATGCTCTAGATCAAATTTTGACTCTTCATCTACATTCCAACAATAGCCATATTCTACCATAGGTTCTAGAGCAGCTAACATTTGATTGAGAAGCTCATTATAACCAGTAAAATGTCCAGTAGCATATAATACCTACAAGTACATAATATCAATTACTAATAAGGAATTAGATATTAGAGGGTCTCCTTACTTGATTTTTGCTAATGTAATTTTCAATAATTTCCATAAATGTAGCAATATCTGCACTATATTTGAGATCAGTTACTAAGTTCTTTGTCACATTAGCAGCTGCTAATGGATTAGGAGATAACTTCTCCCATAGCTAATTGTGTGGTATGATACATTATCATTATTACAACATAGTAGAAATACACAATTAAGTATAATATACCAGTTTAGAGAATAAAAGTAATATTTACATACTAAAGTCTTTTCATGTGTTAACTTTAGTCTTTCTTTTTCTACAATAACTTCAACTTTTCTAAAGTACCAATAGTACTTACTGTTAATGTAGTGTAAGTCTGCAATGAATGTATTTGACATTTCCAAAATTAGTAGAATTACTTATAAATAAAGTAATGTTATAAAGACACATATAAATTTGTGCATTAAAATATGACAGAGCCATTAAAGTGATTACAAGATCAAAGCAATTGTGAATAGACTTTATTTGCTAGTTGCTACACAATATTGAACTGAAAGCAAAAATTACAGAAGACACAATAAAGTCATTGCTACATGTAAATATACCAAATCACTTATGATGATTGACTAGCAACTATGTATTAGCTTCTTTTTTGCTTAAAATAGTAAACTATACATCCTTTTACATGTGAAAATCCCAGTATCAATGAAAAGAAATCAATTACCACTTACAAAACATTGCCACAAGTTATCAATATCAATTCCACTGTCATTAAAACTGGCATCCATATATACTGATATAACAAAATCCAAATAGGCTGATTTTACCAATGGATGAAGACTATCATTGTTAAAAACTGCCAGAGCTTCTTTAAAAAGAATCCACTGTGCCACTTCCTGTATCGAGTTCTTATTTACACCCTGTAATTGTTGGTATAATAAACCTGTTCTTCTTGACTATATAACTTGCCTTACAAACTTGACTAAAAAGTTTTAATTGAGCAACAAAAAATTTGAAATCTTTATTGTCAGCTTTGTCCTACAGAGAAAAATGTACATGTATAGTTAACAACATACATGCATAGTTACCAATGTACATGCATAGTTACCAACCAATATACATGTGTAGTTACCAACATACATGCATAGTTACCAACGTACATGTATAGTTACCAACATGCGTGCATAGTTACCAACATATGTGTATAGTTACCAACATACATGTATAGTTAACAACATACATGTACAATTGTACATGTATTTCTAAAACCTATAATCTGATAAATATAATAAATAAAAGTTGAATTAATACAATTTAAAAAGAAAGAAAGAAAGTATACAACATTATTAACAATAAGGTGTTGTTTACATTCACTGTAAATGTACTAGGATTGTTAAACTGAAATAGCTTAAGAAACAAGCCAACAGACTAAGCTTGTTTCTAAAAGTTAACTTCAAATTATTAACAAAAATTAAAAGAATTATAACAACACTGGTACAATACATATTTTATTTAAATATGATGTCATACTTACAATAGAGCACATAGCACTGAGGGGTTGTTCTCCTGATGTAATATTGTAATAATAAACTACATCATTATCTTTTAATTGAGTACGAAAAAATAAGTCCTGTAAAAAATTTAAAAAATCTGATTTATAATTACTTCTAATCATCAAATTAAACTAAGTAAACAAACCTTAAGATAAAACTACCCTATATTAAGATAAAGTTGTATAGATGTGTAATTGTTTAATGGAAATGTTAGTAATATTATAATTTCTTACTGGATCTGACTTGATAATTTTGTCACAAATAGATGCTGTAAGACATCAATAATAATAACAGTTTAAATACATGTATTATGTGTATATATTAACACATGGCATTTCTAATAAGAAATAATACATGTATAACTAAATTATTTAAACATTGATATAACATGACAATGTTCATAAGTCCTATAGCAATATATTAGACTTTAATGATACCTTGTAAACTTCTGATAGGATGACCACCAGTAAAACAAAGAGCACTTAATAAATTGAGTGTATCAGCATCCTATATAATAATATTTACAATATGTGATATATATATATATATATATATACAATAGTATATAGTGTATATATATATATATATATATATATATATATATATATATATTAGTAATATATTTATATAAGCATGAAACAAAAAAATGGAACTTGTCTTTTGAACAAACTTTATTACTCTATGAACAGTTACTATGTGCCTGTCTTGAACAGATGTCAATAAAAGATGGTATGCAGAGAGGACTCTCATTACTCTTCCTACCAGACTTCTAGTTAAAGATGGCCATATTGTAATAAGTTATGTATTGTTTCAAATTCTTTTATAAGAAAAGAGTTGTTTTCTCTAATCCAGTCACAAATGGTAAGGTAATTCAATAATGTTTAGTTGCTAGTATATTGGTATAACATATTAATAATGATAAAAGGCATACTTAATAAACATTTACAGATATCTTATTGGTAATACAGTGATATTACAATGTATATCATCTGATGATAGGGCTCACCAACTGTTTTCGAATAATGTCCATCATTTTTTGTATTTTGGCTACTACCAACTCAGCAATAGCACTGTGAAGAATAACATATTCAGTAACAGCATTGTTGTATTGTTGTATTGTAGTATTGTAGTATTGTAAGCATATACATGATATTTCTTTCATTAAACGCAGACTTAAAATAAATGACTGCTCTGAATAAACTTTGTAAGCTATAACTTTAATAAAACCAGACTCAAATTAAGGGAGACTGAGAATAGACTAAAGTTCTCATAAGTACAGAACCTAGTCCTATGAACTTTCTGTGTTAAAGCCTTAAAACTCAAGAAAATAGTTTAGCAATAGCTATACACATGCTAAAAAACATATTTGTCAGAGGAAAACATAGCTCAAAAGTAGCCTGGTATAAACTATTGTGCTTTGAGTTTAAAAATATTGCCTGTAAATATAAACTGAACTCTCTAGCATTTGGTGCTTGCTCCAGACAGTCAATTAATAAATTTATAAAAGGTGTGTTTAATGATTGTTTTGAAGTAAAAAAACTTTTAAACATTACAAAAACTGCAAGCAAAGATGCTGACTTCTAATTCCCAGCTCTATATTAGAGCAGCAACATCCTTACTCAAAAACACAGTAGTACATTGTGTATATTAATACTTACATTTCATCTTTAACTAATGTACTAAGTACCTCTTCAACTCTAATACCAGTACCAAGCTATGTATAAGAATATAAACCAGTATACATACATACACACACACACATACATATATACATACATACATACATACATAGATACATATGTATGTATGTATGTATGTATATATATATATATATATATATATATATATATATATATATATATATACACATATATATTTTGTTGTACCTTAGTAAAGAAAATGTGTAAGAAATTAGCCTGAGCTAAGTACATGTGACATCGAGAACTTGGCACTTTAGCAAATGCTTCCAACACTTCAGATACATTAATATTCATTTTCCTGTAAGAGAATATTTACTTCAATTGATAATACAATAACTTCAAAATGCTAGGACAATTTTATAGTCTTGTTTCAAATTATAAATACGGAGTAACTTACTGGTCATCGACAGTTAGACATGCCACCAATAGATCAACAACCTAAAGTCAGATAAAATCAATATACATCTTGAGTACATATTGTACATAAGTACATGTATAGGGTATACAAATAAGTATTAAAATTATAATTTAACATTAGAGTATCAAAATTCCTTCAAAAGTATTCTAAAAACAACTGCAAGTATGCAAAATATATATGTAAGTAGGCATATGTTGAAATGAATTTAAATTTGGTGCATTCTATAAAAGTTATTTATAATTACAATTATTAAGTAGATATCAACTTACATGACTATTTCGTAACATTTTGTTACGAGCCTTTTGACTATGAGGAGACCCTTCTTTCATCCAAATCAATAGACAATCCAGAACATCTAATAATTCAACCTGACTCCCAGGATCACCAATCTATAAATTAAATATAATAATAATAAAATTATTTAATAATTAACTACAAACATACATAGATAACCATTACTATATGAGTACATGTAAGAAAGCCATGTCATGGTGAACTATATGTACATGTGTGTAAGATGATCAAATTCACAAAGGGGTTAAAAATATAATTGCCATTGTCTATGGTTATGAATGTAGGTAGCAAAATAATAGATAGGACAAAACAAAATACAATTATTTTTCTTAAGAATACTAAAGGGTTAATTTTACACCAATATTTATAATGTATGCTGTCTCAGTCAATAACAAAATATCTACTATAATAGCAGAACAATGAGGAATAGAATAGCAAAAATTATATCTTAACTTGTCAATTGAACTGAAGCTATCATATTATAGTAATTTATACTTACGTTTTGGTCAAATTCTTCAACAAAAGGCTGTTTTGACTGCAACATTAAAATATAATGTTAATTATTATATCTTAATAGTTATTAACTGACCTTCTGTAAATAGTGAATGAATACATCTTTAACACCTTCCAAATAATAAATATCATGAACAAGAGTAGCTTTAACCTAATAATAAGAATATATACATGTCATTTATGTACATGTACATGTATATTATTATTCAATTGATTTGTTATTTATAATTAACAGTAAATAAAAAGAAATGAAACAAATTATATAAATATACTTACTTCATTGATACAAAACAAGTTCATATCATTGTCTTCAGTGAGAATTAGCTATAAAAAGACATCATTAAAAAATAGTACCTTATATAGAATATAGCTTTACTCACAAACCCTATCCCACTAGGTATAAGGGTATGGTAAATAATTACAAAATATCTTAAGTTTCTATTACTCATAATTATACAATAATTTGGCAATATTTATAATTTTTAATAGTTACCATTATAATTAGATTAAAATGGGTGTGGCTCAAAAATGAATATTTCCCACCTACTGAAGAGGAACAACAAGACCACCCAGTAGCTACATGAAAGGCAGAGATACAGCCTTAGAAACATACAACACTGCCTTCCGAAAAAAGTAAAAGAGCAAGTATTGCTACAAATAAAGAAATCCAGAAGATCAAACCTATCCCCACAAGAGAGAACAACACTAAATGACCTCCACAACCGAGATGACATCATTATAAAAAGAGGAGACAAAGGATCAGCTGTAGTCATCAAGATTATATTACTAAAGCCAACAGGCAATACAGTGACACCAGCTTCTACCAAAAACTATATAATGATCCAATTCAGCCAAGTCATGAGGGAAATGCTCAAAAAGGTTCCATTGACAGATACACCAAAGACTTCCTTTCTATATACAAAACATTTGGACCACCACATTTCAACCTACTACCTAACTCCACACACCAGGTAATCCAGGACAACCTATAGTGTCATCCAATGGCTCACACAGAAAGATTGAAACCCTGTGAAATGGCCTTAAGTAAATGACAACATCTATTCCCCCCCCCCCCCCCCCCTCCTCCTACTAAAGACATCTTAACACTCATTAAACTCATCTTCACGAAAAATGCATTCTTTTTAATAAAAACACTTCCTCCAGATTCAAGGAACAGTTATGGAAACTAAAATGGCCCCATCCTATGCCAACATTTTCATGGAATATTTAGATCTTCCTAAAACACAAAGCATGGATCTGGTGGAGTATATCAATGATATATTCATTATCTGGACACCAGGTTAAGAAAATTTACAACACTTTATAGAAGATATCAACAAATTCCATCCTACCATCAAAATAACTGGGGACTGGTTTTATTCTGAAGCCACTTTCCTAGATATCAAAATACACCTGGAAAACAATACAATCCACACAGACCTCCATGTCAAACCAACTGACAACCACCAATACTTACACCAAATCAGCTGCCACCTCACTCATTGCAAACTAACCATCCCTTTTGGTCTAGCAACACGTCTCCAAAGAATCTGCTCAAAAGAAGAAACTTACAAAGGACAGATAAGTTTATACATCATCTACTCAGGAGAGGCTACAAAGAACGCGAAGTACAATAAAAAATCAACAGTACCTCAATAATGACTGGAGATGATTGCCTAAAAATCGAGAATAAAGAAACAACAGATTGCACACCTCTAGTCATTTACTTATCATCCCAATCTTCCAAAACTGAAAGATATATATTGAGCTCTCCATCTTATACAAGCATCCTCTGATCATATGAAAACAACCATCCCTTCCCCTCACATCATTGCATACAGAAGACCAACAAACCTAAGGAACATCCTTGCAGAAATCAACACCCCCCTAAGCTACCACCAGGAAACCAACAATGCCAACGGAACATATGTAGAACCTGTGCTATTATCATAACAACAGACACATTCACTAGCCATAACACAGGTATCACCTACAAAATGAAAAGCTATGCCATTTGCACCTCCACCAATGTAATATACCTCATCAGTTGTACAGCATGTGGCCTATAATAAGGACAACTACTGAACTGCCAAATAAATGGACATAGATCAGTTTTCACCAACAAAAAACAGAGTAAAAGTGATGGTCATTGAGGCTCTCAAAAACAACGACGTCGTCCTTCATAAGATCAAAGAAGGCAAGTGGATCACAACCTTAGATACTTGTTTTAGTCATGGCACAAACCTCAGATATGACAGCCTATAACATTCTTCCACGTGTGAGCCACACCCTCAATGTTCCACACACGTGTGAATCACACCACCAACAACATGTTTACCAATAAAGTACCATACCACCTAACTACAAAAGTCACTAACTTGTACCAAAGTATTAAAAGTACATCCCATATAAAGTCACAACATCTGACTGTATAAGTAGACACAATATTATTATACATGATGAAGTTATAATGACAGTCACTAAATCACTAAATTCAGTACACATGACTAATAGTAGAGTTAATGAATAAAGAGATACATGTGACCAGCTCAGTATTAATAAGTGTACTTTAAAAGTGCTTACATCATACCACTTGCTACCAATCTTTTTCTTCTTAGCAGACTCTGTATTCCATGTGAAAGATTTACCTACATAAGAGAAAAGTTATCTCATTCAATAGTTGTTCAATGTTATTATATAGTAATAAGAAATACTATGAAATTTAGACAATATATAAAATTATGGTCATTGAATATAACTCATATATAATCATAAAAATTGTAACATATCATAACAGCCATACATTATACATGTACTGGTATTAAGAATTATGAGTATATTAAAAGTATTAAGGATGCTTACCATCCAACGTCAAGTACTTGTAAATGTTATGTTCCTTAGATATAACATGTATGAGTTTAATACTGTTTCCTGACATCACTTCATCTTTATTAGTCTATATTATAAACTGATAAATAAAGGACATTGTGTGATACATACTTACTCCTTTCTCTGACATTATTACAAAGTTATAGTCAAGACCGGGATCGCCCATATCAGCTAATGTAAGCTATAGTAATGATACAATGTAACAATACGACACAACACAATGTAACTAATGTACATAGAATTATTTATAATAACATGTCTACCTTTCTCTCCATATTTATAATAACATTTCTACCTTTCTCTCCAGGCTCTCTATAATCGTGGAGGGAAGTAGGCTATGTTGTAACTATAGCCTTGTACATGTACATGTATTATAAAAAGCTATCTTCAAACCAGATACACTGTTCAAGTTGAGTTTGATTGTTAACTACTCAATGTTATATACGCTGCATGACCACTTTAAAGTTGATGGTGACTTTGTGGAATTTCAAGTACTACTTTGGGAACAGCTATTATCAGTCTTGTTTTATGCATTTTAAACAGAGCTCCAAATGTTTTGAATGATACAAATCATTTCTCTCTAGCTTATTCCTAGCCAGAAATATAACACCAAGTCAGGGGTCAAACTGAAATTGGACATAGTTTATCTCAGACTAAAAAGTAATGGTTTGTATCGTTGCGTTTAAATATTTGTGTATTTGAGTTTGTACTTTTTCTATAGTAAACATCTTATAAACTGCAACAAGAGAAGTAAGCAGAAATTGGTACACAACTACAACAAACTATGAAAGTAGTTTTTGTATGTTACAAGGAACACCCATGTCATGTTAATGACATACCTTAAATTTACAAAGTACTGCAGTACACGCCAGTTACAACTTAAATTGAACTTTGTGAGTCACTCACAACTTAACTTGAAGAACATGTGAGGTCATAACTTAATACTCACAAGTAGCAATGTTAGATTTTGTTTAAAATAGTCTAGACTAACAGTATATGAAACTTGAAATTGTTACTGCACATAAATAGTTCTGCTTACATTGGGGCATGGTGTACTTCAATAGAAGGGCTCATGTTTCACACACAATGTTCACATGATAGTAAAATCACATAGATACTACCATATTGGAAGTTTTTCCTGCATAGAGAAAACATGTTGCTCTGACTTTTACTGCTCACACATGAAAGTACATCGATATCGATCGCATACAAGGACAGAGCCAAAAATACATGTCTACTAACTAATATACTCGAGACATGTGAGATGCATGTGACACTAAGTTCAACTAAGTTGCATTTGGTATGTACTGTAAAACACAGACAGAAGTGAACCACCACATAACTTGTTTATCAATACTCCTAGTAGTTTTGAGTTATTTAATATGAAATACCATTTAATATTTTCAGAAACATATTCATATAGGCTTATATGATCACTTATAACAACTAACAACAACTCTTACATTAACATCTAGTGCCTCATCTTGCATTTTCTCTTCAAATTGAACAACTGCCAAATACTTGTGTGTAGGAATATGTTTAATATGACATGTTTCCTCAAAACAAAATGGACTACCTATAAAACACAAGACATTACTATTTTTATAAATTATGCAATGATTAATATTTAGTCATTTAGTTATTAAACTACTATATTAAAACAACTATCAGTACAATAAATATAGCTAGTGTAACTGATAGCCACACCCTCTCAATTAGCTATTTGCTAGGCATATAAGTAACCACACATTTTATCATGATGCCATACAGAGAAAGGGAAGGCTACTATTTGAGGGTGGCATCTACTTGAGAAAATACAGTAGCTAATTAAGACATAAATACATGCATTTATACCTATTAACTAACAAGGATTCACTCATATACAGATAACCTGCTTACCATCATATGAACTAGTAGTCTTTTCCAATTGCCACCAACTATCTCCAGAAACAGGTGGAGGTCGTTGAATATCATGTAGACCATGTTTCTTTCTAGCTCCCACTAAACAAATATAAAACCTTATGTAAAGCATGTTTTAGTTCAATTGAACATAACAAGATCTAAGTACAATCAACTATTATTATTAATGTATTTATTAAAGTATTAGATAACTGACTGAGCAATTGGTTTAAAAATAACTTAATTAACAATCTTTTTGTTATCAGTACTATTATTATCTATTATCTCAAGGAAACCAAGATGTAGCAAAATGTGACCAAATTCAATAAAGTTTACACATTGTAGTTACAGGAATGTCCCAGTAGACTTAGCTTTATCTGATACTATAAAATTTATCCTAACTAATAAATGTATGGATCAAATAATGTATACACATATATTTATAAGTAGTAATTTTAGGGTCAAGGAGATAATATACAAGCCAATAAGATGATTATTATATATCATAGTTTTAGGTATCTTTAGATATAGTAATGTGAAATCATAATTTGATTATGTCTAAATGCTTGGTCAGTATAATATTACAACATTAAATGTATAACAATATTAAATGCATAATATTACAATATTAAATTTATAAACATATTACACATAATTATGTTTTAGTGTGCATTGCAAATTTAATTATAAGAGAATACACATAAATGGATATTCTAAGTCAAAAAACATATACTTGTTTTGGTTCTTACAGTTCTGTTACCTTTAATAGGAAAAGTGTGATCAATAATGCCAGATAAAACATCAGTCACTGTGGAACCACTTCCTGCAAGAAAAGCTCCTAATTCCGTGTTATGAAACCTAACCACACTTCCTCCCTAGGAGGTAGGTAGGTAGGTAGAGAGAGAGAGAGAGAGAGAGAGAGAGAGAGATGCAATATGCTATATAAAAATATCATATTATAACCACTTACCCTGATTGTTTTGGGAACTTTGGCAGTTTCATTACTAGTTTGCAGGTGAACAATAAATCGAGACTCAGTAACTGCCATTTTTAACTCATAACTATACAAACATAACTCTACATGGACACTATTAACACTATATAAATAATTATACCTCTGAGTTAATGTATTACGAACACATAATATATGATAACCCTTTTGTTCTACTGATTCCAGCATTATACCCTCACAAGAACAAACCTAAATATGAATAATAGCTGATGGTCAATGAATATTATTATAATCAGCTAACAGTCAATAAAAAGGTCATGTAGTACAATAGTCATAAAAATACAATTATAGAAACTTGCATTATTAAGACTTAGACAAAACTGAAAGAATACTAATTTATTAATAGTAACTTTACTAACTTACAGTGTCTCCTCTATTCTTTCGAACTGGCAAAATTCTAAATAAACAGGAGTTATTAAATTTTTCTTCAAGAGTGGCCTACAAATTAAGAAATTTAACACACATATATATATGTATGTATGTAATAACTATGTAAGTATAATAATCAATATTACAACTAATAGCAACACAACTAAGTAGTATGTCTTGTTTATATACATATATTATATAGACAAAACAATCAGCACTGACACCTAATAGGGACATATTATGTTGGATATTTGTTCTTAATATTATATTGTGTACAACACTATTTATATGTCTTACAGGATTACTCTCTGTGCCACTGCTCAATACTGAAGGAAGACAAAGATATTTCTTAGATGCTACATGGAGTAGCTGTATGTGTGTGAGAGAGAAAAGAGAGAGAGAGAGAGAGATAGACAGACAGAGACAGAGAGAAAAACAGACAGAGAATGTTTGTGTAAATCAAAATTAAGAACAAAAACATTCATACCTTTATCTTTCGGCCATAAACCAGTTTACGATGAATGTATGGTCTGTCTTCCTCCTAAGTTTAATTGATAACAAATGTCATTAATTAAAATTCAAATATTATCTTAAATCTTAAAAATGTCAACCAAGTCATATATTCAGTGATATACCAAATCACATTGCTTTATTTATTTAAGCACAAAATAAACATGTCCAACAATTAAGTCAAACTTATAACAATTACTAATTAAATTAATACATACCAATGTTAGAGTTTGTTTATATTTATAAATACATAATGAATATTATATATATATATATAATTATTATAAGACTATATCTTACTTTGGTGACAGTGAGTGGTGACATGTTTTTGAGACTAAAAGATAATATATAATAATAATATTTGTTATTTAGTTATAATTAGTTAACAAAGTACAAGAATTATATAACAATAATAAACAACATACTCAATATCGGCATATTCTGGTAGAACTTGAAATGACAGAACTAAAAGGAAACGAAATGCTTTTATATCAAAACTCAACACATTTTAATTCAAAGGTCAAAGTTTACTAAGCCAGCTATATAATAACAACACTGCTGTATGAGGTACATTGTATTAAGAAGTCTTAACTACACAGATGTCCTAACTAGTACTATAAATGAATAGTCAGTTAATATGGCATAAAAATTGCATTCTCTAGTTCATGTTTGCACAAAAAAGTGGGTGGGATATTCTGTGGATAATTTGTGGGCCACTCTTGCCTTAAAAAGTACAATAAAAAATACCAATTAATATATACTTACAGTGGATATTGGTGAAAACAAGTCGGTCACTCTGATATATTGTTACTTTGCTAAATGTTGAGCTATAGAAATAAAATAATAATAACTACTAATACAACATAGGCTTTGCCAAGTCATAAAATCTAATACAGTAAGTTCAGGATCACGTTTAATAAACTTTCCTCAAAAGGCATGGACAAAAGAATAAAATTTACTAATAACATGATCATTGTGTTTTATTTTTTAGACTACGAAACTTCCAACCTCATCCACAGATGCACTTATATAAGCTAGATAACCAGTAGTCTACAAAACTTATTGCAATAGACTATAACAAACACAGCAATATTACTGACTTACCTTGGTGGCAATGAAAAGACATATCCGTTCGCTTCAGGCCACGAAAGGAGTATAGTGTCTCCCTCGTAGATGGGAGAAACAGCCATCTTCTTATCTAATCATCTAATCTCGTATGATAGTTAATACTAATGAATAATAATTATGTAATAGCACACTTCTGAGTTTTAATATTATATTTATTTAGATAACACGATGTACGACTGGTGAACGAGACTCGTCATATCTCTTACATTCCTATTGTAGTGATTTAATAATGCTACTACCAATTTCTTAATTTCTTTGTGAATATTGATTAGAGTGCTAGCCTAGCTCTTTGTAAGTTATGTGCACAGCTGTACCTATTGTTGAAATAGTATCCATATAGCTATTGTTGGCGGCTGAAATGATGCCAGGGAATGAGGGAGGTGGGACTTAACATGTATTGTATATTTTTCAAAACACATATGTATATAAACCTGGACTGGTTGATGTTTATGTTTGATCTATTTATTTAATTTGTTGGTCTTTATTAGTGAAGCCTTACCTTAAACTGCATGCCTTTATATCAAAATAAACCATTCTTTAAAATGCATGTGATATATAATATATATATATATATATATATATAATGATTTTATTGGCATGAGTCCATAAATAAGGAACTCAAACAGGTAGCAACTTTATATCTACACAGAACACCACATAGCAAACTTCTTCTTGTAGCCATCCTCTAATAATGATGCTATTATTTTCATTAGAAATAGTACTATAACTGATTTAGGATTCTAAGTAATGTAAACAACTTTTTTGTCTTATGAGATAATGACATGGGACTTTCATCAATGTATTATACATGAAGAAGCTAGTATTTTGCATGAAAGTCAGCTTCATTACTATTAGGTAGCTGTTGAAGTAAAAACTCTATACAATGTAAATGACACACCTTACAAATGTCATACCTTAAAGCTAGCTATTATCTCCTAGACTATTGTAGCACTGTTAATTCTTTTTTTGTCTTTTTAATTCTATATATTAGCTAATTTACTAGTCATATTGTCAATATCAATTAAATGACAAATACCTCACTTCCCATTCAATGCAATCACAATATATTTTTTTAATAAGGTCTTAAGTCAATGTAATCATACCACCGGCGGATCCAAATAGGGGGTGAAGAGACGGCGCGGCAAAATTTTTAACCCTAATAAATATTCATAGCACACACACCCTTTTATTGTAAGGTGTTGCTGCAATAATTTGCTATGAATATACTTAAAGTAAAATTATGTACCACAGGGTGTGACTGAATGATTGACTATGAATATCATTATAGAATAAAAAAGGGGTCCCCTGTTCATCCCCCTAGATCCACCAGTGCATACTATATATAATTTGATTTCTTTACATGTATATGATATATAAGGATGATCCTATTGCCACTGCTGCTACCATGTTCATGTTTTTATATGGGATTGATGCTAAACCTCTTCCATCACATCCATATTTCAAAATATGCACTTATACGTAAACAATGAAAGTTACCACACCCTCAAAAATTAATTGCATATATCAATCATTATGCCAATGAGATTATAAGAAATATTCAATAAAAGTTCAATAATAGCCAATCAAATTACAATCATTGATCAAAATAATTCTGATTAGTCAAAAAAAATTAAAAAATTAAGATTTTACAGAATTTTATGGAATTGTTATAATACAATTTCTACAACAGATTTTAGAAATGCTTTAGCTATCACACTTCTTAAATTTTCAGGAAATGTTGTTCATTTGTTTGCATCTTTATTTATATTTGTATTAATGATTAAGATGTATTTGGTAGTGTGTGTTCCTATTGTTTAGCCAGCAATATTTACTTGTGGGACTCTTGAGGTAGTATTTAGTACTATATTGTGTCCAAGTAGTACTGATTGCATTCTTTATTTATGATTAACTACCTATTACCAATAACATGAGGAAATCTATACTGATGTCTATATAGCTTAAGTAATGGCCACAAGATTGTTTGACTTGTAATCTTTATTTGTTGCACTATTGACAGAGTATTTAATTTAGTACTATAATGTATGCAAGTAGTACTGATTACATTCCTAATTTATGATGTACACAAAAGTACATATTCCCAACGAAACATGAGGAAACCTATACTGATGTATATATAGCTTAAGTAATGGAACACTAATGTTGTAACTTATAATCTTTATTTCTTGCACTTTTGATCCATATGGAGTATTTAGTACTATAATGTGTACAAGTAGTACTGATTGCATTCCTAATTTGTGATGTACACAAAAGTATATATCCCCAACAAAACATTAGGAAAACTATACTTATATATATATAGTTTAACTAATGGACCACAAATGATTTAACCTGTAATCTTTATTTGTTGCACTATTGATGGAGTTTTTAGTACTATATTGTGTACAAGTAGTACTGATTATATTATTTGTTTATTATCCAAAAACTACCTCTTACCAATAAACATGAGGAAACCAATATTGATGTATATAATATAGTTTAACTAATGGACCATGCAGAGAGTATTTTAATGGGCCCTACATTGAATCAACTTGTAAACAACAAAATGAAATTCTTTATTAATTTTATGAATATGATAAATTACAGAATGGTTCTTGGTGTAGACATTGCTACTGATTGTTCCTTTAGAGTTATTCCTTATCATTATTCTAATGATATTAAAACAATGTTATATTTTGTCAACAATACAGCTGACATATCTGGTGATATCTTGTATGGAGGTAAAATTAATGACTGCTTACACAGACTCAACTTTAATCATTTATTTTACTACCCTCAACAATCTGGTCTATCAGCAGTGTCATCAGACCCTGTTCAAGTGTGTTTTTGTGAATCATTTCAACCAAATTGCTCTGTTAGAAACATGAATAAAACTGTAATACCTGGGATTGATGTCAATGTATCACTAGCTACTGTTGGTATAAAGGGTGGTTTAACTGAGGGTGTCATAAAATTGACATCATCAGATAGTTCATCAACAGTTCATACTAACAACAATAGACTAAATGCAACTTGTACTAATGTAACCTTCACATTAAAAACAAACCTTTAAATGAATACAACAAGAATCTATGCTACACTTGAAAGGGCAGTCAGTGATCCTTTATCTAATCGTTTGGCTAAAGTCATTGAAGTTATGATTGAGTCTTGTCCAATTGGGTTTCCATTAGAAAAACACATGTGTTTGAAGATCTGAATTAAATACATCTTCAATAACTTGTGATATTAACTCCTAAATTATAACTAGAGTTGGTAATAAGTGGATTGGTTATCTAATGACTCAGACTGTCTTATTGTTTATCATCACTGCCCCTTTGATTACTGCAATGATGAAACAGTTGATTTTAAAATCACCTCTCCTCATCCACAGTGTCTCCTCAATCGATTTGGACTACTCTGTGGACAATGTAGCAAAGGACTTAGTCTCATGTAAGGTTTCAATCAATGCAAACAGTGTTCTAATACCTTCATAGTTTTTATCATTCCATTTGTTGTGGCTGGTATAGCACTGGTAGCTTTTTTCATTATTTTAAACTTAACTGTGTCTGTGGGTACAATCAATGGACTTATATTCTATGCTAATGTTGTCAAAATATACGAGCCCATCTTCTTTCCTGATGGTCCCATAACATTTCTTAGTCAGTTCATATCCTGGATCAATCTAGATCTGGGAATTAAGACTTGTTTCATTGATGGCATAGGCGCTTGCAGTAAGGCATGGCTACAGTTCTTCTTTCCAGCGTATGTTTGGTTTATTCTAATACTTATCATAATCTTGTCACGGTATTCTAGCAAAGTGGTTCAACTTGTTGGAACACAGGTAATTCCAGTATTAGCCACTATGATCCTTCTCTCTTATACCAAAGTGATACGTATTGTCTTCCAGATCCTTCATTACACTAATATACAATGTAGTGAGAATAATGTCACATTACTGAGGTGGTATATTGATGCTAATATCCAATATGTAAGAGGTTGTCATATACCATTGTTCCTGTTCTCACTGGCTGTACTTATTTTACTTATTATTCCATACACCTTCTACCTTCTTACTATACCATTATTTGAAGGACCTCTATCAAAGTACATATGTTGCTTCCAAAAGTTGGCAACATATATGAAGCCTTTCTTTGATGCATATGGAGGTCCATATAAGGACAAGTGTCGTTTTTGGACTGGATTTTTATTATTAGTTAGAGTTGTCTTAGCACTGGTTGTGTCTTTAGATACTAAAACTATTGTACATCTAGATGTTTTAACATCTCTTTTAATCGTTATTTTGCTCATGTATCTCCTTTTGAAGGGAATATATCGACATTTTCCTTTGGTTTGCCTCGAAGAATTTTCCATTC
Source organism: Xestospongia bergquistia (assembly GCA_963965975.1). Classification (NCBI taxonomy): domain Eukaryota; kingdom Metazoa; phylum Porifera; class Demospongiae; order Haplosclerida; family Petrosiidae; genus Xestospongia; species Xestospongia bergquistia. The sequence goes on along the minus strand of OZ014412.1, from coordinate 10,441,520 downwards.
TTAACCTCATGTTTATGGCTTATATGAATGTACAAACTTCAAATGACAATGACAATTCAAAAGGACAAGTGTCAAGTATTGTTTTAGTATCAATATCATTTGTTGTATTCTGTGGTATTATATTGTATCATGTCTGGGACCATCTATTAAAGTCTCATTTGCAGCAAACAATTAGAAAAGTGCAAAAGATTTTCAAGAAGCCTCTACCACTTTCTATTTCTAATGATATGAAACTTCCTTTAATGCATTCAAGATCCCCTGGTGCTGAAGGGAAATCTATTTCAATATCTGTAGTGTCAGTAGAAATGAGACGAGAATCAATACTGTTTGATCAAGATGACTAGTGCTGCTAATTCAGACAACGTTCACTGATTACATGTCTCATATATAATAGTTGTGTAGTAAGAATAATAAGAAAATTGTATTGTACTAATATTATTATTCAAGAATTACAATATTCTATTTATTGTGTTATTGTTAGCTAGTGAGAATTAATTATAAAGTTACTTTTCTAATATAATAAGCTGTTAATGTTTATGTACATCTAGTGACAGATCACTTGACAATTATAAATATATATGGCAAGTATGATAAATGGTGACCTATACATATGCGTGGTTGCTTGTCACAACAGACAAGTCAAGGTGATGATAGTCAATTAATATGTAGAGATTTTATGCTCCATAACTTTTACATTTTGTTTAGTGATCTAGTTATAGAGTTTCTCCACTAGTAAATACAGGAGTAGTTGTTATTTATTAAACATTAAGTCTATTATTTAATTTGTTTATAGTATTCTTGATACAGTAAAAGAACACTACATAAGAACTCTATGGTTTTGTGATGTAATACATCAATTTCATATCACTACTATATATATATGGTGCTGTTGTGTGTGGGTTATGTATAGTAGTATAGGACTAGAGCAAGTATCTACAGTATTCTTAACACTTATTAATGTAACAAAATCATTATTAGATTGAAGTTATATTATTATATACATATAGTGATAGATTACTGCGCAATTACAAATGAGTGTACAGGTCACATTTACCCTACTCACCTTGAGGTTGCTTATCACAACTAAGATTAATTGTTTATGAATGTATTATTTCTATCAAAAGTTATTAAACTATTAAAACCCACTAAACCTGTTGTGTTATGATCACTAAATTCAATTTGGTCAAAAATAATATTTTCAATGTTGATTAATACCACAGCAGATTGATATCTGTCAAGCTTGTTGGTTACTTTGTTGAATTGAAGTAAAATATTTTTAAAAATTAATGAATGTTAGTTTCTGAAGTAATGTTAACTCGAGTAGCATAGAGAGTATGCAGTATTGTTGTATATAGTGCTGTTAACTATTTCAAAACTACTATTTCCATATGAAGCAATGAGCATTCCTCCTCCATAATATGGAGGAGTGCTCATTGCTTCATTATATTATAAAAACTAACACTAACAGAGAAAGATTAGCTGTCAGGTAAAACTTGAAAATGTTCAGGCTCTCTAAGAACAGATGCAAAGAGACAAACAGTTTATGGAACAATCACTAAACCATTGTCTTGAGGGTAGACTCTCTGCTATAATCATATTTAATAATATTTACAAGAGAACTTAATGTTCTATTAGTTGGTTACTGTGGAAAGTAATGCTCAACATTTTTAAAAAAAGGAAGGTCAGAAGCAGTTAAAAGATCTTCAAAATTTGAGAGTTAAAATGGAAACTGATCTGTCAGTTCTGAGATCAGAAAAGGAGGCAGGCATTGGAATGAAATGCTCAATTATTGGAAGCTTGTGATCTTGAAAAATACATACTGAATAGCTAAACTAATTAACTTATTCATGAAGTATTTAGACACACCCACTTGAAGAAATGGCTGCTAAGATTTCTCAGGTCTCACAGCATCATACTAGTAATTGTAAGTTCTTAAAATTTGAAAATCACTTTGATCAAATCATATGCTACTCCTTGTTTTTGTTTCTTTGTTTCTCTGATTATAATAATATATTCAGATCGTGACAGTTGTTGTTTGTCATCAAGAACAAAGTGTAAATATCCATTAAGTAAAGGGGCTTTCCATATTTCCTTACAAGATCCTCACACTGATCCTGACTATCTCCCTCTATCACTATATAATACACTATACCTATGTGGTAAGTTTGATTGAGGTCACATAGACAATGATATATACTAATATATTATCCATTAAGTAAAGGGGCTTTCCATATTTCCTTACAAGATCCTCACACTGATCCTGATTGTCTCCCTCTATCACTATATAATACACTATACCTATGTGGTAAGTTTGATTGAGGTCACATAGACAATGATATATACTAATATATTCTAGTATTGTACTTAGATACGTACATATACTTCCAATATCATAACATTATCTATATTTGTACTATACTAATTATAAATTTCAATTAGTTCCTTTTATCTAGTTGTCTGTTTATCTAGATTGTATGTCTATATATTGATACTATTACCCAGTACCCCTTTAATCAAGTTATCTAATGATCACTTACCTCATGATCTTCAATCATCATTATCACAACATGTTAGTTAATGAGGTTTGTCCATCTATCAATCCATTCATCCATCCATTTAATCCTTGTATCCTATCATTGATCCATTTATCCATTGTTCATCTACAATGAGTTATTACTAATCTATTATTACTTCATTATTAATTCTAATTGTTATCTCTCTATTATAGGTGAAGTCATTATCAGAGGATGATCTATTAGTACCTCTTAGTACACAGTTTACCACAATTTGAATATGGGGTAGACCCTGCTATTAAATAAATTAATGTCATGTATCATACCTGGGCCTTTGAAGGTAGAGTTTTTTTTGTTCAATTTTGTAACATAATTATACCCATTTGACGTATGGAGCTCTCAATGATGTTATAAATAATGTCTTTAATTGATTACAGGCAGAATTAATTCTCTCAGTATGAAACTGAGGGCACTATTTATAATGTGTCCGCTATAAAAATTACTTAGATATTTTTCTATACAATTACTAGTGATGTCTCTTACTACATAAAAATCAAATGTCTCTCTTTATTCTCCAGATATGGCTATACCCTTGGTAATTATGTTACTGTTTGTGCTGTCAAGATAGTAGTTTGTACCATCAAGCACATACTATAAGAACTGGTAAACTGCCCATCATGACCACCTTTTGATTTATTCATTTAATTTATATATTAAACTTAATAATATTTACTTAATATTTTTTTAGTTGGTTACTATGGAAAGTAATGCTCGACAACTTAAAATAGAGGAAGGTCAGAAGCAGTTAAAAGATCCAAAATTTGAGAGTTAAAATGGAAACTGATCTGTTAGGTCTGAGATCAGAGATAACACAGACATTGGAATGAAATGCTGAATTATTGGAAGCTTATGATCTTGAAAAATATACAAAATTATAGAAAGAGGTAATTATTTGTTTCTCCTTTTAACCATCCACTTGTACAGTACATACATTCATCTATCCTAGTACCCACCCATCCATCCATTCATCCTTCTATCTATCCATCCATTTATCTATGCATCCATCCACTCAGCTGTTCATGTACTCATCATTCTATTCACTAATTGATTTATTCACCTATCTGTCCATTAATCCACTTATCTATCCATTATTAATACATCCATCCATTCAATCAGGTGGGTTCTCTTAGCAAATAACTCGAGGAGAAGGACATAGAAATCTCAAAACTTCAAGAATCCCTACAATTCTATTCTGAGGGTAACAGAGAACACCAACACAACATCTTGATGTAGAACTAAATAAGAAAACTCTTTAACAAATTGAATCAAGAATTGATAAATACAAAAAAGGAAAGAGACACTGCAAAAGAGAACTTGAAACAACTCAAAATAAGTTATAAAGAAAGATTAAAGCACATACAAACACAACATGATGTAGTTATGACCAAACTCTAAACCAGTTTGAAGCAGAATGAAGAAGATTTTGTAGCATTAATGACAAAAGCTGAAGAATACAAGTCTAAAAGACAAAAGTATCGTGAATTAAATCGATGTTTAGAACAAGACAGAGATGGCTTAGCTTTGGAACTCCATCAAAAAAATGATATTATTGGTAGTCTACACCAGCGAGTCCAGTATTTAAAAGGTGAAGAAGACCATGCCCACAATGAGGGATATATAGGTGGTTATTCTGAATAAGATCATTTGAATGACAATGATAAACAGGGGAGTGGCTCTGATGACAGAGAAGAGAGAGGTGGAGCTACATGTACCATATGTATTGTCTGACTCACTTACTTGTGCAAAGCCTAAACCATTTAGCCATTTTTCCATGGGATCAATGCATTACTTACCTCCAATGATAGTCAAAATTTCGACTACTTAATAGTGAAGTGTTACCCCTGTCTGATGATCCCATTTTGCCAACCACCAGTCACATGACTTCAACACTTAGTTTATCGTCAGATAAACCACACTTCAAATTCTCAGCACATTATTTACTGTAAGAATGCTAGACTATGCAAAACCATTCCCACACCCTTTACAAATAGAGCGCTTCCCTCCAAGCTACTATATAGCATTGGCAGATCTGAGTTCATACAACTAGTCGGATACACTATGATAGCTTTCTACTAGTTTCAGTAATTCATAATATTATATTGATATACACATATTGTAATAGAAAATGATTTTGAGACCTTTAAACTGACTAGTTTGGAATTTTCTGTACATATGTGATATAGTACCCTATATCACATATAGACACTGTATTATAAATATATTTCTTTCTAGTAACAAGCTGTAGAATAGTGAAGTACTGTTGGAGACTTTTAATTAATTGTTAATTGACAATTAAAAATCAATTAATGTTGGTCACGTGGGTGGTGGTGGAGGTGACAAAATTTTCACGAGTTTTCTTGACTGGTTGTCAAATTGAAGCGTGAGAAAGATCTCTTGATAATATAAAAGGTACTCCATTTTTCATGCCTCTATCTTCTCTACGATTCACCTCGTCGCTGGATCATCTCGTCACTTCGTTGGATCGACTCGCCTCATCGTTGGATCGACTCGCCTCATCGTTGGATCATCTCGTCACTTCGCTGGATCATCTTTTTCTTTTAGTTATGTAATCTTTATTTATTTCTTTTCTTTTTTTATCTATTTTTTAATTCTTTGTTTGTGTAAAGATTTTTATTTTCACCCTTCGTTTCTACAGGACTCAACTTGGAAGTTCTTACTGATTGGCCTGATGTTCTAGACTGTTCTTCTTTGATGTTTTTGACTGTTCTTCTCTGATGTTCTTGACTGTTCTTCTTTGATGTTCTTGACTGTTCTCTGATGATCTCTGGACGCAAAAGATGAGTTGCTCTCCTGCTCACTCTTTCCTGTCTTCCTTCAAGCCTTCTTTCCTTTCTTTTATTTTTTTATTTTATTTTATTTTGGGCTATCTAGCCTATCTACACCATACACACACTCATACAATCCTTAAAAATCATATTCCCCCTGCCGCCTGGCGGCCAAAAAAATTTTTTTTTAATATCCAAGGCCGCCAGGTGGCGGGGGGAACCTCTGATCTTCTAGGGTGCGTGTGTGTGTGTGCTGTGTGTGTGTGTGTAGGTTGGTAGTCCTTTTTCACTTCCTCTGTCTCTCTTCACTCTCTATCCATTCATTGTCACCAGTTCAGTTATGACTACTCTTTTTCTTTCCCTGCAGGAGCAGCACAGTTGAAAGGTGAGCTACCTCTCCATCCATCCATTCTTTAGTAATCCAGTTGTTCCAGATAACTTTCTTTTTCTTCCTCTATGTTCTCTACTTGTGGACTGACTAGAAGACTCTTGTGGACTGACTGGAAGACTCTTGTGGACTGACTGGAGGACTCTTCAACTATGGAGACTGTCTTATTTCAATTTTTTATTTTTTTTCTGTAATTTTTAATGCTATAGTTTGTTTGTATTATTGTTTTAAAGTTCTCAAAAACATTTTTTAATCTAAACTTTGTCAAAAGTCAATCTTCAATTAAACTTATTAATTAATCTTCAAATCAAACATTCTATATTTTTTTTAACTTTGAAATTGTTTCATGAAAATTGAGTTAGTTAAGAATTGAGTTTTTTACAACTACAATAGACACTGAATATCTTAGTAATCTTTTTACAACTAATGTATTATACCAAAATAGATCTTTTTCCATTATTGTTAATTGTTTTTTTTAAACTAAAAGAAATTTATTAATATTAGTTTGTATCATATTATCATTAATGTTTTTAGCAAAAAGCTATACCAGTTAATTAAAAAATTTTTTTAATAATTAATTAAAAATCTATTAATATCTTGCTGTTCTCTTTACGCGTGCAATGTAATATTTCCCGCCAAAATAGTGATGGTCACGCGTTTGGTGTTCCTTCCAAGGTGTGTGCTAGTCATATTTTCCCGCCTAACCAACATGTGAATTCTCATTGGCTGGAGACCTTTGATCCTTTGACTGGACTCTCTCCCTCCTTTGACTGACTCTTTCCGTTTTAGTGTTCCACTATACTCACTTACTATATCATAGAATGTGTCAAGAACAAAAGTATTAAGAGGGAGTGTCAAAAGAACTCTTCATATTTATGAATGTTATGTAGCTATGATTGATCAGTCGATAAACAAAACAATGATTGCAGGTATTATGTTAGAAACTTAGGATTTGGCTATAATTTGACTATAGTTCTCCTATCAGTTATTTCAATCAACTTATTTCTTAAATTTTTATTTTATTTTTGTGTTTAATTGTTAAAATTCAAGTTTATTTATCAATTGCAGTAGATTTACATGTAATACAGCAATATGTGTAAATGGCTAATGTATAATTTTATCAAATTAGAACTGAATTGAGTGGATGAAATGGTACATTTCAAAATCCAAATTTATGAAAGCTGGCACTAGCTGATTCAAGTACAGTTAGGTTAGTCAAGTTACCACAAATAGCAAGCATGTCCATGTAATGTGGTAGCATATAGTAAGGTATGAACGCTACCCTCAATAGGTACACATGTACATGTACATGTAATATGATAATAATGGTATGGAAACTATCCTTAATAGGTACACATGTATATGTACATGTAATATTGTAATAATGGTATGAAGCTACCCTCAATAGGTACACTTGTACATGTTCATGTGTATTAGTTAATGTGTTAAGTGAAGGTATTACATATAAGATAAAGGAAAAACTATCATGCCCTCTTTACTCTTTACAACTACCGTATATAGCGGTAATCGTTAGCACGAGAATGAGACTTTTTAATAAAGTCTCATTCCCATATCAAAAATTGATTCTCATACCAAATAAGTCTCATTTACAATCCTCATGTTTCATTTTATATATAGAAACTGATAGATACTTCAAAATTTAAATCTCATCTTTTAGATTATCCAAACTTGAAGAAGAGAACAAAGCTTCACATCAAATATCTAATCAACTCTCATGGTACATTTCAAGCTAGAGTACTTGTTCAAGATTTAGAAACTAAAACTAGAGAAGTTGAAATAATAAGAGAATGTTTACAGAGAACTGAACAAAGCAGAAGTATCTCTGAAGTAAGTTATCATCAAATTGTGTTTATCTGGACATATCATACTAGTGTGTTCATTTATCCATTTACATCATGAATCATCCATTGATTACATATATTAGGAGTCATTTTATTTATTTATTAATCCATTTTGTTATCTCTCAATCCATTGATACACCTATATATGTATCCATTAATCAATATCTATTTGTCCATTTTTGTAATAGTGAGTGATGTAATCAATTCCAACAGACAATTTATTAATGTTTCCATAAAAGGTGAAATGACATGAATGACTGTAAGTTCCCATCTCTTAACTACTCAATTGCAATTGTTGCATGTGATAAAGATGCCTTCATGTCTTTATGGTCATCTCACATAAGAATATATAGATGGATGGATGGATGGATGGATAGATGGATGGATAGATGGATGGATGGATAGATTAGATAGATAGATGGATGAATGGATGGATGGATGGATGGATGAATGGATGGATGGATGGATGGGTGGATAGATGGAGAGATGGATAGATAGATACATGTCACACTGAGTACATGATTATGATCCCATTAATGGTATTAGTAATAGCCAATTAATTAGTAACCCTTTGCTAAATAATGATTGTAGTTAGTATAACTTTTTTCTCAATTTTCTGTTCAGTTTTTGCCATTATCTGTTGAGCAGAGATAAACCTCCATTTAATATAGTGAATTCCTCTTAAAAAGTATTTTTTAATATAGTAAAGTGTGTTATATGGATATGATGTTATAACCACCTTTGACCTATTTTTTTAACATTCAGAGATCAAACATACTCCTACACATTAAGTATTTTATTGTCATTTTGATGATCTTTGTGATAGTATTGAAGCTAACATTGATAGGGTTACTCAAAGTCTTGTTGCTGAGAAACTAATAGAACAAACTGTACTGCTGTCCTTTATAATAGAAGATGCTTCTGACTAAAAAAGTCAGGCAATTAGTTTGTGAACTAGATACACCCACTTGAAGAAATGGCTGCTAAAAGTGAGACTTTCTCAGGTCTCATCTCATCTCTTATCAGCATATTACTGGTAATTGTAAGTTGCTAATAATTTGAAAAATGATTTGTTTCCGTTTCTTTGTTTCTGATTATAATAGTACGTTCAGATAGTGACAGTTGTTGGTGGTCATCAAGAACAAAGTGTAAACATCCATTAAGTACTTTTAATGAAGGGGCTTCCATATTTCCTTACAAGATCCTCACACTGATCCTGACTATCTCCCTCTATCACTATATAATGATATATTACCATACTACACTATACCTATGTTATAAGTTTGATTGAGGTCCCATAGACAGTGATATATACTTAATATATATTATAGTGTTGTAATATTTTACTGGTACATTTACATATGTGGTATGTGTGATTAATATATACCAATATATATTCTAGTATTGTACTTCATATACTTCCAATATCATAACATTATCTATATTTGTACTATAATAATTATAAATGTAACTTTGTTCCTTTTATCGTGTTATCTGTTTATCTAGATTATATGCTTATATATTTGTCCATCTTATCTTCTATTAAACTATTACATTTCAATATTCTCTAGTGGTATATAGGGTACTGAAGATTACTACCTTACTGATCCATTGGTTATCTTGCTATTACCCAGTACCCCTTTAATTAAGTTATCTAATGATCACTTACCTCATGATCTTCAATCATCATTATCACAACATGTTAGTTAATGAGGTTTGTCTGTTGATATATCTTACAATCCATTCATTCATCCATTAATCATCTATTTGTCTATCTATCAATGCATTCATCCATTCATTTGTCTATTTAATCCTTGTATACAATAATTGATCCATTTATCCATTGTTCATCTAGAATAGGTTATTATTATTAATAATTCATTATTAATTATAATTATTATCTCTCTATTATAGGTGAAGTCATTATCAGAGGATGATCTATTAACTGTTCTATTGGTACACAATTTACCACAATTTTAATATGGGGTAGACCCTGCTATTAAACAAATTAATGTTATGTATCATACCTGGGCTTTTAAAGGTATATAGTTTGTATGTTCAATTTTTGTAACATATTCATTAGATGTATAGAGCTTTTAATGATGTTATAAAATTATATCATTAATTGATTACATTACAGTAATATACATATGTATGGAGGTCCATATAAGGACAAGTGTCGTTTTTGGACTGGATATTTACTACTAATTTGTGTTATCTTAGCACTGGTTGTGTCTCTAGATACTGAGGCTACTGTAAGCTTGGGTGTGTTAACAACTTAACATCTATTTTAGTCGTTATTATCTTCAGGTATCTCCTTTTGAAGGGAATATATCGACATTTTCCTTTGGTTTGTCTTGAAGAGTTTTTTATTCTTAACCTTGTGTTGATGGCTCATATGCAATGTCTGAAAAACCCAAAAGACAAGTGACGAGTATTAATATTGTTTTAATATCATTATCATTAGTAGTATTCTGTGGTATTATACTCTATCATATCTGGGATCATCTGTTAAAGTCTCATTCACACATATCAATTGAAAAATTCAAGAAGATATTCAAGAAATCTCTGCCACTATCTAGTTCTAATGATGTAGAACTTCCTTCAGCCCGTCCAGGATCCCCTAGTGTTGAAAGTAAACCTACTTCAACATCAATATTGTCAGAGGGAAATGAGACGAGAATCACTATTGTTTGATGACTAGTGCTGCTTCTGACATGATATCATTCATATTTGTCATGTCTTATATAAAGAGTGGCGTTGTATGAATTGTAAGAAAATTGTATTGTTCTAACTGATTTATTCAAGTGCTACAAAGTTCTATTTACTTTGTTATTGTTGGCTAGTGACTATTAATTATAAAGTTATCTTTTCTATTATAATAAACTGTTAATTTCTACTTACACATAGTAACAGATTACTTCACAACTACAAACAGTCTACATGTCTGATGTCACCTATTATCCTACTCACTATGTGGTTGCTATCACTGTAGTGGAATTGTCTAGTGGAACAATGTACATTGTGTTAGAACAAATACATGCTTGTTATTGTATTATCAGTGTATAGTGTATTTCCTATATAAGTAACTTTGGTTATATGTGTGCTTCATGAGTTGTTGTTATCTCAATCAATAAACGTTACAATCACAACTGATCAAAGTCAATAATTACTAGGTGTGGTTTAAGTAAGTATTACAAAAACTGTGTATTCAATACTTTTATTTTAATAGCAGTTTTTTTCTGATTTCATCAACTTTTACTGAGCATCTGTTTGGTTCTTGTAAAGAAACAACAGCATCTCCTAAAAAGTAAACTTTAAAGAAAGTTATGACAACTCATAAGTATTTCTTTCATCTCAGTTTGTAACACTTGCCATATCATGAGCTGGTGTCATATCTCTTATATAACATCAGTTATACTGTATATCTACAGTGGATATGTTACTGCTTCTGAGTATTATGTCTCTGCAACCTATTAATGGAGTACCTTGTCTAACTGAATTACCTTGTCACAACCTCTCCTATTATACTGCTGATTATGCATCTTACTTCACTGATGACACAATCTTCTACTTCCTAAGGGAATTCATACTCTACAAGGTACATTGGAGATCAATAATGTATCTAATATAACACTACAGGGACTGGGTCATATTGAACAAGGTTTTCATGAGACATGAACCTCAATTATAATGTGTAGTGACAGCAGAGAAAGTGGTATAGAACTTATTAGTAGCAGAAGTGTTGCAATGAAATCATTAACTGTAGCAAATTGTGGGTTCAATATTTATATCAGTGACCAAATACATTTTAACGAAACCATTGTTAGCTTACTCTTTGTTGACATTGTTAATGTCACATTGGAATGGGTATCAGTCCAAATTTAATTTCTAGTCCACATGCACTACAATGTTGTGTGTGACTGTCAAAACTAATCAGTATATAAATTCTTAAGTCTTCAGTCTTCAAAATTAGGGAAGGATTTTAGTCATTTACTATACTATAGAATCACCAACAAAGACATCAGTAGTAATAGTAATATGGAAATCTTATATAGTACATAATCACAAACACTATATCTAAGCCTACTAGGGACATTGTAATTGTTATTATTGATAATTGTAATTAATTACTAACAATTACTTTTTTCCTTGCAATTGTAATTAAAGTTGACATTTTAAAAGTGGTAATATAATTTATTTTACTGTAATTAGTGAACAATTAACATTAAATCTTACTATGCAACATTTATAAAATTGTGTTGTTATTACATGTACTTTAGAATGCATGACAAATCTCATTAGTTGTGTTAAACTGTCAGTTTCAGAATATCTGCAATTAATAATTGTAGTTATAACCATAGGGGTAGAAAAGGAGGGGGGGCAGGGGCGGCTGAAGCCCACCCTGATTTGCACTCAAGACTATGTACACAATAACCTCTTGACTGAAGTGGTTGTTGTGTTGATTTGTGTACATTAACAATCAATCACCACATTATTGTGTGGTCATGTTACCTTCTGTAAAATTAATTGCTATAACAAAAGTATTAATAGAATGGAATGCACTTTTTCAACCTTACACTGACTAAAAAATTACCTACAAAGTACTATGACCCAAGAACGACTAAACCATGTCATTCTGTTACATACATATAAGGACTGTACTGATAACATAAATTTATTAGAAATAGCTAAAGAGTTTGTTTCCTTTAACGATGGACGAATTAATTTTTTGGGTCATTTTTAATGTATAATAATATAACACAACTAAATATAAGATCAGCCTCCCCAACTTAAACTTCATTCCTACCCCTCTGATTATAACAATCACATGAATAATTGTAATTACAATGATTACTGTATTAATTGTAATTGTAATGATTTACAGAGTGTTATTAAAGTCCATAACCATGATTGTTGATGGCATACACTCAATGTGATGAAGTTATCCTGATAGTGGCTTTATTAATAAAGGCTATCATGACCATGATAAACAGCTTTGATACAAAGATTATTGCTTATTTTATTCTAATGTTTGAGCAAGTTCTCTTTGATGCCCTTAACAAGCTAAAAATTATTATAATTTGTCAGATATACTCAGTACTGTACTTGAGAGCTTTCATTAGAATATGTATAATGTCCACCATTTTTATTGTTTAAAGGTAATACCAAATATTGATATACAAAAATCACTGAAAAATTGAATTAAAAGATTTTTTAAAAATTGTAAAAATTTAGCCTATATTAATGCCAAAAAATTGAAGCCTGAAATGACACTTTGTCAAATATTAACTTTTTGGGTCCAAAAGTTGGTTTGAGTTCAGAGTTTGATCACTTAGGAAATCAACATCTGTTAATACGTTGATAAAAGTGTTATATCATATATAATAACAAGACTTGTTGCTATAAAATCATTCTGTAATTGGTTGAAGTTTCTAATGTCACTGACAAAACTGACCTTTATAGACTAAAAAGGCAGAAGTGATGGTAAAAGATATAGAGAGACTACAGATTACTAGAAGGCAGAGAAGCAAGCTAGCTAAAATGTTGAACTTAGTTTAAAGCTCAGTTAGTCCACACTTATCATCACAGTAGAGGCTAAAATTTAAATTTAAGTTGGTTTAAATTTCATTGTTAAAAAATTATAAATAAGTGCATAATTTGAAATATAGTTGTGATGTAGGGAAGGTTTAGTATATCATTCCCATAAAAACATAAACAAGGTAGCAGCAGTGGTAATAGGATCATCCTTATATATCATATACATGCAAAGAAATCACATTATATATAGAGCATGATTACTTTGACTTAAGACCTTATTAAAAAAATATTGTAATTGTATGGAATGGGAAGTGAGGTATTTGTCATCAAATTAGCTAATATAAAGAATTAAAAGGACATAAAAGAATTAACAATGCTACAATAGTCTATATTTCAAGGAGATAATAGCTAGCTCTAAGGCATGACATTTGTAAAGTGTGTCATTTACATTGTATGGAGTTTTTTTACTTCAACACTCTCCTAATTTTAATGAAGCTGACTTTTGTGAAAAATACTACCTTTAGCATCCATAATACATTGATGAATATCCCATGTTATTATCTCATAAGACAAAAAAGTTGTTTACATTACTTAAAAGTTGAATTTGGACGCAAAAGGGAAATCCCACTGTATTTCACTCATCTACAGTTGAACAGGCTGCTGTCATGAGCTGGTGTCATATCTATTATATAACATCAGTTATACTGTATATTTACAGTGGATGTGTTACTGCTTCTGAGTATTATGTCTCTCCAGCTTCTAATGGAGAATCATGCCCTTATAATGACTTACCTTGTCACAACTTCTCCTACTATATTGCTGATTATCTGTTTTACTTCACTGATGATGCCATCTTCTACTTCCTAGAGGGAACTCATACTCTACAAGGTATATTAAATATCAGCAATGCAAGTAATATAACTCTACAGGGATTGGGTCATATAGAACAAGGCTTCCATGAGACGGTTATGCAATCTACCTCAGTAATAAGGTGTATTGATAGCAACAGAACTGGTATATGATTTTGTCGTAGCAGAAATATTACAATTAAATCATTAACATAAGTCATATTTTCTGGTACATGCATAATATTATCATTATTGACTATAAAAGCAGTCTGTTGTACAGTATATTCTGAATACATATACGCTCATCCAATTGCAATTGACAATAATATCTAAAAGTTCACTAAAATCAATATAACGATGGTATAAAAACAACTCAAGAAAGTCCATAGTAACATTTTACTATGTTGTGAGTATTTTCCTGAGCAAGATCCTTATATCATGACCTATTTAATGTAACAACCTAGGATTGTTTGCCTTAAAATTCTGCTACAACTATTTATGACAAATAAGCATTATGCCCTCAATACCGTGGCTACTATATAGGGCTGTTCATACTACCATTCCTACCTTGTACTTGCTGAGATAACATTTCTATATTAACTAAATTTTTTTAGAAATTTTTGACTTACATATAATAGCAGTATTGTAAATATTGCATGAGCATTTCCTTGTGCTTGAAAGTTCTAACAACCTGTCTAAAATGAATGTTAACAAGCTGGATTATAACTTAACTGATTGAAATGATTTTTTGAAATGAATTTTAAAATTCTGAATGATAGATTGATTTATGAATTGAAATTAAATATAATAGATGGATTATATAAAGACACACAGATGCTTGGATGGATACATGGACTGACAGATATAAAGTTGATGTCACTGATTGACATAATATCAGAGCCATTGATTCATGTATGTATATATAATATACAAATGTACATTTACAAGGTAAACTAAATTTGGCCTACGTATCACATTTATAATACAATACTAATGTGCTAGGAGATGATATAACATGTGCATGTACATAAAGTTACAATGCATGATTATTCATTAATTGCCAACTGCCAAGTATCATATACAATCTGGATAAACTGTTAACAGTTATTTCAATTAAATGTGTGATTTCTGTTTACAACAGCTCTATGTACATCTAGTTATAGTTGGTATAGGTTTTTTATATGTTAGTGAGATAAATCTGTCAATCTACAAATCTTTGTATTTAGCTATCTGTAATATGTCCATCCATCCATGCATCCGTTGATATGACAATAACAAAACAGTTGTAGTTTCCATTTTATTATTTGTATGTACATGTTGTGAACATTTTAAATAGGATGAGTTGGAGGTGTGTACTGTGTGATTAGGAGATTTAAATCATATCCAGGGATATCATTTATGAAGGGGTTTTGCCTCCCACTTTTGTTCAGGCAAATATTGCATTATTAGGCTGTAAGAAGGAACTGTTTCTTTTTCATCTCAGGCAAAAAATACTGTATGTTTTCCGATGTATTTTGTTCTTTTACATTTCAGATAATCATACAAAGCTAGAGATATATCCTAATTTTCTGAGATGTTTAATAACCAAACACCATTTTAACTGCTTGGCAGAAAATCACACTATATACAAATTAGCAGACAAATGCATTAATTGTTAACTGATCATGAAACAAATATATTTTTAACAAAAACGTATACACAGTTGACTGCATACAATGAAAGATCTTCCCAAGGTCTTCACAATCCTGTCAAAGTCAATTTAGTGCATACATTCAAGCATACTTCAAGCTAGGCAACCTTCACTTCAGACCAAATATTACAGCTCCAACAAGACAAATCAAATGTCAGCCTCAAGATCAGGAATGAATTATATTTACATACCTGTGAAGCACTGGTTCCCCATTTTATTCTGATTTAAGTTAATGACTCCGGTTACTGGTACTGTGGAATCGATATATCTATAAAAAATGATAGGACGAGATCTGCTTGGTGAACGAAGCTGCGGTCCTGAGTTTTGAAATACGCGGTACATCGTGATAAGTTGAATATCGGAACAGCATCGGTTGCGCCGCAATATGTTGTATTTAAAGCGAAGCTATTGGAGCTCAATTTTATAACTTTTAGGAGGCATTGATCATAAATATGAGGATAACTCAGTAAGCTACTAAATATATGAGTATATTATGTTATATCATAATATTCTGATGTAGGTTTACAGGTATTTTTGCAACCATTATTGCTGTAGTAGCAACAAACTCAGTAGCTAACATTCCAGTTTCTGGAGAGTGGAAAAATGAGTTAGGCTCTCACATGTGTATATATTCAAGAAGTCCATATCCTGGTCAGTTTAATGGATGGTATAATTCAGCTGTTGGGAATGCCACAAACGAATATGCCTTAGTTGGAAGATATGATACTGGAGGATCAGAAACAGGTGCTACATTAGGATGGTAAGGAGCTTATAACATGTGTAGATTTGATAGCATAGTCAACATTTGATGTCAGATTAATTCTTAAATAATTAAATATGCAGGACTGTTGTGTATCGTAATCAGTATCAGACTGCTGAATGAACTGCTACATGGTCTGGGCAGTGGCAGTTACAACCTGAAAAGGATCGCATTCTAATCTACACAACATGGCTCCTCACTGTCCAGACAACACCAGAGAACAACTGGGAATCCACTTACATTGGCAAAGATACCTTTAAAAAAATATCAGAGAATTGTGATTTTCGTAAAAACACTGAACTGTGAATACTATACATTGCATGGTATATAGTTAAATACGTTTTTCCTTAAAATTTTTGCCTCTTCTACTTTATTTTGTGTGTTATTAATTTATAATTTATAATTTGATTGTGATATCTACTAATATCAATACATTGGTCTAGGAACAAAGGCATTTAACTGATAATGATCATGATGTGACTACATTATACATAGTGTTCTAAAAACGTTAAGTATATATAGGGTGATGAAATAAACTGATAGGGCATGTCCCATGGGATTTGGTTTGTACAAGTGTGGAGTTTATATGAAAACAGTCTTTTGCTGTCATAGCTTCAATAATGAAATTATAGAAGCAGCAGTTTATATAATATATGTGTGATAAGATCTACTGAAATAAGACATATCCCATGGGACTATCTATTGCTTTGACATTTCTACATACTATACTCCATTCCTATATGTGACAATTATGCTAACTGTATATGAATGTGTATATGAATGCATACAAGTATCTATAGTCAGTGATTACAAATACATGATACTATAATCATTACACCAAATAATGTGAAAATGTAGTACGTATCCATGTGTTTTGATAGGTCTCATGCTGATCATGTTACATTCATATTATAGTCAATAGTTAGTTGCTTTATTATTAACTAGGAGAATGTAAACTATTCAGTGGGGGGCAAGTCTTAACAAATAAGTTGTTTTAATATATATGGGCGTGTTTACCAATCCTTTAATATTGTGTTGTCCATACAATTAATTTTAAATTATCATGCACCAAACCTATTTGGTAAAATCAATGTGATGTTGGAATAAAGAAAGCATACTTATAATAAATGGAATAAATGATGAAATAATTTTAATAGATTATTATTATTAGGTTGAAATAAGAAATAAATTCAAAAGTTAAAAGCAAAAATATATAAAAAGCTTAAATATATTTATAATCAAAGAAATAAACAAATAAGAAAAGTTTAGGTAAAAGATAAACAAAGCTAGACAATACAAAAAATAAGCAAAAGATGAATATAAGGAAATAAACATTAACAAAACAAAAAATGTTATATTGTAAAAAGACTAATAGAAAAATCACTTGGGGAGGACTTTATATTTTATACGTGGTTAGGTCTAACTCCTATTATTTCAATTATAAAACCATCATATTGTCAACTTTAGATAAACCATCTATCAAAACGTCAATTTCCCATAATAATATCTCCCAAAACGTCAACTTACTATATTCCCAACATGCGAGTAAATGTAGTACAATAGTGTGGTATATTTAAAGTCCAAACATTTATATACTATATAGTCACTGATGTGTTTCATCATACATATATATATAGCCAGTTTCCATTCTGTCCTTTAGGCTTTAATTTATAGCCTATATATTGTCCACTTCAATATATCTCTTTTCTTGGTGTTGGTTGAACATCTGTCTCTAATATATTGCTGCATAATGATGAATGATCTTAGAGGATACTTTTTTCTCTTGAAAGTATCTATAAGTTCTTAGATATAGATGTTTAACATGGATGAGATTTCATTATAACTTTCTTGAGATGGCTATATGTCATCCTTCTAGATATAGCTTATTGTTTACTTGTAGTCCATCAAAAGTGATTAATAATTCCAGAGTGAAATGGAAACCTGCCCACTCATATACATGTTTGTATAAAGTACTTTGCATCCCATGCCACACAAACAAAATGATAAATTAGTAATTGTTCCAGTTTTATGCATCATATATCTTAATGATAGAAGCATTCCTTTTAAGTAGGAATAGGAAAACTAATTTGAATCAATGCCAGTTGGAATCTGATATGATGAAGTTAGGGCTGGTCTCCAAGTCAAAGTTCTGTACAACTTCTTTGATATGTGTAAACATTTAGTTGTATACTTAATGGTCACATGTAAAGCACATGAAACTGGGAGAATTTGAAGTTGAGGTTGGAATCAAACCAATTAGAATCATTAATATGTTGTGTTTATTCTATTTTATGTGTGCTCTTAAATTTATTTTAGCTTCTGAAATTATTACTTTGTTGGTCATGCTATGCTGGTGTCAAATTAAAGATGTGCTTTTTGTTATATTTTCTAAGTTGTAAAGGTCTCATACTTCCTTCAATTATTTTTTACAGTTCATAGTTGTGCGTTTCCTGTAAGAAGAATGTTTTGTGTATTATATGATGGTACTTATATTTATAAAACAGAGCGATAAATTGTGTCAACTTAAAATATACTTGAACAACATCTTAATTGCCCGTATTATTGTTTATATCATTAAAAATACATCGAATGTGCCCTGTATCAATTAAAATATCATTTAAGAAATATATTTGTACTCTATATATAATCATTGATACTGTCATATACAATACTTTTACTATTTTCTTGATTTATTGTCTCATAAGCTGGTGGAGCAATGAGTGATGGTTGTTGTTCCAATGTACTATAAGCTAAATTCTCTGTCACTTCAATTGATGACTGATGATTTGGTCCTTTAGTTATACCATAGGCTACATTTTTTTCTGAGAAGAATTCCTTTATTACTGGACTAGTCTCACCTACATTTTGTTTGGTACTAAACACTAGGATGACAGAACATGGAAATAGAATAATTTGTGTGTACTATAATAATAATATGATACTGACCTTTATATATCAAGATCACTATAATAATTAAGGTAACAGTGATTAGTGTTAGTAAGATGACAATACCAACGACAATACTAGCAATAACTACACCACTTAGTCCTATATATAGAAGTGAGCTATTACAACAGTAGTAATACACATCTGTCACTATAATAGCAAGTGATATTATACTACTAGTAATAATATTGCACTTAAAAAAGCATTTAATCATTTTGAGTGAGGTCTCTTTTACCATAGTTTCATCAGTATGATACAAGCACTATTTTAAGTTACCACAGAGCCAAGCTAGTCTCACTCAATATGTATAAAGCGAACTAGAAGCCAAAAAGCAATCTTTGCTTATGGCTTCAATTGAAGCCATAAGCAGATACTAAACTAACTTAGTTAGTTCAGTTTAAACAGTATCTATTTCTTGCTCATGGTTTCAATCACTGGGCAATAAACTATAATGATTAATTTTTGGCTTCTAGTTGACTTGGAGTACAACTATATAGTTTTGTCTTTGTGGTAACTAAGTACTGGGTTTACATCATATTGATGAAAGTATATGGTAAAAAAATTAAATTAAAATGACAAAATGCTATTTAGGTGTGACAATTTACTCAACATACCTGTAGTAACAGTGTTAGCATCTGTAGTAATCACTGTTGGTGTAGGAGAACTAGTGATGAATATGACATCTTCAATTATAGAGGTGGATGCTCGACAGATGGAACACATTGTAGTCACTAACATGGAAAATTAATATATTGTGGAAATTAGTTATATACTAAACAAACCTTGAGGAAATAATGTTGTATGAATAACTGAATTAGCTGTACCTGTAATATCATAGCTAGTTGATAATCTCATATCTGAAGGATATATCATTGTACTATTATATAGCTATTGTACCTGTTCTTTCTGTACTTGTATCACTGATAATATCAACATTAACTACATATAAGTATGATATACATTGATTAAAACAATGTACACTTTTATGTGTCTTACGTACCTAAAATATTTTCTATAGGACCTATTCCCAAATCATTTACAGCTGACACATTAATGATATATACTCCTGCAGGCATAACAGTGTTATAAGTAATGACAATACTAGTTGTATTAGTAGTAGTGACATTTTGGCCATCAATATTATGAAATATCAAATAATATTGAATTGGTGGTCGAGTTGTATATTGTTCAACCTATAATATTAATTTATTAAACATTAATATTGAACATACTATATACCTGCCAAGAAATGTTAACAATTAGTAGAGGTCCACTATAAGTACTTTGAGCATATAAGCTTTTAACTGGTAAGGGCACTATCATTAATTGAACAAAACTTAATGTGTTATAAAAACAGGTTGATTACTTACCGTCCCATGTAATAGTTAGTACATCACTGTTGACTCCTTGTCTCCATTCACTATCTCTTCCAGCTACTATAATCTCATATATTGAGCCAACAAATAGACCAGTTATTACTATTGAAGTATTATTAGTTACTAGTTGTTGCCAAGTACTATTCACTTTAACAATGTAATTGACTACACAGTGTCCATTCTCCAGTGGCACAGACCAGCATAATATTAGAGATGATGAATTTATTGGTAAGAAAGTGACATTTTGTGGACTTGAAAGTATATCTATATAATATTATCTGATTATGGATATAGAATAAATTATATAATACTTACCAGAAACTACAACCTCAATTTGGTCTCTTACATCCATAACAACATTGCTACAAATAATACTACTTCCATTATGGTGTGATGATACATTGTAAAGTCTTGCTACAGATGTAATAGAATTTGATATACTGCTCACAAAGATCACAGTAAAGTTACCAATAGTAGTATTAGTACCAGGAATTGCCATAACACTAAATGATGCTGAGTTTGTATTGTCTAAAGGATTTATCCATTGAATTATAGTACTAGTCACTGTACAAGTTAATACTACATTGTCTCTAGGACATACAGGAGAGTATGAGGGGGAGGTCTGTTGTAGGTTGACTAGGTAAAATAGAAAATAATAACATAATAATTCTAAGGTAATATACTATGTACTAACCTTGGGTGGTTACAAATGCCAGAAAAGACAGTAAAACCAGCAATAGCAACATTTTTAAAACAGTATTCGATTCCTATGACCAAGCCTATTAGCTTGAGGGTGGGGCTTTAATTACATATTTTATTAAAATTATAAATAATAGACACCCTAACCACGTGTTGTGTGGTTGATTATTCAGCTCATATTAAACAATTCAGACCAACATTGATTTATGATAAAGGAATCCAGTAATCTAACTTCATCTTAATGAAGTTAGACTGCTGGCTTCTTTATCATGTCAGGCACGTACACAGGGTTTGAGAACATCTTAAGTAATGTTCAATCACGGATGCTGATCTTTCACAGGAGCATGAGCTAAGTGGTATTGTTGCAAATAACTTCAAGAGAGTATAAATATTTGGAAGGCTACTAGAGTAGCATTTCATAATGTTTAGATCATTTAGATTTTTGAAACACACAATACTATGACATTATTGAACACGACAAATAATGCTGTCATGTTCCATACATGGACTAGAAAAAAAATTAACCATTCATTTAATATTAAAGGAGTTGATCATGCTGGTAGAATTGGAAGTAATAGTCAGTCAGTATATCTTGTATTTGATGAAATGAAAATTTTATTAATGTCTATTTAAATGTAGTTAATAATAATTACAGTGCCAGAACCAGTTTTTAATCTTTATATTCTTTTGTTCAAATCCAAATCATTGTCTTAACTACATGGAAGGTAAATTAATATAAGTGCCATATTGCTGTTCATTTTTCATAGCTACCTTTCTCTTCTCTGAGACCCCAGTCACACACTTTCATATATATCATAACTTTACCTCATTTAAAGGCAGCCAAAGCTTATTGTCACTGGGTACAATATAGCACAGCTTACTGTTACTGTTACAAGTTATGGTATTAAGTATAGTGTCACAGTAACAGCTGAAAATGTGGTTGGACAAGGACCATGAGTAAACATTGAAGGTATATGTATAGGTTGTCTTGAAATGTTCAATCATTGTTTTTATTAGTAATAGCTTCCTTACTTTTGTCAACAGTAATGGGTGAATGTCGTAGTTACGTGTTGCTGTAATAATACAATTCACTATACAGTGTCAACGATCTCATCTAATGCACAAGCACAAGGTAAATTAAAAGTTATGTTATTCTTGTAATCTTTGTCATCATAGAGACATCATTATTACACACAAAAACTGATTTAATGTTATTGGAAACTGATAGTACATGTAAGTGCTTATAATCATAAAGTGGCTGTGAGATCACAAAACAAATATATTAGCATTAAAGATAACCATGATTTCAACAGAAGCTATCTCTTATACCAACATTATAGATATTAAACTATAAAAAGAGTATTATTGTGGTTGAATATATACTTAGATTTTATTAGCACTGGATGTGTATGCAGTGTAACAAGTATCGACAAAGAGACAGCAAATTGGAAAAAGGCTATGTATGTATATGATTATATTGATATGGATATGTCTTTATAATTATTATATGCAGTACCTATTACTGCATTACTAGCAACAGTCATCACAGCTTTAATCACTACTATTATAGTTTGCTTTATTGCAAGGAAACAGTTCATGCTGGATTCATCTCTTCAAAGACAAGGAGATCCAATACCAATTTATGACCTTCCAAGTTCAAATTTGAGACAAGATGTTATTGAATTGCAGAATAATAATATATATGTACCAATTAATGTATAAAGTTATATAATTATGTTCGTCTACATCTAGAAGATGGTCAGTAAATGTCTAGTTCATCCTGTATATGATGGTTTGAATATATTGAATATCAAATTTTAGTGTCTGCCTAGCATTATTATCATTACTTTCTAGTCATATGATGTATGTGTTAGAACATGAATTGATATAGTGTATGTTTGTACCTACCTTAATAGGTAGAATTCTGTGGAAAGAAAACACATCAACTTCAGTTGTTTTACAGCAAATCAATAGGGTGTTACACTGCCACCCTGCAATCAAATAAGTATAATGTTGAAGGTTGTAGTGTAAAGTGATTGTTGGTGGAAAGATTTCATATTTGTATCATATAATTCATTGTATTAGAAGAAGAGTTATAAGCACTATATGAACAGTACCATTCTCATACAGAATCTCATGTAGTGCCTTCATAGATATAGCCATAGGCGTATTTAGACCCGGGCCAGCACGGGCTTTGCCCGTTTTTGCTCAGACCAAAGTTAATTACATTTTTTCAAAAAATTAATTCATTGCTTTAACCAAAGTAAAATTCATAATTTGTTTATTTACACGAAGATTAACCACTAACACATGCCAGTCCATGTGTATGACTTCACAGTTAGCAATTAGCACCTGTATTGTAGAGTTTTGCCTTATAGTTCTTTTGAGTGAGTTTTGAACATTTTGTGAAGTGTGATCTGAGTCAGACTGAGTGCCAATATGAAAAAGAACTCTTAAAGACTTTTGGGCTTCTAGTAATAGTAGCAGTAGTGGAGTAGGTCCATCAAAAAAGCATACAATATTCCAGAAAGTGAGGAAGATGACAGTGGAAATGACAGCAATGAAGAAATTGACAGAAAAATTAGAGGATTAAATGATCAAGATGGTTAGGTGTAAATCTAATAACAAAGTAGTTTGAAATTATTCTTTCTACTTTGCTCGTACTGTACAGATACAGATGGTGATGGTGTTGATCTAGAGAGTCCGCAGGGTTTAGGTAGTGATATACACACAATACCAGAAGTTAATGTACATGTACATGGTTGAATAAAGGTTTAAAATTGTTAATAACTATTAATAACTACTAATTAATAATGATGAATAATTAATATGCCTTAGTACTATTAGAGACCTAAATACGCCTATGGATATAGCTATAAAAATTTACTTATTCTCTAAACTTCTGTATGTCCTGTCTTATTGTTTAAATAGTACAAATTCATTCTTATGTCAAGTACAACTGTGCTGTAGCAGCTTTAGGAATATAATATCAAACATTGTAGATGTTTTGACTTACTTCATTGAGTAACCAATGGTTCACTTAAGATATCATGTTGTTTTTAGGCTAAACCATTTTGTTTGACAACATCCTTCGATATCAACACAAACACTATCTTATAGGTATGTTTTTATTATTGTATCAACATCCATTACTGAAATAAAGAAAACTCATTAAGAAGTAAGAATAACATTATGTGTATAAAAATACATAATTGCTGACTCTTGATAATTAATGCTGGCCTACTATATCTTATTTTGGCTCTGTATCATATCAACTCTATTTAGTGTCCTCTTTTTTTCTTGTCTATATTATATTGATTATTTTGTTAGCAATTCAAATGGTATCTATATATTTAAGAGACTAATTACATGACTTGTATCATTGTGTCATCTCTTAACAACATAAAAATATTATATATGCATGTGTGAAAGCTAGGACTCTGTTTTGAGTTCACCTGGCAAATTAGAAAAATTTCAGTCTTTTAATTTCTAGTGATAATGTGTGGATAAGTATTTCTGCTTATTTGGTTAAGATAGTTTATAATTTGCAATGAAGTTATGAAGCCACGTCTTCGCATTCCAATATTTTTTTTTATTTCAACTTTTATATTTTACTTTGGCCAGAAAACCATAAATAAACCCTAATAAATCATTGAGAAATGTTCTTTATGTAATTTTAATGTTCTCATAGGCATGAGTACTGCTATTATGTTCTTCAATATATAAAGAACTTGTACTGTAACAAGAATATTATATTGATAAACTTTGATGACTCTTAAGTGAGATAAAGTAATCTATAAATGTTGAAAAAGTCAGTAATGGATATAAACTGAATAACATTTAAGGAAATCTGATAATGGCATTAAAAGCGTTTTAATTGTTTTCATTTTAATATAAAAGAAACAAAACAACATTTTCATCCAGCACTAAAGTGTGATCACCATGATCCGAGTTAATGGACAACTAGCTTTTTTTGTGACAATATGGTATTGTTATAGCAATGCCACTGTGGACTTTGATGAAAGAATCAAAGGTATAATATAATTATTATTTTGAACCAGTGTATGCATGCTTATCTTTTTTGTAGATGTCCCAGTGACAAACACTCCAAGTGGAAACGAATTTTGTTTTGTTTTTCCTAAGCATGCAAACAATCACGAATTTCATATAACAATTTTTTTAACTACACCTAACGTTTCTACAGATTATGAAATTCGGTTCAATAATAGTGAGGTCATTAGAAAGGGGACAATAACTGCTGGGGCTATTAAAAAAGAAATATTACGATCACCTGTTACTAACTCTGAAGTCATATCTGTAAAAGCAATCGATTCATCTGAAGTTGTCCAGGTCATCGTTTTTAGTAATTCTGTGATACCACAGGCTAGTGCTGCTTTTCTAGCTGTACCACTGATAAAAGACAAAACAATTTCCAAATATAGCTATGCTATTGGAGCAGAACTCGATAACTATCGCTACCTGTGATTATACGTACACGAAAATCAGCTACGCTGGTCTAGCGTCAAGTAGAGCTTTAAATTCAGTTAGTGTCGAAAGCGTTTTAAGTCCAGTGAATGGTTTTAATCTTGAAGGTATTCAAGCAGAAGCCACTAATCCATTAGGGTTCATGACTAATTATGTATGTGGCGAAAATGATGCAAATTGTATTGAGCATATCACTGAACAGATACCTCCTTCCTATACATGGGGTTATAACTTTTTTGTAGTTCCATTTCAAAACAGAAGTGGTTATATCATTAAAGTCTGGCAGAGATTTGAAGGAACTAATTTTACCATATATTGTACATCAGGATCAAATGTTACTAAAAACAAAACTATATCTAGCCTTCAGTTTCATGAAATCAATAACACAAGGGAGCATTTCACACTAGATGCAAATTCTTATTGCTGCATTCAGTCTAATAGGCCATTGGCAGTAATGCAGTATAGTGACACTAGTGACAGTGAGAAGAACAGTACGATTTCAGTTTGGATACCTCCTGTCAGTCAATATTTGAATGAACACATATTTAGTACTGATGTATATGATTCACAAACAGGAATACCGACAAGTGAATTTCATTATATCATTGTAACTGTACGAAGGAAATTTAGTCCTACTGCCATTTTATCGAATGGAAAGCCATTAGAACCTAACTTAAGTAAATGGTACATTATCACATACAGGTCAAATGACATTTGTGGATATGGCATCAGTATGGATGCTCAAGTGTCTAATTATACAATTAACCATACTGATTCAAATGCTTCAATCAATGTTATTGTATATGGTTGGGCATATGAACAAGATCATGAAAAGGGCTATGCCTATCCAGCTGGATATGGGATGAACCCTGTTGGTGGTAAGTGAGAGGCAAATAGTTTTATTTGTATTCTTTATGTATGGCAGAAACTTTCTACAGACTTAATAACTCAATTATAGAAAACAATAAAGGCCTTTTAGGTGTTCAGGTATATCGATCAGGAGATATCAGTCATGCAACAACTGTACAATTGAATATAACTAAAGGTAAGATGTTAACATTGGAACTGCAAAAAAACATTTTCTTTTTTCAATTTTCTTATATATTTCTCTCAGTGGGAGCCAACATGTCAGAAAGTGAGCTTATAAAAAACACAAATAATCTAAGTGTTTCTTGCATATAGATAGAAATGAATTATAAATTTACTGCATAGGTTAAATAATTTTACATGATACCTCATTCTTCATGAGCATAGTTTAATAATAGTGAAAATGTGAATGTGTTAAAGCCTTCATGCATGTTCTTCACATGTACACATCATATCAAAAATTTATTAATTGTATAATTGCATTCTGTAGACGAAGATGATTTCTCAATGAAATCTGTCTATTTTAAATCTGATGCTACCCATGAAGATGTTTACTTTGTTTTCAAAGATGATATTTTAAAGCCCAATGAAACATTTAAGATTGAAATAATTTCAGGCAGTGGTGTCAATCTTGTTTCACCATCAAGTATTGAAATGATCTTTACTAATGATGGCAGTAAGATATCACATAGTCTAATCATTAAATGTTAATGTTATTTTTATATTTATTCAAAGTTCATTATCATTAATGTGAAAGAATAAATGCTTGTACATCTTATATAACTATTATTATGCTTGTTACAATTATTAGTTAACTTATTTAGGTAGTTCAAGCTCAGTAAGTGCTACATTGTTTACTACTACAAACACTACGATTAAAGTGACTTCAACTCCTGTGTGTCCAGGTAGTTGTATATATAAATTAGCCTATATAGCTTTATATTTTATTGTAGCTACTGAAACAGGACAGAGCACATGTTTATCAGGTACTTTTTGTTATTAGTTGTATGAAGTCACATATTATTGTATATTTCAGTGAGTATTCCAGTCACTATGCTACTCTCATCTGCTGTTATTACTACTCTTGTCATTTTTTTCATCATGTGGTGGATGAAGCGCAAAAAAGAGTCTCCATCCACTACTCCTTGTGAATATGAATGTTCAAAGTTTTAAGAAAACATTACTACGAGTCAAGAGATTACAATGTGTAGAAACTATTAGAGTAGATAATGGCATAGTAGTACATTAGAAAGTTTGAGATTGTTTTATTTGGGTGACTTCATGTGGTATGCTATACACTCTTCTTTTGTTGTGTGAAGCAATGTTAGAATATCATTTTTGTCAAGTGAACTGCTACATTGGTCTAGGTATTAGATTACACAGTATACGTAGAATTATAAGGATGAAATAGAAGTGTCAAGTACACATTTGTTATAGCTAATTCATTGGGACAATCCGGCCTTTAGACGTGGCCCAATGGGTCACTCTGATCCTCAGGCCACAAACTTTAATGCTTAACATTAGGACTTAGGGGGTAGCGATCAAGAAATGCCTTCCCTAGTGAAATTGTTGATTCAAAAACATCTGAGATGACAGTTTGTTCTTAAATATTAATATGAAAATGTTGAGGAACTCCTTTGTGTAATCGACTGGTATTTCAACTTTTGGATTAACTTCTATGTTTTTGTTTACCTTATCTTAATGGATCTGTTCTGTTTCACTCTCTAAATTATACAAAGACTTGGCCCTTTGGTTGTTTCAATACAATGATCAGGTATTGTAATATTAGTCATGCAATGACTGTACAATTAGTTTGTTAAACACTAATGGAGTTTTTACTCCTGTTTGTAAGTAGTAGCCAAATGTAATGCATCAGAAAGTAAACTCCAATTAGTTAGTAAAATACATATAACATGATTGCCTTTCATGATTTGTTTGACAATAATTAACCCTTAAACCAAAGCAAACAGTTGATTTAAATGAAATGGATATGTACATATTGAAAGCTACTACTAAACTATACATTCTACAATTCCCAATGATTTCTCATTTCATTAAAAACTCTGTCTCCTTGAAATCTGATAACACATCTAAAGATGCCATATTTTTTTAAAGATAATGTTCTAGAACCCAATGAAAATTGAAATTATTTCAGAGAGTAGTGTCAATCTTTGTTCACCATCAAGAATAGAAGCGACCATTATTATTGATGAAAGTAAAAATGAAAATTCATAATCTTAATGCAAAGAACAAACTGTTTATATCGTAAAATTCCTTCAAGATGTTACATGAACAACATGACTTAAGTTTAGTTAAAGTAATAAAAAAATCTTTCATACACATAGATAAATCAACCTTATAATGTTTACCATTTTAACAATGACAACAACTAAAATGACCTCAACTCCAGAGTGTCCATGCAGATACCAGTATTTCCAATGTAGCTTATGAATTGTTATTTTTATTTATTGTAGCTATTGCACAAGGACAGAACACAAGTTTATCAGGTAATTTTTGTTATTAGTTGTATGTAGTCATATATTTCAGTGAGTATTCTAGTTACTATGCTGCTCTCATCTCTACTTACTGCTGTTATTATTGTACTTATCATTTTGGCTATAATTAGTGTTGTGGTTAAAAAAGACTCTCTATCCACTACTCTTATATGAATATGAACATTAATATTAATTATACTGTAATAGAAATTTTGATTAATTTGGAAGCAGTGTTTAGAGTTGCTAGTGGTAAAATAATGCATTAGAATTTTATGAAATAGTTGTTTTACTTGTTTTTTAGTTATATAAAGCTACTCTTTACGAATTTATAATCTTTAATACACACACTAACATATATTATATTGTAACAAAATGTTAGAATCTCAACTCAACAATTAAACTCTTCAAATTTAAAGTAATTCAGGTACAAAATATATAATAATATAGAAAAGAGTTAAAATTACTATAAATTGCAAATATAATGATGAGTGAATATTAATTGTACATAATATTGCATCACTAATAATATAAGTGTAAGCAAGTCTACAAAAGTATACCAAATAAAATTATCTAATTCAAGTGCATTATTAATCAGACAACTGATAACAGCAAAAAAGAAATTTGCATCTAATATAATATTAAGAAAGTTATCACAAAATAGTGATTATAGAGTTTAAATTGGGGTTTCATAAATAATATTATCCTCTAAACAATTGGATTTAAAGGTATCTGAAAGAATATTTTCTTCCAGAACATTAATTTGAAAACATTGAGGTTCAATTGTAAATGAATCAATTGCAGTTTCATGTTTTGTAAAATCTTCAATATCTTGGCTCTGTTCTATTTCATTGTTTATATTGTCATCATCAATGGCTGTAATTGATACCAAAGGAGCTACACTTGAAATAGATGGTCGATGTGCATTGACCTTCTTGAAGCTTAAATGGCTGCAAAACAGACAGTAACCAATATACACAGGAAGTTGACACAGTAACATGACACTCATTAACAAGAAAGTATGATGTCCTGATGCAATATAAAGCGAATTTGCTATATGAAAATATTGGCAAGAATAACTTAGAAAAAGTTGCATCTTTTATTGATACATAGAAAGGGATTTTAGAAGCATTAACATCGTCCAAAACAATAATAAAATGGATGGAAAACATTATATACAGTACTGTGAAATACAACAGTTAGTCTAAATTAATTTCAGTGAAACCTTATTGCTGTACATTTGACTAATTATTTCAGTCTTATCTTACCCCATAATGGTGTAATTAATCTTGAAAGAGCTTGTACAAATACTACTAGACTTGTTGTGACTGCCTGTACAAAAACAAGAATAGCTTGTTTGGCCATGCTTTAAAAAGCAGAATAATCTTGTATAATGTTTATATAGTATATACTGTTACATGTTTCCATAACCACTTAAATATCTCTATAGTAATTACTGTGTAAACAGCTGTCATTGATTGTGGTATAGTTTTAAGTTTAGCTACTGACCTGACTTTGAGGAGGAGATACTTTAGTCATAATAGGAAAGAGTATGTAGCGACCCATTGAAAGTGATAATGTTACTGAGCCTACCCCTATGCATGCTTGAATGAATGACAATGACTTTGATTTGCTTTTACAGATAGGTAGACAGTCTACACAGTAATCACCTGTTATATATGAGTCCTGGTTCCAATAGCAGTCTTCATATGATTCACATATCTGCTGATTACTTGAAATTACATTATTATCATCAATAATTAATTCAGTTGTAACTGTTCTGTCAGACTGATTGAAAATTGACTCAAAAGTTTCAGGTAATAAGTGGCATAAAGCATAGGTAATATTTTGAATTGTACATTGGATTTTCTTCATTTGCTGCTTCATTAATAAAAGAGTCTCAGTAATAGTGCAAGGACTACCTTCAGATAACTGAAGTGCTAAACAGTCTGTATCACAGGAAGTACAGGAAGAACTATAGTCAAACGATGTGTTTATTTTGTAAAAGTAAATTGTTGTGTTAGGATTAAACGTACTGTTAACACAGGAGCTAGTTATACTACAGCTATTGATATTAGATTGAATAGACACATTTGAAATGTTGCTGCATGAGGTATCTGATATTGATTGCCAATCACCCAAAGTAACCTTATCTTAGGTATGTTTTTATTGCTTGTATCATCATCCATTAAAGAAAACTCATTTAAGAAGAATAAATAACACTAAATGTATAAAAATTCACAATTATGTATTGGGTGTTCCAGTTCTAAGTCACAAGTGTTGACTCATGATGATTAATGTCAATTCAGTCCTCTAATGTTGGTAGTTACTATATCTTATCTTGCCTCTGTTTCATATTAACTTCATTTAATGTCCTCTCACTTTCTTACCCATATTATAATCATTTAAGGTTATTTTATTAGCAATATAAATGGCATTTGTATATTTAAGAGACTGTCTGCATGCATGAATTTTTGAAAAATTGCTAATTTGTTGCATATATATATATATATATATATATATATATATATATATAACTATTATGTATAAACTTGTGAAAAAGAATTAATGGTTTAATCTTAATGGTTTTGAGCTTTCACCTGATAAATTAAAAAGATTCCAGTTTTTCTTACTTTGATATGTAAGTACTAATCTGTATACAAGTATTTCTGATTATGTAGTTAATTAAGGCACTTCAATTGTTTACAATTTGTGTAATGATGTTGTGAAGTTATGTCTCCACAGTTCCAATATTTCTTAAATTCAACCTTGATACCTTACTTTGGCCTGAAAACCATGAATAACCACTGAAAAGTATTGAGGAATATTCTAAGTATATTCTTCAACAATGTGAGTGTTACATTCCCATAGGCACTGCCATTGTAACCATTAATACTAACAAGAGCGTTATAAGTTATCACTGATTTATTATGATGACATTTAAGGTGACACAAAGTACTCTAAAAGATTAAATGGTCAGTAATGGACATAGATTGAATATCACTTAAGTAAATCTGATAATAGTATTGTAAGCATTTTAATTAATTTCATTTTCATATAAAAGAAAAACAACAAATTCAATCCAGCACTAAGTTTGTGATCACCATGATTATAGTCAGTGGACAAGTAGTTTTCTTTATGATGATATGGTATTGTTATAGCAATGCTGCTGTAGACTTTGATGAAAGAATCAAAGGTATGTATATACAATTTGCGCTCTTAATCAAAATAAGCTTTATCTTTTTGTAGATATCCCAGAGACAAACTCAACCAATGGAATTTTTTTTGTTTTGCTCTTCCTACAGCTAAGCAGGCATATAGTCGCCTCTATGGCGTGAAAATTATTTTAACTACTCCTAAAGATTCTGCAGATTATGAAATAATTCGATCCAATGGGGTCAATAAAAACGGAACAGTGACTGCTGGAACAATTGTAAATGACTTCTTTCAAAGAGATATTAATGAAACCATATCCATAAAAGCATCTGAAGTAGTACAGGTCATCGTTTTTAGTAATTATATGCAGGGCAGTAGTGCTGCTTTTCTAGCTATACCACAAATAAAAAACAAAATCATCTCCAAATATAGCTATGCTATTGGAGCAGATATGAACAACTCGGTAACTGTAGCTACATGCAACACGTACACGTACGTGAAAATAAGCTATCTTGGTGAAATTTTAAGTTCAGTTAGTACCAAAAACGTTTTAAGTCCATTGAACGACTTTAATCTTAAGGGTCTTCAAGTAGAAGCCACTAATCCATTAGGGTTTGTGACTAATAACATTTGTAATAATGACCTGTATGAGTGTGTTGAGCATATTACTGAACAGATCCCTCCTTCCTATACATGGGGCTACAACTTTTTTGTAGTTCCATTTCAAAACGGAAGTGGTTATATGATTAAAGTCTGGCAGAGATTTGAAGGAACTAACTTTACCATATATTGTACATCAGGATCGGAAGTTACTAAAAATAGAACTGTATCTAACCTTCAGTTTAATGAAATCAATAACACAAATACGGAATTCATACTAGATGCAGACTCTTATTGCTGCATTCAGTCTAATAGGCCATTTGCAGTAATGCAGTATAGCTATATCAGTAGATTCAGTACTAACAACAGTGAGAACAGTACAGTTTCGGTTTGGATAGCTCCTGTCAGTCAATATTTGAACAAACACGTATTTAGTACTGATGTATATAATAATTCTGATCAACAAATGCAAGATGAAGCACCTCTGCTAACAAGTGAAGTTCATTATATTATCGTAACTGTACGAACAAAATTTGATCCTACTGACATTTTATTGAATGGAAAGCCACTAGAATGTAACCTAAGTAAATGGTACAATATTACATGCAGTTCAAATGACATTTGTGGATATGGCATCAGTATCAATGTTAATGTGTCTAATTATACAATTAATCATGCAAATTCAGATGCCTCATTTAATGTTATTGTGTATGGTTGGAAAAATGAATTAGATCATGAAAAAGGCTATGCCTATCCAGCTGGATTTGGGATGAAACCTGTTGGTGGTAAGTTAGTAAAGTGACGGGCAAAGAATTTTATTTGTATTCTTTATGCAGAAACTTTCTACAAACTTAATAACTCAAGTGTAGAAAACAATAAAGGCCTTTTAGGTGTTCTGGTACATCGATCAGGAGATATCAGTCATGCAACAACTGTACAATTGAATATAACTAAAGGTAAGATGTTAATATCCGAACTACAAAAAACATTTAATTTTTTTTTCGATTTTCTTATATATTTCTCTCAGTGGGAGCCAATATGTCAGAAAGTAAACAAATAATCTAAGTGTTTCTTGCATATACAGAAAAGAATTATAAATATACTGCATAGATTAAATGATTTTACATGATACCTCATGCTTCATGAGCATAGTTAATAATAATGCAAATGTCAGTGTGTTAAAGCTATTCATGAATCTACTTAGTTCACATGTACACATCACATCAAAAATTTATTAATTGCATTCTGTAGATGAAGATGATCTCTCAATGAAATCTGTCTATTTTAAACCTGATGCTACACATGAAGACGTTTACTTTGTTTTCAAAGATGATATTTTAAAACCCAAAGAAACATATAAGATTGGAATTATTTCAGAGAGTGGTGTCAATCTTGCTTCACCATCAAGTATTGAAATGATCTTTACTAATAATGATGGCAGTAAGATATCATATAGTCTAAAGTTAATGTTATTTTTATATTTTTTCAAAGTTTATTATTATTAATGTGAAAGAATAAAATGCTTGTATATATACATACTCTATCTCATATAATATTATTATATACTTGCTACAATTAGTTTATTTATTTTATATATGCAGGTATTTCAAGCTCAGTAAGTGCTACATTGTTTATTACTACAAACTCTATAATTAAGGTGACTTCAACTCCTGTGTGTCCAGGTAGTTGTATATATAAATTAGCCTATATTACTTTATGTTATATTGTAGCTACTGAAACAGGACAGAGTACATGTTTATCAGGTACTTGTTCTTAGTTGCATACTGTCATATATTATTATATATTTTATAGTGAGTATTCCAGTCACTATGCTGCTCTCGTCTCTGCTTACTGCTGTTATTACTACACTTGTCATTTTTTTAATTATGTGGTGGATGAAGCGCAAAAAAGAGTCTCCATCCACTATTCCTCATCAATATGAATGTTCAAAATTTTAAGAAAACATTACTATGAGTCAAGAGATTACAATGTGTAGGAACTATTAGAGTAGATAATAGTATAGTAGTACATTAGAAATTTTGAGATTTTTATTAAATATAATTGTTTTATTTGAGTGATAGCTCAACTTCATGTATTGTGCTATACACTCTTGTTTTGTTGTGAAGCAATGTTAGAATATCATTTTTCCAAATGAACTGCTAAATTGGCCTAGGTATTAGATTACATAGTACAATTATAAGTGTGAAGTGCACGTATGCTATAGTTAATTCAATGGGACAATCTGGCATTTAGGCATGGCCCAATGGGTCATTCTGATTCTTGGGTCACAAACTTTAATGCTTAACATTAGGACTTAGGGGGTAGGGATCAATAAATGCATTCTGTAATGAAATAGTCAATTTGAAGGCATCTGAGATGACAGTTTGTTCTTAATATTAATATGAAAATGTTGAGGAACTCCTTTGTGTGACTGGTATTTCAACTTTTGGATTAACTTCTATGCCTTGTTTACTTTATCTGATATCATAATCTTTATCTGTTCTGTTTCACTCTCTGAATATACAAACACTTGGGTTTTTGGTTGTTTGAATACAATGATCAAGAGATATCAGTCATGCAATGACTGCACAATTAGTTAGTTAAACATTAATGGAGTTTTTACTCTTTATATATTGTCTGTAAGTAGTAGCCAAATGTAATGCATTAGATAGTAAACTCCAATTAGTTAGTAAAGAACGTATAATATAATTGCTTGTGGTGCCTTTCATGATTTGTTTGACAATAATTAACCCTTAAACCAAAGCAAACCGTTGACTTAAATGAAATGTACATGTACATATTGGAAGCTACTACTAAAACATACATTCTACAATTGCCAATGATTTCTCATTTTATTAAAACTCTGTCTTCTCGAAATCTGATAATACATCTAAGGATGCCATATTTGTTTTCAAAGATAATGTTCTAGAACCAAATGAAAATTGAAATTATTTCAGAGTGGTATCAATCTTGGTTCACTATCAAGAATAGAAGTGCCATTATTATTGATGAAAGTAAGAATGAAAATTCATAATCTTAATGCAAAGAACAAACTGTCTATATTATAAAATTCCTTCATGAACAACACGACTTAAGATTAGCTAAAATAATAAAAAATCTTTCATACACATAGATAAATCAACCTTATTATGTTTACCATTTACCAAAATTACTATAAATATAATGATAAGTGAATACTAATTATACATAATGTTGCATCACTAATAATATAAATGTAAGCAAGTCTACAATATACCAAATAAAATTATCTAATTCAAGTGCATTATTAATCAGACAACAGATAATAGCAAAAAGAATTTAGCATCTAATGTAATATTAAGAAAGTTATCACAAAATAGTGATTATAGAGTTTAAATTGGGGTTTCATAAATAATATTATCCTCTAAACAATTGGATTTAAAGGTATCTGAAAGAATATTTTCTTCCAGAACATTAATTTGAAAACATTGATGTTCAATTGTAAATGAATCAATCGCAGTTTCATGTTTTGTAAAATCTTCAATATCTGTACTTACTTGGTTCTGTTCTATTTCATTGTTTATATTGTCATCATCAATGGCTGTAATTGATACCAAAGGAACTACACTTGAAAAAGATGGTCGATGTGCATTGACCTTCTTGAAGCTTAAATGGCTGCAAAACAGACAGTAACCAATATACACAGGAAGTTGACACAGTAACATGACACCCATTAACAAGAAAGTATGATGTCCTGATGCAATATAAAGCGAATTTGCTATGTGAAAAAAATATTGGCAAGAATAACTTAGAAAAAGCTGCATCTTTTATTGATACATAGAAAGTAATTTTAGAAGCATTAACAGTGTCCAAAACAATAATAAAATGGATGGAAAACATTATATACACTACTGTGAAATACAACAGCTAATCTAAATTAATTTCAGTGAAACCTTATTGCTGTATTTGACTAATTATTTCAGTGTTATCTTACCCCATAATGGTGTAATTAATCTTGAAAGAGCTTGTACAAATACTACTAGACTTGTTGTGACTGCCTGTACAAAAACAAGAATAGCTTGTTTGGCCATGCTTTAAAAAGCAGAATAATCTTGTATAATGTTTATATAGTATATACTGTTACATGTTTCCATAACCATTTAAATATCTCTATAGTAATTACTGTGTAAACAGCTGTCATTGATTGTGGTATAGTTTTAAGTTTAGCTACTGACCTGACTTTGAGGAGGAGATACTTTAGTCATAATAGGAAAGAGTATGTAGCGACCCATTGAAAGTGATAATGTTACTGAGCCTACCCCTATGCATGCTTGAATGAATGACAATGACTTTGATTTGCTTTTACAGATAGGTAGACAGTCTACACAGTAATCACCTGTTATATATGAGTCCTGGTTCCAATAGCAGTCTTCATATGATTCACATATCTGCTGATTACTTGAAATTACATTATTATCATCAATAATTAATTCAGTTGTAACTGTTCTGTCAGACTGATTGAAAATTGACTCAAAAGTTTCAGGTAATAAGTGGCATAAAGCATAGGTAATATTTTGAATCATACATTGGTTTTTCTTCATTTGCTGCTTCATTAATAAAAGAGTCTCAGTAATAGTGCAAGGACTACCTTCAGATAACTGAAGTGCTAAACAGTCTGTATCACAGGAAGTACAGGAAGAACTATAGTCAAACGATGTGTCTATTTTGTAAAAGTAAATTGTTGTGTTAGGATTAAACGTACTGTTAACACAGGAGCTAGTTATACTACAGCTATTGATATTAGATTGAATAGACACATTTGAAATGTTGCTGCATGAGGTATCTGATATTGATTGCCAATCACCCAAAGTAATCAATCCACTTGTTCCAATTAACAATGACAGTAGCAACACAACACGACTGCTTACTCTAAATCTCTCCAGTAACAAACTATCATAGAATGAATAAAATACATTCAAATTAAATGATTTGAAGTAAACTCAATCTTACAGAATAAAGTTGGCAGTTGGTACTATTGCTAGAGATCCCGTAAGGAAGTATGAAATATTTTTACTTGAGAATCCAAATGTATTACTCAATAAAGGACTAGTGAGGGTATCCAATACAGTGACTTCTGAGTCAATTATATATGCAGCAAGAAGCAAGTATACTACAACCTATACATAATTGTTAAAGGAATTTTAATTGTGCATATAAATACAATTAAACACTTCAACTTTTAAGTAACAGATGTTTCCATATGCAAGCTAGTATAAATATAACTGTGAGGATACTAAAGCAGTCCAGCAAGTCCAATTAACATGATTAAGTTTTTCATCTGACTTTGATGATATTCCAACTTCCTTGTTCTTTCTAGTGCAGTTGAATTTGTGTCCAACTGGATGATCAATCTTGTGGTTCTTAAATAGGCAAATCAGTAATATTAAAGTGGCAATGCCAAAAGCAATTTGAAACCATGAAAACCAGCGGAACTGGTTAACATCTGGAAACTTAAATACCAGAACTACCAATGCTGTAATATAATGGAGATAATAATTTGTGTATGCCTATATATAGGGCATATCATATAGAGTTTCTGAATAGTGGAAATTCAACCTTGCATACATGCAAAGTCCTTTACAGTCTTTTTCGATACAGTAATTGACTAAGAGACTAAGTATTACTATGGGAGTATAAAAGATCAACGCTATATATAATGCATTATGGCCTATAGTGCATTGTCTATTAGATGTTCCATCACTCACTCACCATTTGATGGTAGATATGATAACGTAACGACTATACCATAGACAATCATTAACCTTTTTTTTAGTCCTGAATTTTTCTTGAAGGCTTGTTCCCCATGAATACAGCTACTGACAGTGTAATAGGACATTATTGAAGACATTGTTAATCCAGTATTAATACCAATTAAGAATCGGCCTGCAATAACCATCCATCCATTTATACTCAGTCCATAAAGGGTACAACCTAATATTTGTACTATTGGGCCAATTGCAAGCAAGAATCGATAGCTGAGAACATTGAGGAGTATTGATGCTGTTAATGAACCAGCTATGTCACCTCCACTGTATATTCCTGATGCAATGGCGTACATTGTTTCTGATTCTCCAAGACCTGGACTTCCCTGTAGGTGATATATAGATGCTGTAAGAACATTAAATTTATGATAAACTCTTACACATGTTTCATTTCTAGGATTGGTCATAAATTTGTGCAGAGTAGAGAGCGCCATCGAGTAACCAACAGTGAAGTTAACACCGAGTAGTAAAGTAAGAAGCCAATTTAGACGCAAACGCCTTAAGCTTATTTTGTTTTCTGAGAATAAACTAATGTTTTACTAGTACTTTAAATTTACAAATTACCTTTATCTTCATTCTCT
The DNA here is from genome assembly GCA_963965975.1 of Xestospongia bergquistia. Taxonomy (NCBI): domain Eukaryota; kingdom Metazoa; phylum Porifera; class Demospongiae; order Haplosclerida; family Petrosiidae; genus Xestospongia; species Xestospongia bergquistia. Next base: position 10,402,069 of record OZ014412.1, on the reverse strand, counting down.
GCCATTCTTTTGAAGCCAGGGCTGCATGCCAGTCACGTTGTTACAAGAATAAATAGCATGGCCCTGCTATACAGCTGATGTTATATTGCAAGAATAATTATTGTGGCACCTGCTTATAATTAGTATATCAGTGTATTGAAACTTGAAAAACTAGACAAAAAAACTGGATGGATATACTAGAAGGAAAAACCAGATATTTTATCAGGTATGTAGAGTATGTCATAGATTGTCATTCCTAGGCCTGTTATTACTGGTCGTCCTGTATTTACCGACTATTGATTTCACTAGGCAGAGACCTCCATAGAAAAGTGAAAGAGTAAAGGGCAGCAGAAGATCGAGAGAAGGGAACTGAAACATTATTAGGATGATCTAGTGCCTAAGGATCTCACAGGAGATGTTTGTAATGTGGAACTGGTGTCTTTACTCCACTTGTATTTTTTTTGAAACAAGAAAACGAATATATAAAATCTTTTAAAATTTAATTACAACAAACTCTTTAATTTAATCTCATGATGAACTGAATCAGGTTGACTTTTGCCATATTTTGTTTGGCTGTCCTTTATATTAGAGATAGTAGATCATCCTTTCAGTTTCAACATGCATGGTTTCATTTCATCATTTCTGCACATGTACATGTCATTACAATATCTTTATATGATCCCTCCTTGATAAACCAATAGCAGATTGATCTGGGTTGCTGATCACACACAAGTACTGTAATTCCAAAAAATTATATATACTCATCAAGTTGATTATCCCTCTCAACATACTAGATTTGTGAATAAAGAAAGGACACAAGTGCGTGATGGTGAAATTATTTCCAACAAACTACAACATTGGAACATTTATCTAATAAATCATCTAGTTTTTGATTAGATATACATAATTCACAGCATATTTCATCATAGCAGTGGAAGCCATCTAAATATCTATGACAATATAAAAGGAATTACAGTGTTATAGCATTCTATAGTGTATTTGCTTACTGTATTAATGCAGTAGGAACATCATCATAATCTCCATTGAGTACAGGATATTTTTGTAAATGTCTTATTAAGTCTTGCATTAAACCAAACTGGATTAGTTTTCTAATGGAAATAAAGTAATCTATATATGTCTGAAACCATATGTCTCTAGTAATACAGTTATATAAACTCATTAACCATAATATATACCTATTAAAACTAAGGTTTATGCTGATATAGTACATTTTATAAATGGAGTACAAGATAGATTTTGTCAATATCAACCTTTTATTTGAATTATAGATTTGGATATTAAAGTCCTAAATGCCGTATAGCAGCTGATCACACACAAGTACTGTAATTCCAAAAAATTATATATACAGCAAAATTTTCGTGGATGTCAGTTGGTTCGTGGTAAAAATTTCGTGGTCGAGCGATCTAGTCTAAACCACACCCCTTATATCGTGGTGTACAAATGGCGTACTTCGAAATTCAAGCCATGATACGTAGCTACCACCAGTACAAAGGGATCTGGGATGCTAAATTTGGGGAACAACTTGAGTGCCAGAGAGAAACTGGCAACTCCTATGATATTTTTGCAGTTGCAGTCCTGAAACTTCCTACTTGGCAGCTGCAATCGAAGTTGATGGTACAGATTGTGCTAAAGGGCCATGAGGATCGGGTAGGTTGTTCTTTTCCCTCTTGAAGTATCGAAAAAAGGCCATATTGAATCTAAGAGTCGCTGATAAACAACGTGATAACGTGCGTGCAACCACGTGCACGCATTAATGGGCGTGGCACATTAGACCTAATTAACTTTCGTGTTACAGAGTATTAAGATATGACTAGAGCCTTTTAACTATTTTGAAGGTCATACTACATATACAGAAGTCTCACTGTATTAACTATATATGTGTGTATTATATGTATACCTTTCATCAATGGCTAGAGCATTTGGATCACTTCTAAAGCACATGTCTTTAACTGTTAGTCCTGCTTCTAAACTAGAGAATAGTCTAAAGATGTCAGACACGAGTGGTTTCTTGTCTTCTAGGCCAACAACATAATTGTAAACACTTGATAAAATACAGTACCTTTCAAAGCTACATATTGAATACATTGTTGTTGTAATCTCTTATCTGTCATTAGTTGAGGGAGTTTGGGTGTGGCAACATATACATTAGAATACTACAAGTAAAATACATATTTGAACCACTTATATTGAATGACTGACTTGAAATATACTTAACAATTTGACAAATCCATAAATACTAAATGATGAAACAAAAATATTATAAAAACTGATTAATTGATTTAACCAATATATATAGTTATACAGATAACATGATGTAAACTAATTACTACTGTTTATAAAATGTTTTTATTTCCTTATAAAAAATCATTATTAGTTCTAACATCTTGTTAACAGTTTGTATTATGCTATTAGTATAAACCACATATTGGTTAAATCAACTAATCAGTTTTTATAGTGATACATACAATCGATAATAAATCATAATAACATCATAATGCTATGGTAATTATATTTATATATTCCTTATACACTGTAAAAATTAATATGTCATTTTAACAACTAATTCGTAGTTTACATGGATGGGTTACTATGGAGTATAAAATTCTTTCAAATTACTCACTATGTAATTGTTGGTATGTTGTACTTGTATAATTATACTAACAAATTATACAATGCATGAGTAATTCACATACATTCTACATTCCATAAGAATCCATCCATGTAAAGTACAAACTAATTGTTAAAATGACATATTAATTTTTACAATGGTATACTTACACAAGATGTTGGATACATTCTTTAACAATATCGGGACTGACTTCAGAAATATGAGCAATTTTAGCAATGTGATTAAATCCATTTATATGAGGAATGATCTATAAACAGGATATTTTAAACAATACAAATGGTCAAATACATTGACTATAGTTTACAGAAATTTAGTTAGAAAGGCTTGCATTGAGAAAACTTTTTCTTTTAACTAGTCAAACATGGTGGTAACAAATTTCATGTGTTTAAGTGAAATGAAAATGTTTTATTTCCCAAGAGATAATGTGATTTGTCAAGGTGGATGTAGCTCAAAGTAATGTACTCATCACTTCATTTTTTCTTTCAAGTTTAAGACCTTGTTAAATGTAACATATGTAGCTATTATACTAGCTAAAGACTGATATTAACAGTAGTAGAACAAATAGCTTTGTGTCATGTTGAAAAACAAATCAGTTAAATTTACCACAAAAGGTTAAAAGTTTATAAGAAGTACTATAAGGCTAATTAACTAATTAATTAAGGCTGTTAACGGAGTGGCAAATTAACTAATTAATTAAGGCTGTTAATGGAGTGGCTAATTAACTAATTAATTAAGGCTGTTAATGGAGTGGCTAACTAACTAATTAATTAAGGCTGTTAATGGAGTGCCATACTTTATTACTGAGTTAAAGCACCAAATGAATGCATCACAAAAAAAACATGAGAGGTGTGGTTGAGTGCTTTGATTTTTATAATATTTGATATCAAACAGACGAATGACACTGTATATGATGGTACACTATAAATAATGGTTTTGTATAATTATAGTTTATTAGATTCCTCAATCCATAAACATTATGTGTAATTTCTTTAGCTATACCTCTTGTATTGTAAGGTCTGATGCTAATAATTGGGTTAGTTCTTTAGGGGGACAGGTAAACACGGGGACATGATAATTATGAACTGGAGGTGGAGTGTGAAGGTTTGGAGTGACTTTAAGACGTAAAGTGTTACTGTCATCTACAAACAAAGGATGATACTAATAATGATATGACAGTACACATTTTTACTAACCTATTGGTATATCACAAATACCATGTGAATTAAGACCTGTACGTATTTTAGACAGAATTGATGGAATCTTAGATTTAGTGACCTCTTGTGATAAGAAACCGCTCTCCAGCTTAATGGAGAAAGACACAAAGTCAAAACAATATTATAATAAAAATCATCCTAATATTAATGGTTATTCTGTGTTAGTAGAATAAAATTAAGAAGAATTGGAGAGATTTGTAAAAATTGTTGCTCAGCTACATAATTTTTTCTAGAATATTTAAAGGCTAGATACTTCTATTATTAAGATCACCGTTATTACAGTGCTTGTGGTATAAATCCAGTCATTGTGTTCTATTTTTCACATTAAATAGTTGAACACAATAACAAAACAAACGATGTAAGCAAACATGTGGTGAAAAAAATCCTAGAATTGCTTGCCATATTTCTTGAGCCAAGCAAAAAACAATGTATCTATGTATATGTACATAATTTTAATGTATGAACTGTGAAGAAAAAATAGTTAATTAAGAACAAAATGAAACAGGCAAGGATAGAGAGACTGAAGCTATACATTAAAGTAAGTGGAAAATTGTTACCTTGGTTTCAACTATAATAAAATGTACCACACACACACTTAAAATGACATGTACTTTATAACTATTACTATTACTTCAAAATTTTATATTACTATTACTATTAGGTTAAGATTTTGTAATATGTATTTAAGAAATTAAATCAAGCAGTTGTAACATCACTAACATGTCCATTGCATTTTATGGTGATTAGTTTTTGAAATACAGAGTCACTCAGGGAGCACCTGTCAGGTCAGAAAATACCTTGCTATACCTTCCTAACTGATCAGAGAGTCAGAGACATATGCTAAATTGCTAACTAACACAACATAGGACTAAACAGGAATGTAATAGAAATGTAATATGAAATTACATATTACTTTCCCTTCTATTATTATTACTATTACTATTACACCACTATTTTCAAACATATATTACTATTACTATTACTATTACATATTACTATTACCCCAGGCCTGGTACTTTAACAAATATAGTGTGTTTCAGACATGCATGTGGTAATAGTAATAGGTAATACCGTAATAGTAATGATTACATGTTTTGAAGTAATAGTAATAGTAATAGTAAAGTAATAGTCTAAGTAATAGGTTATATAGATCAAAAATGAAAGTAAACGTGGAAAACTTCATTAAGCTATTAGCACAATAAGCATAACTTTTACGCAATATTAGTTGACATTTTTGAAACTTTGATTTAAAGATTTAATCACAAAAAATCAGTAATATTAATAGTAATAGTAATGATTATATGTTTTGAAGTAATAGTAATATATTACATTACAATTTAGTTGTAATAGTAATAGTAATATAATAGGTAAAATTTCTAAGTAATAGTGATAGTAATATATTACAATACAATGTAATTGACCCCATGTCTGGTGTGTTTACCTCATATGTTCTAAAAGCATTGCCTAACTTTTGAATGACAGGTTCATAAGTTGTTGTTGTTGTTTCTTCCTCAAATACAAACACAAAATTAAAGATGAGAGCATTTCTTGCATATCTGTTATCTTCTATACTCTTTGGACAACCTACTATTCTATATTCACCAACATCACTATAACACAGAAAGTAAAAAATCATATTATAAACTATCTAACATAAAACACCAATCATATATTATTATAAAATAGATTGGTTAGTTTAATCAATCTATGCTGGTCATATTCATTGCATAATTATAATATACTCTGTTCTCATAACTAATATACTAATGAAAAGTCATTAGTTGATTGTCAGAGTTATGAGATTCTGTATAACACCTGATCAGATAATAGCCAAGTATATACAATGTAGTCTATTTCCTTCTTATGTTTGCACTGTAGTCACATTGAAAGGGTAAGGGCATTTGTAGCTTTTATCTTTATACTATTACATTCTCTAGCAACATGTAGTGTATAAGTTGATTAAAACAGAGTAGTGTTTACAGTGATATATACATACTATTACTGCAGAATTGATTAATGTCTTAGTTCACATGTCATCATAAAATAAAAGACTATTATTATTAGTGAAGTCAGCACCTCCCAGTTAGCTTTGTATGTAGTAGTACAAGTAAACAGATTAGCTGAACATCATACATGTACAGTACATAACTAAAAAAGTGTTCTCAGTTCCAATTACCCTATAATGCTGGGTTTTAGTTTATTGTGAAGGGACTGAAGTTATTTATTGGCTATACAAACACAAGTATATGGTCTCTTGTTTTCAGTTGAGAGAACTGGGGTTTGACAATGTGAGACTAACAAGACTACAATGATTGCTAAGTAAATTACATAGAAACTAATCCAATACAGATAGTAGACTCCTCCTACTTACTTACACCGAGATCAGTCTATTATAAAGCTGTGGTTTAGTGATGATCAGATCATGGACTGCATCAAATGCTTCTCTTATTGGGAACTCTTCAGGATTCTATAACAACCAATGTGTAGCAATGAATCAATACTTGTTATAAACTTACCTGATACGTTATCTTTGGTCCAGCAACATGATGAAACTCACTAAAGAATATACATTTCACTGCCATGTTTAAAAGAGGCAAGGCAGCCACGCCCTTTCTCACACTCCAAGAAAATGGACTTTAATGAGCGAATTTCGAACACATTTGGGTCTTTAAACGCCACACTCAAATCTGTTACTGATCCTCCATTAAAAGATGATCCTGGTGATGATATACATAGTGCAGTAGAGGGACCATCACATATTAAACCAAGTTCAAGATCACGTAATGACTGTAAAAGAATCTCCGATGAGCCCAGCAGAGAATTTAGATCACGTGATCGTTCCCCTACTTCTAGTAGAAATCATATGCGTTCTCGTCATGTGCCTAAAGTACCAAACTATGTTACTGCTCCTAAGAAATGGACCAGATATGATTTAACAGAAGATGGTACAAATAAACATGGTTATGAAGGAATGAATGATGATCAAGTAAATCGTAAAGCTGCATTTGATTTTTTAAATGAACTTAGTCGTCGTAATACACAACCAGCTGCTGATGAACAACCTACTGATTTAAATCACAAGATAACGTTTAAAAAGCCTACTTCATCACAAAGAGTCATTAGTGGTAGTAAAACAACCAAAAAAGGTCAAGCAGTTTGCATAGACAAACTAATACCATCAATTAATCCAGTTGTACATGACCACATTTTACAAAATGATGATTTACCAGAAAGATCAACTGAACAACATGAACACCAATCATATGATGTTCAGTTAAGGGACTTATCTCATGATATAGCAGTCGAAAAAGAGGACTCAACAACTGATCAAAATGACAAGTCTTCCAAAAGACCGGGACATTTTCAGGGTGGTGTGCTAAAAATGCCTGAATATTTTGTTGGGAGTAAAAGAACTACAATTAATAAACCTCCTAAACCAATAAACTTAAAGACAGATAAACCCAGGATTCATCTAACTCATTTAGATGATGAAGATGTCGAAGACTAATGCATTTCTTAAAAATAATTAAATTAATAATAATTAATTATCCTGTGTCATAATAATTACCCCGCCTACTACAATTACACCAAAAATACAAAGGAAAGATAGAAGTCTGGTAAGTGACGCCAACATAAAGGAGTTTTTCTAACCTCTCTATTTTGAGATAGTATATTTACAATTTTAGTATGGTTAGACCTTTCCTTAAGAAATTATTTGACTCTATGTTCTGTCTTAGATAGAAGATATTAATGTAGTATATTACTAGACGACTGTCTCTTGTAGGATAATAGTGTTATATCAACTGAACAATCTTAATAAAGCCCTATGTCTACAGTAGAAGAACAATTGTTTGAAGTTGCAATGTCTGAACAAAGCCCATCCATTACTAAGTGGAGTAAGTTGTCTACAATTGTAGTATGTCATCAAGTGATCATATTAATCACATATGTCAATATTGTTATAAGAAGACTATGTAGATAATCACAATGATCACAGGGATAGTAACATAATTGCATGGCCAAGTCTTCCCCGCGTGGTAAGGGGGAGGAGCCAGATACAGGTTGATGTATTTCATTATATTGACTGATGTGCCTCCATTTTGTTCCTCTGGTGGCCAAAACCTTACTTAAAGCAAAGAATGCAGCTGATTACTTTATTGTCATTAAAGTTATTATGTCAGTAATACCTGGTAAAAATTAAAGGAGCTTAGTTCACCTTCTTTAAGTTCTTTTAAACACCCTATCCTTCCTCTATACACGTTATTGTATAATGAGTAATAGAAAAAAACTATTATACATTTTAATTATGTACGAACTCTTTGTTTCTATAGAGACCTCTCTCAGCCACACCCACTCATCATCTCTATTACTACCCAATGGCTATTGTATTATCATTGACAATAGTACCAGTAGCACCAACAAACAATCTAAACATCGTCCTATTAAAAGATTATGTCATATACTTCAAGATCAATACAGTCTTCATACTCATGTCTTATCACAACTTTCATGTGATGCTATTCGTTTGTTGCTAAAAACTGTTAGCCAAATAGACCACACCCCACTATCATGTTTGCTAGTGGTCATCATTGGAATAGGTGATCAAGGAGCTATTAATGGAATTGACGAAAGGGGCATCCTCCCTAAAGAGATCATTGATGTGTTTTCTGATGACAAGTGTCCCTCGTTAATTAATAAACCTAAAATATTTCTCTTCCAAATGATTCCTAACCCTTCAGCTCCAGATCAAACAAAGGAGTCATCAGATGCTATAAAGATCACCTGTACTATACCATACTCATCACAATGTCCTCAATATCCTCAACTGTCCTCTTTATTAGATGTTCTATATAATTATGCTGATAATATCACCACAGGTAGTGTGTTCTTACACACACATCAAAGTGACTCTATAACTTCTAACACTCAACTTGGTCAAGCGTTTGTCCTTCCTTCACCAACAAAACCTCCAAAAATGTAAGTAAACCAACTGTTAAAACTAAAGTGTGAAAAAAACACCTGTGTACTTAAAAGTAATGCTATTGAACAGAAATGTATGTTTTTCTTGTATTGAATGCATCATTACGCATTATTGCTAGTACATGTATAGTGTATATAATATGAATGTGACTTTTTTGAGTCTATTCACATGATAAAAACATGCTGAACACATGATGAATAGATGTATTTTGTAGTCATATTAGTTTATAATGGGATATTTGCATGCTTTCTCAAAACTTTCATCTCTGACTTAAAAAATATAAGTCATTGACACTTATGTCATTTGGTGTTGTAATGATTTTACTTTATTATATAGATTGTCAGTACAGTTTCTATTATGGGAGTTAATAATGACATTACGTATCCTGTTACCTGTACGAAAAATGGTCATCAATTCTCTGAAAACAAACAAAAGACTCATCATTAAAACATGTAATGATCTATATGCTGCTAAATTAATAGGTCGAACAGGAGGTGTGGCTGGAACTGTTTTGAGTATTGGTGGTCTAGGACTGATTCCTGTTACACTGGGGTTATCACTGGTCTTAACTGGAGTTGGTGCCGGTATTGGTACAGTGGGTGGGGTAACAGCTTTAATGTCAACTGCTGCTGAAACAGTTTCTAAAAGTGATTTAAAAGATTTACAACATATTGTAGTATTTGAAAGTCAGCTCTGTCAAATTGTCGCTAATTTAAGACAACGGCTATCATCACTAGCGCCAACTGAGAAAGATCTTTTGGAAACTGTACTAACGGAAATTGGAGTGAAGGTAGATGTGTCGATTAATCAAGAGAGAGAGAGTCAACCTGTTATTGTGACGTCCATTGATCTACCTGATGTTGTCACTAATGCTTACCAACATTTAAACAAGAAAGAGTTTTCAGCATCAGACTGGCTACAAGAATTCACTGATAAAATTGAGCAGGAATTTAATCTTGCATGTAAAATTTTGGACAACTTGCAAACGTTGACCTAACAAGTCCATTCATATTTAATATTCATTGCTCTATTCACAATATCATTTTATTAATTATTCATGAATACGCCACACCTATTACCTGCCTACTCTGAATCGAAAATGTCGACAAGTACAGCTGATGCTGTCAGGAAGATACGACTGAAGGTAGAATGCCCGCTAATTGAGGAGACTAGCCTTCAGTTTAATAAATCTACTAACACGGTATGTTACTATCACGACAAGACTGAGTCTATTATCTCTGTGACTATCATATCTCTATGATTTACAATGTATGATAGTCTGGTATCTAGAGTGCTCGTATGTTCTGGAATAAAGACTGACGTTTATTCACTTATAGTGTAGCTATGCTTTGTATATGTTACTATTAAAGGAATAAACACTCTCATTCCACCTCAGACGGACAATTGAGAGAGGAGAGGTCGTATATAAAAGCTACATCCATTACTAAAGCAGGTGTACAATACCATATGTACAATTATATTAGCCCTCATTGTGTGATTGCCTCAAAAACAGTAGAGGCAAGTTATTCAAATGAATTAGGAACTAGACTTTTGTAAAAATTTCTATACCAATGTGATTTTATGAGAGAACAAAGCTGTTGTACTGAAGGAGTGGGTCAGTGACAGCTATTGATATTAGGTTGTGTTTTTTGTCATGTATGACCTCACCTTTGACCTATGATCTGGCCATATCTGCTTAGATATGTGACTAGCTCATACATTATAGACTTTATATATAGTCAGTGTTGTTATATACCTATCATATAGACTGGCCATATAGAGTGTATATTTGTTATTGTACATGTATATGATACTATTATTTGATATTGTCATTATTATAATATGTTTAATGTAGTTAATAGAGACTGGTGCATATGGTAAGGTAATGAGAGCTGTATATGATGAGAAAAAAGTAGCAGTAAAATATTTTAGATCAGCTGAAGAAAAAAGAGGCTATAAACAAGAGGTTTATATGGATAGATGGACTGATGAATGGATTAATGGATGGATGGACTGATGAATGGATTAATGGATGGATGGACTGATGAATGGATTAATGGATGAATGGATTAATGGATGGATGGACAGATGAATGGATTAATGGATGGATGGACTGATGAATGGATTAATGGATGGATGGACTGATGAATGGATTAATGGATGGATGGACTGATGAATGGATTAATGGATGGATGGACAGATGAATGGATTAATGGATGGATGGACAGATGAATGGATTAATGGATGGATGGACTGATGAATGGATTAATGGATGGATGGACTGATGAATGGATTAATGGATGGATGGACAGATGAATGGATTAATGGATGGATGGACAGATGAATGGATTAATGGATGGATGGGCAGATGAATGGACTAATGGATGGATGGACAGATGAATGGATTAATGGATGGATGGATAGATGAATGGATTAATGGATAGATGGACAGATGAATGGATTAATGGATGGATGGAGCAGAGAAATGGTTGACAAAATTAACCCTGTTCAAAACTTTTTTCTATTTTATTTAGTTAGTATTTCTTAGTTGTCTTCAGAAACATGATAATATTGTCATATTATTTGGAACTGGAGCAGCAAAAGCTAGCAAAGAAGTGAGTTACTAACACATTTAATTTATATAATAAGTGTTCTATAATTTTAATGTCAATAACTCAGCATTTTTCTATTAGCGTTCAATGCAATTTAAAATGATTTGATTGGTCAGTAATAAGTAATAGGTAAAAAGTAAATATGAATACATTACTAAAATTAAAGCACAAGAGTGTTTTATCACTTTATTAGAAATGGAACCATATCTTGAATGAGTTTTTTCTTTCATTTAAGATTATAGTTGGCTTTCATTTATTCATTGATTGATTCATTGGTTGATTTGTTGATTGATTCATTGATTGATTTGTTGATTGATTCATTGGTTGATTTGTTGATTGATTCATTGATTGATTTGTTGATTGATTCATTGATTGATTTGTTGATTGATTCATTGGTTGATTTGTTGATTGATTCATTGATTGATTTGTTGATTGATTCATTGATTGATTTGTTGATTGATTCATTGGTTGATTTGTTGATTGATTCATTGATTGATTTGTTGATTGATTCAGTGATTGATTTGTTGATTGATTCAGTGATTGATTTGTTGATTGATTCAGTGATTGATTTGTTGATTGATTCAGTGATTGATCATTGATTTATTTATTTATTGATTGATTTATTGATTTTGTATAATCTAATTGACATTTGTGAACTGTGTTCTCTAACAAACCTTTAGCTCATACATATCTAATACAGTAATGTAGTATTTATTTAATATTCTAGAATATTAAGTTCATTATAAGTTCTATTAGCAGACATTACCAATAACGATATCTTAAATTTGTTATTAATAACAATTGTATACCAAAACATAATTATTATAATATAAACAAACACAGCTATTATAAAAATAGTTAATATTGTTTCTCTTTCATTTAGCCTTATATTGTAATGGAATTTGCTCCTTACTCTCTTGAAAGAGGTGAGTTCATTATTAAAACAGTCATCTATTCATTATATCTAAATATTAATTAGTATTACATGGGTCTTACCCACGTTATGGATATGGTGCTGATCATGTGATGCATTGGTCTCGACAAACAGCTGTTGGATTGAACTATATTCATAGTAAACGAATATTACATCGTGATATCAAGGCATCAAAGTAAGAGAACAGAATAACACTAGTTCAGACAATATGTGAAGCACTTTGTATATGTACATTATTTGTAAAAACAATTGTTTGTTCTATTGCCATTCACTTGAAGACTATAATGAATGAGTTATAGTACAGTATAGCTATTGTACTTTTTATAGCTTGTTTATGCTCTCAAATAGCTCAGACATGATGTTATAACTGAAGACCTACATGTACAGTATGTAAAAATAATAATTATTTCTTTTGAAATGATGTTTTTACAGATAAAATAACATGATATTAAAGTTTAGAATGAGTACAATAACTTTAATAAATGTAGTTATTAAAACATTCTTTTTTCTCTCTTATATATAATTTAGTTTACTTTTATTTGGTAATGGATCTCATCTCAAATTATGTGACTTTGGTACTTGTCGTAATTTGGAGACTAATCTCCTTTATACTGCCAGTATTGGTACTGTAAGATATATGTCACCTGAAGTTATACAAGGTACACTTGTCACTATATCATGTACCTCATCGCACATTGTTCGGTGACAAACTGTTGCCATAAATTATAAAAAGAATTTGTAAATTTAAGATTGCAAAATCACAAATTTATCGATGAGAGAAATATTATTGTGATTTAAAGGACCGTATTTTAATATTTGTAATTTAATGATTTATAATGTAGTTTGGTTCCAATTAATCACAATATCTTCAAGAGTACATTATATGTATCTTAGTAAGAACCTTCTGTAAAAACAGCTTTCTTGTTGTCCTGAAACTTCTGGTTTGAAAGTTTCTGCTTCTTCTATGATGTGTCCTTTCTCTTAATAAAGCCCATCCTTTTGAAAACAACACCACCCACTTACTGTCACATGAATAACACTGTACATACTTAACAATGCTATTTAAATTATAAATTGATTATTATATCATAATTCATATTTTCAAGATACACCTATTCTTTTCATGGTTTTACTGTACTATAGAATAATCGAGTACATTTATCTAATGGCCTTTACCTTGACACATATTACTGTAGTATCCCTTGGACTTTGCACTTTGGACTTGAATTATAATATTCATAATTTTGATTAGCATATATATATATATTGGTGAATTTTGTTTTAAAAACAGTCGTTGTTATTGAGTTGCAAACTTTACAATTACATCACTTATCAAAGATGTACCAGTAATTATTGTTTATCTCTCTACTCCATTACATTACAGTAATAAGTGTTACTGATAGACCTTTGAACACACACTATTAACTAAATTGTGTGTTGTTATGTTATTATTTATTACCTTTTAATGTTATAATGATTTTAGGACAATTTTGTTGTGAAGTGCAAATATAATAAATAATATTGTATTGTATTAGTTTTTGATTATCACAAGTACAGTAGTTTAAGTTAGGTCAGGTAGCTCTGTGATTTTTATACTGATAACCACAGACCATAAGTATATAAACACTTAATTACTAAGACCTAGGTGTATGATTGACTCATACTGTGTTGACCAATCAGATTGCTTCATTTCATTAACTACATTAGATTCACTACATCTGCTGCTATAGATACATGAGTATTATGATCTGCTTATTAGCTTTAGCTAACAAAGAAAGACTTACCATTTACTTGAAGTAGAAGAAATAGACTCTATTATTTACATTTTGTTTACAATACATGATAAAGCTATTCTTCTAGAGTGCTATGCCTTTATTAGCCCTACATTCTAATTTGGTCTTCAGCCAAACATTGTACCAATTAACTAGAGATTCCAACTGACTTGATAACAATAACTGTTACTTCTAAACAAAGGATTATACTGCAAAATCAACAATTGTGTGTAAGCTTATTGAAAAAGTTTTACTTAGTAGTAGACTCTATCAATGGAAAATTGAACCACTTAAATAGCCTTGCAAAGCCAGTCCCTTTGCTTAGAGAGGAAGACCTCATGAGACTACTACTAAAATTCATCATCAGCCCATCCAGCATTCATCAAGTTCATTCTTTACATCTCAGTCTTTGCTTCCTTCATGCTTTCATTGTACAAACAGTCTTGAGTTGTCTGGAGGTGTACAAGTTATCGATTGACCTGAAATTAAACAATCTGATTTGGTCAAATGGTACAATAACATGATACAAGTATTATGTACATATACTGTTCAAATTGTCTAATGTATATATACATGACCAAGAAGAGCAGTAAATGCAGACTTCCATAAAAAAAGTTATTGGTATATTTCAATATGTTTTAAATTTGTAAACCTAAAGTAGTAATTGCTTAAATAAGAAACACTTGTCTTGTCTGACAGAAAGAAACATTTATGTACAGTAATAGATTGTTATTAGTAATAGATTGTTATTAATAATAGATTGTTACTAGTAATAGATTGTTATTAATAATAGATTGTTATTAATAATAGATTGTTATTAATAATAGATTGTTATTAATAATAGATTGTTATTAGTAATAGATTGTTATTAGTGATAGATTGTTATTAGTTGCTGTTGTCTTTTATTGTAGGTGAATCATATACAACAAAGTGTGATATCTTTAGTTTTGCTATTACTTTGTGGGAGATGTTAGCTAGAAAGGTGCCTACTATTGATGTGAGTGCAGCTCAACTTAATAGCTATGCTATCTTATTTCAAATGGTACAAGGTAAATAATAAAAATAAAGAAATTGATTAGCTATTATATATATTGGATAGAAATATATTTGATGTGTTGTTATTATTTTAACAAAAAAAATATGTAATAAAGTTGAGTAGTAGGTTGTTAGTAAAGAATTAACTGATGTTATTATATTATACATATAAAGATACATGAAAGTATATTAATTTGAGGTAGCAAACTATATTGTGATGAAGTAACCTTGACATTCAATTTTTTACTACATTTTCAATATATGGTACATGTATGGAGTGTTATCAAAGACTATAATTGAAAAAAATCATATAATTTTTTTAGAAGATACTGACTTTACAGTAAAATGCTAACTAGATGTACAAAGATTATATAATTAGCAACAATGTTAGTGAATGACTAATAGCTATAATTAATGCTAGAAATATAGAAGAGAAAACTTGAAACATTGTCAATCATACTCATTGTCTTACTAAAGTTAATGGATTGCTATATATGCCATTAGTTAAAGGATATGGTTTAAATTCATTCATCAATCTTAAAAGTTACATACAACAATACAATAAAACAATGAAAATAAACATACAATAATTACATGTTAATTACATATAATTAACATGTGTTCTAAAACGATCATAGGACTGCCAGGCAAAAAAATGTTCTTTTAGGATGAATAGAAATATGATATTAATGTGATTGGTAATCTGATGTAGTCTTTAAAATATCTCTTCTTGTTTTGTTGTACAGGTAAACGTCCACCACTTTTGTCTGATGTACCTGTTTTTATTAATGAACTCTTAATGAGGTAAATATATTTATTAATGAACTCTTAATGAGGTAAGTTCATTTATTAATGAACTCTTAATGAGGTAAGTTCATTTATTAATGAACTCTTAATGAGGTAAATATCTTTATTAATGAACTCTTAATGAGCTAAATACATTTATTAATTAAAAAAAATAAATACAACTGCTATGTAAACAACTGCTATTTAAATTCAAAACTAACTATTAGTTTTATTAATTAAAGAAACAATTTTTAGAGGATTGTGGTATTGTTGAAGATTTTATTTCTGCACAATTATTCTGAACCTATTTAACACGTTCTATTAGTAGCCATCTTGTTCAATTATAGACATAGCATTATTAAAAGGTGTGGTCATTTCCATTTGAAAGTCCCTTCCAATTAAGGTGGAGCTTCCCTTTTAAAACTGACACTCCATCCAGTATATTCCTGTCAAGACTTGATCAGTTTAAACACATTGCCATAGCAAAGGACAAATTTTGTCTAGATTTTAGTGGATAGAAAGTGTGTTTTCTGTGTTTGTTACATTAAGTAGTTAAATTGTTTCATGTTAATACACTATATAGCTAGTACATATTTCCTGTATTGGTCACAAAATTTGTTTAGCATATGAAATGTTATTAACAACCTCAGAAAATAATCCCATACATTTGGTCAATGAAGTGCATCTATTTAATGACTAAGGAAGTGTTGCATACTCTCTCATTCAATGCTTTTAATGTAATAGAGGCTAAAGAGTTGTCATATTCACTGGAATTTTAAACAATACTAATATCTATTCAATTATCACACACACACACACACACACACACACACATACCCGCACAAACATTTATGTACATTATCCTGTTCATAACAATTATAAGACTGCCTGTTATTCAGACAATAAAGGTTACAATTTTCCATTAATTTATATATCCTTTTTTCACCAATTTTCTTATATATTAGGAAAAAATAATCATGATAACTCTTTATACTTTAAAATGATCAAATTAAACAAAATTATATACATAACTTAAACAAACTTAATGAAATAAATGTTTCCATTACTTAATATACTAGTATGTACATATATTATATTATTTTGTAGATGTTGGCATCAAGATCCAACAGCAAGATTATCATCAGCTGAACTTGTTGGTAAACTTACTAGAGCTTGTGAGGTAAGTATATACAATACTGACTTCAAACTAAAGGACACAACTATAATTTGTTAATATAGTACATTATTATTGTATTATATACTTTTCTTGTCTGTGTTGTAAAAGTTAGAGGTGTTTATTAAAATTAGAGACTATTGGACATATACATACATGATATATATATATATATATATATATATATATATATATATATATATATATTATATATGTAAAGTTATCTCATTACTCAATTATGTTATACAGGTAGTTGTATTAAACAGTTTTTTTAGTAGTCTGATTAGTTTTCTTTCCTCTTTGTTTCCTCTTTAGTATTTTGAATATGGTCATCCCCTTTACTATGAAGAAACAGGTACAATGTACATGTATAAATGTTTATGGATACATTATTAATTATATTGACATGTTTTTGAAATTCTGGAAACTTATGTTGTGAAACAATTAAGTTTATGAGTGTAACCACAGTATACTACGTAGTATAATAACGGTATACCACATAGTATAACAACAGTATACCACATAGTATAACAACAGTATACCACATAATATAACAACAGTATACTACGTAGTATAACAACAGTATACCACATAGTATAACAACAGTATACTACGTCGTATAACAACAGTATACCACATAGTATAACAACAGTATACCACATAGTATAACAACAGTATACCACATAGTATAACAACAGTATACCACATAGTATAACAACAGTATACTACGTAGTATAACAACAGTATACCACATAGTATAACAATAGTATACCACATAGTATAACAACAGTATACCACATAGTATAACAACAGTATACCACATAGTATAACAACAGTATACCACTAGTATAACAACAGTATAGTGTGTACATCTGATGAATTAATTTAAGTCTTGTCATGCCTAATACAAACTCTCCAGTCATTGAACATGACTTACCTTAAGTTATCAGTCTTATATCTGTTCTTTTTACTTGCTTGTTTATAAATTATTATTATCTAATGTTATTACATGTCAGATCCACTTGGAGAAGATGATCAGTATGAATTGACAACTACTGGTAGTACATTAAGTGAAAGTATGGCAACCTCTGAAGTCATAGAGACAGCTACTTCTGTTGTAGAAACTTCTGGTAAATCCTTCAATGTTCAGAAATGTGTATATTGTATTGTAAATACTTACATATACTATAGTAATATACAATGTATATTAAATATTTGTGATTATCTAAATATATGATGTAACATGTTACATGTACATGTATAGGTGTGTTATACACAGTGTACTATATACACTATAGTACAATGGTGTAACATGTACATTTACCTTAATGTGTTATAATACTTGTATATTTATTGATACAACAATGTTCAATTAAAATAGTTATATGACATGCATTTATTACAAGTACGTTTTCATGTTATAGGTAGCTCAGTATTATTCAGAACTCAGTCTGACATGTCATTTATGCATCAAGCATCTGATAGAAACAAAGTTCCATCTGAAGTCTCACTACCACCTGGTACAGTATATTCTCAAGTGAGCATACATGCAAATATTATTTTAATATCATTGCATATGTATATATATATATTATATAGACACCTTCTGTTGAAGTGCCTTTTGAGAGTAAGGAACATTTTCAACATGGTTATCCACCACGTGATTCATACACTCCTCCAAAACGGAACTCACATCATGAAGGTTTCTCTTCATTTACAACAGAGGGAACAGTTGCTGTAGTTGATCATGAAGTTCACGAAGTGGTAGATCCACACAGTGAAGACATGAAGTAAATTAAATCTATGTACTGTTACTATTAAGCATTGATTATTAATGTGAAGTCGCTCCAAAATAATAGTACATGGTATTGATAAGCTAAATAGAAAACAAAAAATTAGTGGGCAAAATTTGATCATACTTGAAGTAATAAAAGAAGTCTAGAGTAGTTCATAAGAAGGATAAATGATTCTTATCTCTTGGTCATACATTACTAATATAAATATATTGTATTTATGAATTTGTCATATCATTGTTTAATGTACATTTTTACTTGTTGTATATATAGGTATGCTTCATTAGATGAGAATCGTCTTCGTTTTGATGTACAATGTCAATATCTACAAATTGAACAAGCTTATCAGAAACCTTCCTCTTTGCCAAGTAAACCTCTGGTTAGAAACAAAAAACCTGTCCATGATGTTGCTCCAATGAGTACCGACAAATCAAAATATACAGTACCTGGATTGAGTCCACATTTACAGGTTTGTAAGTATTTTTAGTCTAATTTTCAGGGGCCCTTCCATATCTCCATGTGTTAAGTTATAATGGAAGATATTGTGAGTAAATTACTTTGCCAAAATTAATATATCTTGACCTGTAATATATATATATAATTAATAATTGCAATCTCATCTCATTTTATAGCCTGTCACACCAGATGAAAACGATCCAGAATCACTTCAAATGTATGAACAATTTATGAAGGTGAGTATGACCACTTTGAATGTCTGCTAATTTGTTGAATTATTAATTCACAAGTAGACCACTCCCTCATGTATGTAGACTGTACATGTACAATATCACAGATTGATTTTCTTAATTTTAAATGTTTTGTTGTTGATAATTCTTATTATAATAACCTTGAATGTAGTAAGTTGTTAGTTCCGTAACTACACACACATACATTTTGTGTGTAGTCTGATACATCCAATGATGATTATTTTTCTTTTCTAGTTATCGGCACAACTCCAAAACTCATGATGGATTGTTAATTTTTGATAGATAAATTAATTTTTATTATTAAACTTATTAAACTGATTGTTGATTGTTACAAGCACTTACTGTGAGTAATAAGAAAAACTGTCAATGCTATTTAATTAGCAGTTATTGGAGGGAGGGTATCTAGCAGTCGAAAGAAACGGTTGTTTTATAACCTTTAGAAACTGCGGGTCGTCGTCCTTGTATGCTTCTAATTCGGTTTCTATCTATAGAAGATGGCGTGCACTATATTCACAATCCATGAAGGTGATACTGTACTTTTAAGATGTCATGAGACTGGTGATTATATATTCTCAATGGCTACCAGGTAACACACATAGTATATAAGTGTGCAATGAAAGATAACTGAAACTGTTGTACGATAATGCTGATCAAGATGTGTGTTTGTATATATATAATATTATATATATATATATATATATAATATAATCTTATTTGTTGCTGCTAGAAAAGTGCATGTATTGTAGGTTTTTCAGAGCTATCAACTATTTCGTCTTGGCTGTGTTTTTTGAAAGCTCTTTCTGGCTTTTCATGTTTATTCATTCGTTGATAGTTTTCAGCTATAACAATTTCATAGTGCTGAACTTTCTTCATAATTATTTCGATGATATTTGTAGTTGTAGATGCTTAAAGTACTAAAGTGCATTCCCAGTAACTGACACACAGTGTGAGTAACTTTATAACCCTCACTTACCCTGAAAGCAGTGAGAGTTAATAATATATACTATTAATAATTATGTTTACGTTGGAAAGCAGATTTGCTTCCTTTTAAGGTAAAAATATCTGAATTTTTTTCAGCTTTTTTTGATGCAATCTTGTGAAGATAATAATTGATCATGCTTTTAAAAAAAATTTAAACCCTAGTACTTTGCAGAAATGTAGTTTGATTCCTTAATATCTGGAATGCTTTGGAGACGTCAAATAATAATATTAAAGAACCTAGAGAGCTGAAACTTTGAAAATTAAAGATAAAGTCAATTACAACAATTATACAGATGGATTTATTTCTACAATAATATTTGACAATTTTTACAAAGCTATAAACCTTGCTTACTTTAATCACTATTATTATTATATGTTATACAAATCGTACAAAGAAATGTTAGAATAGTTAAATATATTATTACTATTAATTCTATTATTATTATTGTTATTATTGTTATTAAAGGCGTGGTCTGCTTTGAGATGAAGGCACATAAGACTACGAACAATAATAATAATAATAATAGTAATAGTAATAATAATTAATACATTTTATTCTATTCTAACCCCGCGAAAGTCACTTATCAATAACCTGATATTAAGTGTATTCATTGCCTTTAATTAATGAAAATTGATTATTCATTATCAAGATGGCGAGTTTTGCACTTTTAGATACTGTTGTTGTGATTTTTGATTCTATGGATAATGTAACAACCTGCTGACAGGTTCAAAAATGAAGACGATCAATAGTTAGTACTTTTACGGATGCATTTCTTTGTACGATTTGTATATAATAATAATAGTGATTAAAGTAAGCAAGTTTATAGCTTTGTAAAAATGTCAAATATTTTGTACAAATAAATCCATCTGTATAATTGTAATAATTGACTTCATCTTTAATTTTCAAAAGTTTCAACCCTCTAGGTTTTTTAATATTATTATTTGACGTCTCCAAAACATTGCAGATATTAAGGAATCAAACTACATTTCTGCAAAGTACTAGGGTTTAAAAAATTTTTTAAAAGCATGATCAATTATTAGAACAAGTTTCTTCACATGATTGCATCAAAAAAAAGCTGAAAAAAAATTCAGATATTTTTACCTTAGATAGTCTTAAAATTTGTAATATTAAGTATTATTGTTTATAATTAGTTTATCAGAAGGTAGATTGGAATTACATCCAAGATCTGATGGTGACGCAATATATCATGATGATCATTGTAAGTCCATGCACTAACTATAGTAAGTATTAATTATACACTTTGTAGTTGCTGCATTTCAAATTCTTTCTGAGCCATGGGACCCTTTTATTAGCAGGTAATTATGTGTATAAAACTTATGAATTTAAAAATTATTTTCTTGTAGACTTAAATCACCACTTATTATTCCAAAGGTATTGTAGATGTTAACAATCTTTCATAGGATGGTTTATATATTCCTTGTTTTAGCATGAACCAGACAATGTTTGTATGGATGCCATTTTTACTTCTACAATATATGGCCGAAAGATCAAGGTATGTACACCATTTGTATAGGATTTGTCTAAATCATATCATTCGTTCCATATACTTGGGGTTTGTTCATATTTAGTTAGTTAGATCTTGTCATATTTAGTAAGTGAAACAAAGAAGCTGATGTCCAAACCTCAGGCAAGAATGTGATAAAGCTTTTTTAAGACTCACTCAGTCACCTGATAGTCAGGTCTCTAGAATTCATAGTAGTTGGCAATGTAGTTCAATAAAAAAGTACACAATTAATTCAGAATTTATATTTTAACAGAAGAAAATACATTCATTAGTTTGTATCATATTCATAATTCATAATGTTACAATGATAGGCTTGATTAGTCTTGCTGTAAAGGGTTGAAGCTTCTGGCTAGTTTGCTTTTGTACCTAGCTTGCCTCTTTGCCAATAGTATACTTCTCTGTGTTGCAATTTCTTTCATAGCCACTTTGCATACACTGCTCACTGCTTTTAGCTCTCTAATCTTACGAGACTATAGGTATAAAATGCTTAAAATATAGGTAGAGAAACAACTTAGCAAGAAGATTCAAGCATTATTAGTGATACCCAATATTGTAGCAATCTCAGTTAGGGTTAACCAAATTCATTGCTGATATAGGAATCAACAGTTAAAGGATCCACTTTAATTAATATTATTTGTTGATAGTTAGTGAACAAAAAGATGCTAATATATATGATGTCCAAACCTCAGGCAAGAATGTGATAAAGCTTTTGTAAGACTCACTCAGTCACCTTATAGTCAGGTCTCTGGAATTCATAGTAATTGGCAATGTAACTCAATAAAAATGTATGCAATTAAAATCAGAATTTATTTTTTAACAGAAGTAAATACGTTTATTAGTTTGTATTGTATTCATAAATGCTACAATGATAGGTGTGACTAATCTTGCTTTGAGGACTTGAAGCTTCTGGCTAGTTTGCTTTTGTACTTAGCTTGCCTCTTTGCCTAGTTTGCCTCTTTGCCAATAATATACTTCTCTTGATTGCATTTTCTTTCATAGCCATATTGCATGCATTGCTCATTGCTGCTAACTCTCCAATTTTCAAAACTCCAGTGCATAACATTGACTTTAACATTTGACCACATATGTACAGTTTATCAGGGAAATTTACATTTTGTACTTTGGTATTAGTGAAATCTGGATTTTTAGGTTACTACTCATAATTTAAAAAATTCTGCACAAGATTATATAATGATTAAGGATGTACTATATATAATTGTTTTCATGAATTTCATGAGCTTTTGTTTTCATATTACAGCTTCGTCAAGTAGCAACAAACATGTATTTATCAGTAGATTCCTCCAGTGATAGGCTGGTATGTACTTATAATAGTACATTTGTATAATTGTATTGAATGTAATATTCTTCAAAGAAAATTGTTAAAAAAGATGATGATTCCTGTGTATTCAAGATTTTACCAGCACAAATGGAGACTTCAAATGAAAAGAGAAGAGGAGATAGTGTAAGTTATATCATCATTGCATGAAAAGTACATAAAACATAAAATGAAAGTACTTTACATCCAGTACATAGCAATTAATTATGTCTACTTTAAATACTGTATGTAGCAATAATTGATACTGATCAAACAATAGAACATTTTGGGTAGTTAACTTGCTTTGTGACTTCTAGCACTTAGTTATCAGTAGTCTGTTTGCTGACTCTCAATTTTCAATACTTTAATGTTTTACAACTGGAGAATTTCTATAAATATAGTTATCACGAGACAATATGTTTTCCCTTTCTCTTGTCTATACATTACACATAGTTGATGTAATAGGTAGTATGGTTTATACAGTGTCTTTTTTATCAATTCAATGAAAGGAGTTCTATGGCAATCACACGAAATTTATGTTATTAACTTAATTATTTCATAGTGCATGTGATAGAGAGGACCCTCTTGTATTTTCATCCCCACAGTACGGAGTGATATTAAAGTTCAATCTCTGTTTCTATTACCCTTCAGATAAGTTCTGGTGATAGAGTTATTGTGGAGTCTGTGAAGAAAAAAGGTTATCATATTCTCAGCTGCCAGAGAACTCAGCCTAAAAGGTAGCTTTGTATATGTGTTCATTATGTCACAGTGTTTATGGTAAATGCAGATTAAATGTATATATCATTTAAGTATCCATTCTAATATATAGCAATAAATGCAACATAGATATATCATGTATTGTTTGGATTGTCTGGCACGCTTCCTATAGACAATGAATAACATGTTGCGAATAACTAGATAATAATTATTAATTACAGTGCTATTTTTTTCTTGACTTTTTTGTAATTTTCAATAATTTCTTCCAGTGTTTCATCTGTTAAACATTCAGGTCCTTCAATACATAATTCTCATTGCGTGCTCTAATGTTCTTCTCCCATCCTGCTTCTCAATCTTGTTTTTATTAATTTCATGCTACTGTAAATTTTTTTGGGGAAAGTTACTGAGTTTGGGGGGGAAGCCTCCCCCCCCACCAGTAAATAAAACCCAGGAAAGCCATTGTTATGTAACTGATGAGCAGAGTCATCAATTTTAAACAATTTAGATGCATTACATTAAGCTTCAATGTTGAACTGACTTATAGGATCAATGTAATTACTATAGGAATAATTTGAAAATTGCTGTTGCCAAGTCCACATTTGTAATTGAGATCTTTTGCAATACTAAATGTCATAAGGCAATTCGAGTGAGTGTCCAATAATAATGTCATGTTAATTATTAATGCCTTCTTTGCTTAGGAAGGAAGTATAGTTCGACTTCGAAATATTACAGTAGATGGATTTTTGGCTAGAACTGATCATGCTGGAATAGATGCTAGTAGATACGACAATATTATGTAAGTATTTTATTTTATTACTAGTTGTGATACGAAAGATGTGGAATGTCAATGGAATGAAAAGACTTCCACCTGCTTCTGGAGATTGCTTGTGGCAACTAGAGAAAATGCACTCACAACAATTTAATGGTATGAATTTGAAGTTAGTGCTGATATGAAATTTTTTAATTAATTAGGTAATCCTGTATACTTTGAAGATAAATGTTACATCAAACATGTGCCTTCTCAAAAATACTTGCTAGTTTATAAATGGCAGCAAAAATATAAGGTATGCCCTTATTAATCTAATGTAATGATTACAATCTCAAATTGCTTTTTAAATCTGGCTTAGTTAAAATTGGACAGTGTCCATGGTTCTCAATTTATTTTGTCAAGTAAAGAGGTAACTAAAATCACTAGATAACACTTTAATATGGATTGACTTATTAGAAAAATGATCCAGTCGAAGTTTTGAATGAAAAAATTGTGAGACTGCAATATTTGTCATGGGGCATTTTCTTGACAGTTCAAGGTATGTTTGTATCAATGATTTGATAATGAAATATTCAATATATTGTTATGTAATAATTTAAGTTATATATATTTATTTAGGGGATAATACTTTGCCAAAACATGTAGACAAGAAAGATCATATTGGTACAAAGTTTTTTAATGTGAGTGCATGCCCTTGTCAATGTTATTTTTAATCCTTGATTTAAATATATATATATATATATATATATATATGTATAAGATGGAAGGATTGATTCATAAATAGACTTCTGTTAATGCATGTAGGTTTGCCTAAATGAAGAATGTGATACTGCCAACTTTAGAATTGAAGAAGTAAGTATATTGTGTATAGAAATAAAATCTGGTATAACTTGTGGATATTTTTTGACATGGCAAGCTTTGTGTGTCACTTGTCCTAAGATTACTTTGGTTACATTATGTCCATTTTGCATTATCTTAGTCATTTTACGTATACACTAATATTGTACACGACTTTTGAAAGTGACAAATAAAATTAACCTGCACATTGTAACTACTAATAATATTTGACTGATTCTAGCTTCTAACTAGTATATAGAGAAAGTGCCTTTGAGTTTGAGCAGCACAGTAGCGTATATTTCTATTATCCAGTCTTTAATGTTTACAAATAATCCCATCAGATAATCTTAAGACATTTTTATAATTATATAATCTTGTCTGTATATGTACTCTTAATAGGTTACTCCAGATCATGTTCATAGCCTGTACTTTGTGACTAGTATTCATCATGTATTAGCAGAGTATTATGAAGTTAGTGTCATATTGTATTAATTGCAACATGACAATTATGTTGATGATGGTATGTGTAGCTAATACTGGAAAATCCAAACTATGAATCTGATGAACTTAAAGCAATCTTGAATGAGCTAGTAAAGTATACCAATAAGAATGTCAAAATTAGTGCCAAAATGTTAAGAGTATACCATGTAAGTTGTTACTATTATATAACACAACTAAATTAAAAACATTCTTTAAAAATGAAGTAAATGTAGTATGTTTAATGTTGCTCCGGTACAAAGAATGGAACAAGATAGTAGGGTATGGTATCACTACATAACAGCTTAATCATAGAATGTCATAAGACTATCAAATTATTCATGCATATTATTCAACATCTTTTTTTCTGTAATTGCATGCCTGTGCTATTCCAATTACTACTACTTTATATGCATTTATTTATTGGTTATTGTGTTATTGTGAGGTAAAAGCAAAAGCACAGGCAGAGGAAAGATGATGAAATCCAACATTTGACTAATTGTGCTGTGAGCCTATTTTAATCCTACAACTAAGTCATAAATAAAGGATTATCTTATAAAGAAATAATACAAAGATTTAAAATATGTTGATCAATTTGAGTGACATACTCATTGTTTTCTGCCAATGATTTCAATAGACATGCTATCTGGGCAGTCCCTGGATAGGCATTACTATCATGTACCTGATTATTCATTCATTTGAGTGCTTACATGTATGATATGTCTTACATAGATCGTTGATATGCTGGTACATATTTTGGCAAAGTCTCAGTAAGTTCTGCATGGTCAATTAATTGACTCTGTTGTGTCAAAAGTTATTCTAAACCTTGCCACTAATTACAAAATGCATAATTAATATTTTAAGCCGTGTAAAAATACTTTGTGCTTTTACACTATACAGGTTCATTTGTGTAATAAATTATGCTAACATACACTTTTGCTACAATTGTGTCGCAATAAATGATATTCTGCAGATCAAATGCATTGTGCCATAAAGTATTTTTTAATCTATTACCACTTTGGTTAGTAGTACTGGAAGAGAGGGAAAGAAGTCTTCTACATTATAACTATAACAAAGATGAATATAGGTTTCCAATAGAACAGCCTATCATTGAATATTAATGTGCAGGAATGATAGGTACAGTTTGGTGGATAGCTGTTTGCCATAAGTTATAAGTATATAAAAAATTCTAAAAAAATGCTTAAATGTATTATTTTGAGGAACCTCCCCCCTACCTGTCAATATGAAACAGGAACTTATTATTCTTTGCTGTGGTTATAATATATATTAAGTTGTCGAATATTATGTAAGTCAAATGACATAGTAATGTATCAATACAGATCTGATGACATACAGAAAAAGGTGTGTTTGGTCCTTGAGTGCTATGCTAAAACACCAGGTCATAATTTGAGGCTGTACCTAATCAAAGAAGGCCCTGATCTTAATTTTAGAGAACTGTTTGTTAAGAAGGTGAGTATCCTTCTGATGAACTGCTTATATGAATTTTTGCATAGTTGGGCAGACGTCTTGGTGTTGAACATGTGCTGAGTACTTTAGTTTATCATGACAGGTATTAAATATTAATAAAACTAAATTATTGTGGAAATTGTCAAATCTACTGGTTTTTATTGCTTTAAAATTATGCATTGGTAATAAAGGTAGTGAATCGTATGTTCTGAATAAACCTATCAGTTCTATTCCAAGTAACCTAACAATAAGTCTTCCAATGCAATGTTATGAATTAATTAGAGCTGATCACTTCCTACACATCAGATGATTATGTGCCAGCCATGCTTACCATGAAGTTTGGATCTATAATACTAAGTTACAGATGGTGTGTTTGTGGTTGCAGCTTTGCTTCTTGATAAGTTAAAGACTAACCTATTAGGCTTCAAGCTGCAACATGTTATGTATTTACTTCTCAACATATTCTGTATTTAGCTACAATTCACCCTAAACCCTATAAACCATAAGCCCTCAACTCCAACTCCAATGGGTACAAAAAGTGTTACAACAAAGCTTGCGATACAAGTTTCAGATTATATATACACAAAAGAAAAGAGAATAACACAAATTGTATTATAAGCACAGTAGTTCTTAGTATGTAGGAATTTGTTATGTGTGTGTGTATATATATATGGTATAACTCTTGGTGGATGCCTATGACACAGAACATGCTCAGAATTATAAGGGAATAACATCATATACAACACATCAAATTAAAATGAAGTTGTCTTTTTATTATATAGCAAAATTGCAGATTTGTTAGTGTCAGCAATTGAACCTGAGAAGCATAAATTTGTTGAGTTATCATATTACCTTAATAATTATAGTAATAATAACTGTTTATAGGATGCAGCAGTTCTTCATTTATATAGCTCACTCTGCTTTACTGAAGGTTTACCCAATAGGCAATTGCAAGGTAGATACGTAGTGTAAAGTTATGTTCTCTATGTCAGTGTCTAGTCTGTGTTATTATTGACTAATTCAAGTATCTATAATTTCTTAACTCTTATAGATAAAGTTTTTACAACTGTCATTAAGAAAAGACAGGTTAGTTACCTGTATTAATATGTAGAACTGCCTCCTTAGTGTATATCCTGTTGTATTCTTTACAATGAACTTATATTTTTATTGCCTGGCATGCTTTGCATGCTGGGTAGTGCTATAACTATTTTGAA
This sequence comes from Xestospongia bergquistia, assembly GCA_963965975.1. Lineage (NCBI taxonomy): Eukaryota > Metazoa > Porifera > Demospongiae > Haplosclerida > Petrosiidae > Xestospongia > Xestospongia bergquistia. The sequence goes on along the minus strand of OZ014412.1, from coordinate 10,373,129 downwards.
ACATGAAGTATGTACATATACTTGTACATCTATTTTCATAGTTTTTTTGATTGTTGTATGTGACTATTGAAAGCAATGAAAAATTAAACCGCATCCTTTAACTGCTGATGTATATGAATTTCTTTAGCTCTAACTGTGAGCACTGTGGTGATTGGTGTGACTGATCATGATTCAAAGGTTCAACTTCTAGCTTCAAGTTATATTTTCTAGCATTCCATGGTTGTCTACAAATACCTTTGCTGATTTTTCTTATCTTTGTAAATCTAGTTAGTGTTTCAGTGTAAAATCAGTATCTTCCAAAACAATTAAGGACAATATTCAGTTATATCTTAAAATTTTTAGAAGTTCTTAGCAAAACTTTGTTTAATTTCTAATACAACAAATTCACAATGACCAATATATAAAATAACCAACATGGGCAGTTTTTTTCTGAAAATGATTTGTTTGTTGACTTTTCTTATAAAAATAACAACACTTGTATGTTTCAAAATGTTATATTATATTTTTAGGTCCAGTACATGCCTCATTATTAATATAAGGAATATTCTTAATCATTGACTTAAAATTCCTTTTAATATATAGGACATATTTTATGAAACCAAAGTCATAAGTGGGGAGGTATACATTTTTCTACAAAATGGACTTGAAGCACCTGGACAAAACCAGATATTAGTTTCTTCATTAGCTTGCGCATTTGTAAGTACCAAGTATTTTACCAGAGCTAATGGTTATTTTTGTAGCAAGAAAAGATATTTTTTATTGCTCAACTAAGGCTATTCAGTAATGTTTGCAAGGTACATGTTAGTGTAATAGTTAGTATATTGATAAATGAGTCACTTTGAAGGTAGTTAGATTTTATATAATATTTATATTTTTAATGAATGCATTTTTAATGTGTAACTTTAAAATATATTGTTTATGAAGTGATTAATTTGTATGCGTAGATTTTCATGTTATTAATGTTTCTGATACTTATTTGTGAGAGGTTTGATTTTAAATTTAATTTACATTATAAAATTATTTTGTTGTTTGTGAATTTTGAAACAATGAAATTACCATTACACAGAAATTTATTGTAATTTATGTTAAACACAAGTGGCAATACTTCAATGATCTTAAATGCAACTATCATATTTTTGCCTTAAGTTCTTTGTATGTTTTATTTTTATAGGGTGTTAATGAGACTTCTATTGATGAATTAAAGAAACTTAAAACAAAGAGCTGGTTTGACGAAGCTTTAATTGTTCTCAGAGACAAGAAAATTCCATTAGAAATAAAATCAGCTTATTTGGACCTTGTGGAGTCACTTTATATTGAGCCTAGTATTAATAAAAATGGAAGGGATGTTGACCACTTATGGCATTGTTATGTAAGTGACTATCTTTAATACTGTTTTATATATAATTGTTGTGATTATTAAGATTTTTAGGGCAGAAAAATTAAGCTTTGAGATGTTCATAAAATTTCTGATTGGTTTAATTATTTTAAGAAACATTACAATAACATTGCAGTAAATGCTATTTTTGCTAAATGTGGTAGCCTACCTTATATCTGTAAATTAAACCTGTGAAAAGACTACAGTATTTTTAAGAGGTGTTAATATATTATGATTTATGGAATGTCTCAATACAAAATGAGCTGCATCATTCTTAGAAGAGAATTTAATTTCATTTGTGGTCATATAAAGTGATAGTGATTGAATTAAGATGTACATTTGTATGATGTATAACTAATTGCATCACATTATTTCAGTATTTTTATTTCAGTTATGGGAAAACCTTGTATATCCTGATCCATTAAAAGCCAGTAATATCAGTAGATATAGTGTAGATACTTTGGAAGATGCTACTAACATCCGTATATTGATTTCTCACATTGGTAAAAAATTGAAGAAAACACAGGTAATGTTAATATTATAGTATTTACATAACTTGAATTATATATATATATATATATATATATATATATATATATATAATTATATTGTTTTATTCACACTATACTTGTAAGAATTTTTGGTACTTGTTGATACATTTGTTAGTGAATAGGACTGCCTAGCATGGTCCTCATGCCAGACAGTCCTAGGACATTGTTGAGTGTATCTGGTATGTCCATCTATATTGTTTAATTCTATTGTTGTGTTTGGTAATTGATAAGGATATATGTGTGTATAATATTACTATTGGCCCACTGACTACTAATGCATATCACAACCAATTAATTAACTTGCTTTCACCTCAAGTGCTATGTTGATTGTTCAAACTAATTAAATTATGCATCTAAGTTCTTATCAGCACCATAGTTTCCATAAATCTTCCAATATTTAATATTAGCAAGACTTTACTATACCTTACTTCTTTACTATACCAGCATTTCCATCAAAGCAATCTTAAAATGGTTTATGCAATATTATGGTCTTGTTTAATTTTACACATGTACTATGAATTTGCTAATAAATATTAATTATTACTTCAAGTAGTTTATAGAAACCATGTTTTCTCTTTTTAATCTAAGGTGCTAGAACCTAATAAAACACATTCAGCTGATAGTGAACTTTTAGCTCAAATGTTAGAAGTCATGGAGCGTCTTGCTGCTTATGCCTATTTTTGGGATGTCAGTGAAATAGAATTTGATTTTTCTAGTCTTGTTAGGATATTGGACTCAAGGACAGATAATTATCCAAACAGTAAGTTATATTGTTGCTGAAATAATGAATTGGAACCTTAGGTACACTATGCAATGTACATATTCAGTAACTTCTCTTTCAAGACCTTGTACAATATAATGATATGTATCTGCCATACCCACTAGTACACATCAAATACTACTTATGCAACCACTTAACTATATTATATTAATTACTATCACTGTAGATAACCAGCGATATAAAAAGGATAAGAATGAACACATTTTTAAAGTCAAAAGAATGTAAGGCAAATATCATTACACTTCTGCATTACTAGTCCAATATACTGTATGTCCAATTACTATATCTCATTGTCTTGTTTTGTAGAGCTGTAAAATTGTTACATGTTTTCTTCAAACAACTTTCATACATGGCTTGTGCAGTAAGTGTATTTTTTATAAAACTATGACAGTCATTACTTACATTTTCTTTGAAATTAATGTAGAAACTATTGATTGATTTCAAATGTCGTAAAGACAGTACTAATCCTGGACTTGATCCTTTGTTGAAGGAGTCATTTAATGTTGCAAGTCTGGAGACTGAGTAAGAACAATATTTTAATAAATACATCATCCCATTTTTATAATAAAATTTCATTTTCACACACTTTCACTGTTAGACTGCACTATGTTAAGTTTGCTGTCTTTTTGCTGGCATCTCTTGATTTTTATTAGTAAACTTCTGTCTTCCATTTTAGTCTAAATAGGCATCAATCTCTCATTCTACTGCCTATCCAGCTGTTTACGATATTTTTATACCTATATTTGTTTTATATTTAGTGTCCTTGACAGACAGTGTCAAGCATTGGCAAGATTTTTTGAAACAAGAGGTGACTACAAATGCTTTAATATTGATGATCCTGGAGGTCTTGTTGTAATATTACAAGATTTGATGTGTTATGAAGATGATGAACTAAGAATATGCAGTGCTAATTTGTTATATGCAATTTATAAGGTAGAATAATACAACATGCCACATGTAGTAATAGTGTGTATATCATTAAGCATAATATGTAGGAATGGGCAGGGAAAAAGTAGCTGCCACATATTATCTATTGAACATCAAAACTTCAAATCTCTCTTATAACAAATAAAAACTTTTTAAAGCACTTTTCTTGTTTTTGAGGGTTTTCGTGATTACCGAGGCTTCTAGTTAAGCCAAAAAGCTTTGCCAAAGTAGAAAACAAGTGAGTAGAACCCAACTGGCAGCCAAATTGTTCTTACTTATTCTGGTTCTATCATTAGAGTGAGTTCTAGCTCATCCATGCCGACACGATTTTATCATTAATATGCAGCACTTTAACCTGAGTAGGTCTTTGGCAGTACAGCTTTTTGATAACTTTAATATGTTGAGCAAAAAATCTCATTATGCTAAAATCTGCCATCTACTATGATGCCATTATCAGTTATTTTTCATCATGTATTATAAAACAATTATTATCAGTCATTATTCATACCAATATCCACATGCCCTTCTCACTTTTCTTTGAAATAATCAAGACTCAGACCTTCACTGACCTTCAAGTTCTTACTGAAGTAAAGTTAAAAGAAGAGGGCTACTTGACTGAATTTTTACTTTCTTTCTTTTTACAACTCAAAGATATGATACTTTATCATATATTTAGCTAATTTTAAAGTAACAGTTATATGCAATAATAAGATTTCTCTTTGCCTCTGTCTCCCTCAATATCTATTAGTACTCAAGTTCTACAAAAGATAATCAGTAAAATAAAATATGTAACTTATCCTTTGATTTTATCTTTGTCTGGTTTTCATCTTTACTACTTTGAATTTCTTTGCAATACTCTCTGCCTGTTTTACTCTTTTTTCTCATCTGCTACTTTTATTCATTCTTTTTTTTTATTTATGATCAACTTACTTCAGCTTCTTAAATTGCTTTTCTATTCAATTTTATGGCTAGTCATGTCAGCATACTTTTGAAACAAAAATTGGTTTTATTGGAGCACATGTGAAAATGTGTCTAGTATATCACATTTTAAATCACTTTTAATACATTTAAAATGATTTAATTTTGACAAAGTGGATTAATTAATGATTTGTTAGGTCAAATCAAAAAACTATGTCTCAAAAAAGAATGATCAAAAGTAAATTAAAACTGTTTTAAAGTATGAATGAAAATGTAGAGATGACAATGCTAAGCAAGAAAGACACAAGGTAAGGATGAAAATATAAATTCATACAAAAATCCCTACATAAGTAGTCTGGTCTTTATAGTAAATGCTAAGACTATTAGCTACAATTTGAATACAAATCTTTCAGTGGTAAATATTTAGTATTGAATAAAAGCATGATTGTATCACTGATTCTGATACTGGTATAGTCTTTCAGAGGCATGTATGTATGAATGATAGTTTGTGAGACTGATACTTGTTGGCTATTTATATAGTGATTTAGTATGGATTTAAGTTCTCACCCATACCTTGTGTCTTTTGTTTTTGGAATTGTTATTCCTATATGTCTTTCATTTTTTAAAAGAAGTTTTTACATTACTATATATAATATATTGACAGTATTTCTTCTATCGCATGTAGAAAGAACATAAACTTTTTGAAGATGCCAAGTGCTCTTATATTCACATTGCTGGTGATCAAAAGAATGATTTCCATGGCATATACAACTGGTCATTGAGTGAAGGTTCTTTTGAAGATAGAAAGTCAAAACAGAAAGATATAGTAAATGATCCCACAAGTGAAGATGAAATATTTTGCTTGAAAGACCTAGTAGATGCTAGCTATCCTACTGGTAATGTTTTATGACCATTCTGTTTTTATAAACATCAAGTATGTACAGTTTGGATTAAAACAAGAAAGAGAATTTTTATGTAGATTATAAATAGAAGTGATTAATTCTTTTTTCTTCACTATAGAATTGCCAAAGTTTATAAAGAAACTGAAAAAACTTTTTCTTTTTGTTCAAAATGAAGTCTGTCCAAGGCCAAGTTATCAAAAAATTGTTTATACTACTGGTAAATATAACTTAATATGACTGTTTATCATTGTAAAGATTGTCTCTAGTCTCTCCACAATATTTATTTTTATCCATTGTTATCACTTTTATTTTTCCATAAGGTGTTTATTCAGCTCTTCTGATTTTTGTGTTTAAACATTTTTCAAAAGACTATGAAAATGGTCCTGAAAAAGATAAAATCAAGGAATTATTAGTAGATGTTTGTGACGTGCTCCAAAAAATTTGCAGAGGAAATAAATTGGTAGAAATTAATATAATAGTTGTATTACTGTAAAGTTATTTAATTCTCATTCAAGTTACAACAAAAAATGTTTCTACATTTTACTGACTTTTATGATGTTAAGACTGCCGTATCTTCTGTTGCCTATCTGTTGACTGAAGTAAGAGTTTGACTCATCTATCAGACAATGTTAGCTTCATTGTTCTTCCTTCCTCCATAGATTATTACAGATAATGTTACATTATGTTGTGACTTTTCTGAAGGAGATATTAGACAGTTGTATGTACTGGCTTGTACTGGTGAGACTAAAGATTATTTAGACTTTTTTACTACTTTAAAAGCTGTGATGAAGGTATACAGATAGATCCATAAATATTTTATCTAAAAGTTTTGTTAGCCCTCGAAAAGTAAACCTGGTCCTCTCCTGAAGAACTATCAAGAAAAAATAGCAAGAATGTTAAATCAAAGTTTTCACTACAAAGACTACTTTATTAGTCTTATGTTAGAAGATCGACTGACTGTACTATCAAAACATGTTAGTAATATGCAAACTCTTATCCAGAAATTATATTTTGCCTTTTATTTCATCTAGACCCCTAATGATGATGTTAGTTTATTGACACTGTTGAATGTATCTAGTTTATTAGCTACATGTGCAGAAGGTAGAGGCAGGTTTGCTGAGATTCTTTGTTATAAGATCTTCACAGTAGAAGAGCTTTTGAGGTTAGTATACACATGTTTTACACATGTTTCTAACAGTGTGCATACATACATGTGTGTATGTATACTTGTAAATTCAGTTACCTCTTTTTATTAATATTTTATTTGACTTTTTAAAGCTGATGAATGAAATTTAAGTAACTGGTTGGTTGCATATCTCAAGCTTGGCTTGAGTATCATAATTCAATTATTCAATTGTCAATGATCTTTTAGGTCCCCACTGCTTACTCTCTTTAAGTTTCTGTAGTTAGCTATTTCAACTGAAAGTTTGTAATGTTGCCTTTGTTTGATGTTTAAAATGTCTTATGATGTAAATCCCCCAATTTTAACACTAAGAGATCACACAAATAGAGAGGCTGTAAATTAACACAAAACAAATGGTCACCTCTTTATGAATTACTTAGTAAAAAATTGTCACAACTTGTGTGCCACTTTAGGCCCTGCCATCACTTCTACTCTGCCTATGCCACTGACCACCAATATAACCAATGATTTTAATTACTGCTACTGTGAGTCCTTTTAATTGAGCATTACTGATAAATGTTTCGGAAATGTCTTTGAGTACACCATAGCTTTCCCAACTCTCCAGTTTTCTTACTTGGCAAGATACATTCTTTTACAGTAATGACTATACAATTAAAATAATCTCATCACAATTTTTTGAAATTGTAACCTTGTTTCTTTGTTGCATATAGCAATCAAATAAATTACAACCATGTATGATAATAATAACTATTTATATATGTCTACTTGTGTCAAACAATATAGAACTGCCTGGTACACACAACATGCCAGGTTGTACAAAATGACTCTTTTGTGACTATCCAATGAATAATCAAATAAATTATATGATATCGAGTTTACTAATTATTAACTCTTTTATAGTATTCTTGTTAATGATGATGTACCAAGGGAACGTAAAGTACCTTTTGCTCACCTTCTTAATGAGGCTTGCATCCATAGTGAGAAGTATTGTCATTCATCAATGCATGAGCTTAAGTAAGACCCTATTAACTGTAGGAATTACCATAAAATTTATATTGATCATACATGTAGGAATAATGACTTCTGGAGACACATTGTTGACTGTACTTCCTTTATTAATGATCATATTGTCACATTACGTAATAAAACACACACTGACAAGTTTATGTTTCTCTTTAAGAGGTTGTTCTCTGAACACATTGTAAGTTAATTTTTTAACATTGTTTACTATAAGTCTTTATTGTCATTTTGTTGTCAGAGTTGGACAAAAGTCTGGAAACTTGATGATGACTCAAGTACTAAAGAGATCAGTTTTGGTCTTTTTTATTTTGTTGATGGAGTGATTCCATTAATTACTGCATTTTGTAACAAACTAGGCCATGATTTACTTGATGATTCACAACGAGAAGAGCTAAAGCAATTTGGTGATGCAGTACTGGTAAGTCAATGATTTATTGTTGTTTATTATGAGTTAGCTTTAAAAATTAGATTTTTCTGCCTGGCACATGCAGTGTGCTAGGGAGTTCTAAGATTGTTTTGGACCATGTGTTAACTATACGGCTATGTTTTTTCCATCATTTTATTGTTACATGTGACTTCTGAGCAGATCTATAGCTTTTGCCAACTCTTCAGTCTTCAAAGTTGGAAATAATTTAATGATGTAGTGCTGGTAAATAAATGACTTAATTGTTGTTTATTAGCTTTGTTAATTATGAATTAGCTTTTTAAAAATAGATTTTTTTCTCTGTCATATACAGTGTGATAGGCTGTCCTAACATTGTTTGGATCACATGTTAACTATACCAGTATGTTTTTTCCATCATTTTATTGTTATATGCGACTTTCATAAATGAATAATAAAATAAACCAGCATACAGTAACTGCCAACGTACATAGCACGAGTGCTTTGAATTGGGCATGACTGATTGAAGCTTCTGACTTCTGTTACTTGAGAAACATCTTTGAACAGATCCATATCTTCTGTCAACACTTTAGTCTTCAAACTTAGAAATAAACCAGTCCTTTATAACAACAGAAGTAAATAATCTTAGGATGATTTTTATAATTTATATTCTTGTTAGAATAAAAATTACATTTCCAGTACACTTTATTAATTCACCTGTTGGTTTGTTTTTGTTGTTGTCAATAGAAGTTAGTTGATGAGGACCTTGCTCCAATATTTCTGACCTGTGAAGCTCATGTACTCTTTTGGGATTCTTGTTTTAATAGCATAGCTAAGCTATTTCCAAATGAGTTTGAACATAAGGTAATGTAATGGATGAAATGTACTGCTATGAAGTGGTCGGTGATGTGATAGTGGTCTTGCCTAAACATCTTGTTGCTTTCTTTGTTAACATGATTGTAGTGCACAAACGCTATTTTATAAATAACAAATAATTGTGTTGAAGTCATTAATTTTTTTGTTTAAATTGATTTATGACAGTAATTGTAAAGATCACTCAAAATTACTCAGTTGAAAGGATATTCATTGTGAACAAGTTGTCTAATGTACATTGTAGGACTCATAGTTAGTAAATAGTCTTGAGTTTGATCCAAGTAATTTTAGTTTAAATACTTTATTTGTAGTGTAGTACATGATGTACTTCATTGATTTAGTACCAATTTTTTATTGTACACAGAATGCTGCTAGTAAGATTGGACAAAGACAATCTGAATGTCCAAAACTTGAAATTGAAATAACTGAGAAACAATTGAATGAGCATTTTCAACAATTTATTATAAACTACCAGGAAGTGTATGAAGTTAATGAACAGGAAACACAGGATAGTGATGATAAATCAGGTGATATGTTTTCACATGTGATAACACACTTACATACTTGTATGTATGTATATTATTGAACTGCATGCTCTATATCATGTAACTAATGATGTAACTAATGATGTACATATTAATTTTATTAGTACTTAAGTTTATGATACAAACTAATTGAGATGGATCAGAACTACTTTAGCACATAATGACCTGACATTGTAGTGACAGAGTGACTATTGTAATGTATATCTATAAATTGTGGCTGTGACTAGCATAGTCTTGCATACCTATTTGTAACTAATACTGGAGCTTACAACACATTAAGTAAATGCTGTTAAATTTATATATCAATTAACAGTAATACTGTGCTTAAGTTATATAACTTAAGCACAGTATTACTCTGAAAGGAAAGAACAATACTATAAAAGAGATACATTAGGGATGTGAAAAGATATGAATATTCATTTTTAATAGAATGTTCAACACAAGTATTACCTGGTGGGAGGAGTTTCAAATGTTTGGTTGATTTGTTTACTGATGTTAACTCTACAAAATTTAAAAGGTGACAATGTTGTGTGTTGTATGCTGTATATTCAAAAAAATTACGAAGTGAAGGTTTCATGATGCTTTATCAGAACATTTTCAATTAAATATTTCTGATCATTTGATGACACTTCTATACACCACAAAATAGCAGTTTATATAGTTTTGCTATTTTCAGCAGTCTTTAAAATGTTTATGAACAAGCTTTGCTCACAAATGTCATTCAGTTTTCTTCATGAAGTAATGGCATACAAGTATATATAAGCCAAATTTTTGCCTCAACATTATTCTTTATCTATTTACCTGGAGCTATGGAGCTATAATAAATTATCTAATTAAATAGAGTTTATATGACAGTGATAGTATACTTGGGTAAATAAAGTTAAATTTGTATGTGTATATTATGTATATATGTATGTATGTATGTATGTATATATATATATATATATATATATATATATATATATATATGTTTAATTTTGTTGTCACTATGTTTTTTTTGCTTTAATAGAAATATCAAGAAAGCATCTGATATGCTTGGGTAAATAAAAAGCTAAATTTATTTGTGTGGTAATAGCTTTTACTACCTGCCATTTGCCTGCTAAATAACAGTACTTAACTGAGAGAGCAATGTTTAGTATAACCAGATGTAAATAAGTAATATAGTATTGCAATATATATGTCTTTTGGAGATATTGACTATACATATTTCCTTTAGAGTTTTATATAATCAGTTATGTCACACATATGACAGTATAAAAAGAAATCAACTTAATGCTGACCTATGTACTACATTGCAATTACTTCATGGAGTTCTAAATCGATTGACATGCTCAGAAAGGAGGTAAATATGTCAACGATATCTGTTGTCCTCAACAAATTTTCAATTGAATTATAATTAGCACCATAAATATAGTCAAGTCCATTGTAGTACAAGTAAATTAAATTCAATGGTCATAATACTATGTTTTGGTCATTGCTAACTGACATGGTTATTTTTGCCAAAGGACAATTTAGCTATCCACACAAGTAAACATGATTACTACATGCTTGTATAGACTTACACAGACAAAACAAAAGTAGTTATGTTGTGAATCATGAGAGGCAATACAAGTTAATGTGAACATTACAAATAATGTATGCTGTCATCAATTGTATTCTTGATATAATTATAGGTTGAAAGAGAAGATAGAAGATTTAGAAGAAATATATCAAAAGGTAAATATGAAGTGGTCTATTATTTCTAAATTTGTCAGAATAGATTCATATCCTATTATACCCATAAAATATAGTATTAACTCTGAACATAATAATATGTAGTCACCATTGTATCATGGTCTAATTGTTCACAAGTACCCAAATGCAGGTTATTAAAACTTTTAGAAAAATGAAAAAAATTGTAGTTGTTTACATTGACCTTTATTTCTTTATTAAGACTGCTTCTCTTCTTGTTCATCCTTCTGATGATGTTGCTGTACTAGCATTATATGTCATACTTGACCTCTGCAAATGTGATCAAGAAAAAATTACAAAATTAATCAGTGCTAGTGGTGAGAATTTTTTCCTAAGGCTTTATAAACTCTTGTCTACTGCTATTTCCTGGTTTAGTGATGACAGGTATAATTATAATATAATTAGTATATATCTGGGTAATTTTAGGAATTTTATTTAACTTCTATATATTTTTGCATACTGTCTGAAATCAGTGTGTGTAATATATGTTTATGTAGTTAAATAATTAAGTGATTAATCTAATCTTTTCTAGTTCAGTTCAAGAAGTTTCTGGAACACATGTAAGCACAACAATTTATAAATTAGTATTATTTATTTTGGGTAATATAATTTCCTGTATACATTAAAATTAGAAGTTAAGCAGTAAGTTGTTAGTAAATTTGAATAAAAACATCTGTTTGCTCTGATTTAATTCTATTTTATTAACAGGAGGATCAGCAGGAAGAGGAAGAAGAAGAACCAGGTGACTCGGTAATATTTTCTATCGAATCTGCAGGTCAACTGGTAAGTGATAAACATGTCATATAGTACAATCTCATTGTACATTGACAGGAAATAACTGAAAAGGAAGCTGTCCAACATGTCACTATTGTCTTGAAACTAATTATTACAATGTGTGATGGTCAGATCACAGATATGCAAAATATTTTACGACATCAAGAGCATAATATCTCTGTAAGTATTTGTCTTCACCTCCAAATAATGCCCATGCATAACATATACAGATTGATATTGTTGGTGAAGTAACAAAATTATTGCAAGCAGTTGTTGAGAATAAAAGGCCTAATTTATCAGTTATCACACTGACAATTCAGGTAAATATTTCTACGTTCATTTTATATCTGTTATCAAAATATATAGGCTCTTATTGAGATGTGTAGTGGTAATCATGCAAATCAAAATGTTGCAATTAATGGTCAAGTTGTGGACTCTATAAACCAAATATTGAAACAGCCAGCTCTGGTTTGCAAATTTATACTATAATAATATTATTACTTTTTTGAGATGTGGCAGAAATGTTTCTAATTGCCTGTCTTGTGTAATATTATGTCTTCAATATTTATAGGAATGCCACCATCATTGTAAGCAGTGCAAAGCTTTAGAACTTTTGGAGATCTTGTTGGAGGAGACAAGTTCTGATCCAGCTGCTTGTCAACTTACTGGACAAGCAGTAGCAAAGGATATTGATGTCTCAATCATTTTAACAAAAATGGCTGGTTTTTATAAGGTGTAATATTCATGCACACTTTTGAGTAGACATGATCATCAAGTTTTGAATATAATATCAACTCTTTGATCCTTTTTATATCATTGTAATATAGTCAACTGACCTTGATAAGGAAGAGATCGTTGATATTGCAACAATTAGAACTTATCATATCCTTAGGAAAAGTGCAGATTACTTAAGGAAACCTCTCAGCGAGTATGGTAATAATGACATTACCTATTTACTTTAGAAAATCAATAATAACAAATTTTAACATAATACAACCTTAATAAAATGCAGTATGATGTATTGAATGCAACTATGGAGTAGTACATAAAGGAAAATTTTTGAGATTTCCGGCCAAAAACAATTTTTTGACATTTTTTAGCATTTAAGTGTAGCAATAGCAAATTAATTGTGGTTATGCATTGTGAACTATTGTGTATAGCTTGCTTTATTTGTCTATTGCCTTTGAAAGATGCGAGTAGCAGAAGACATAATAATTGGAAATTATTTTACATGCTTTACCATTCAGTAAATGTGGTTGTTGTTCACACAGAATTAACTTTAATAATTCTCCTCTATTGTAACACATCAGTTTTGTTTTGCCTAGTACTGGCACAATTTTAGTAGTCCTTTAATCTATATTCAATCATGCTACTGGCTTCTTAGTCTCTTTTAGCAATGCTTCACAAACTTCTAACTCCTAATTCTTGTATGTCTCATTAACTTAGCCATCTTCTAGTTGTCAGAGGGAGTTTTAATATTACCAATTTTTATTCTATTCTGATGTTAATTAGCATGTTAAAATAACACCTTGAAATTTGTTTTAATAGTACCTGATTTTGATGAAAGTAGTGATGCTGGAAAATATGTCAAGGACCATACATGTCACATTGAAGTGAACTATACAGACTCTATTGAAGAAACAAGCAGTGACAAAGCCATATTGACTAGTGTTTATTTTCGTTATGTTTCAGTAAGCTAAACATTTCATTGATATAATTATGTTTATTTAGAGAGTATCTAAAATTTTTGGTTATTTATAGTAGAAAATAGTTAGCCATTATACATATTTTAGGAAGAGTTAACAGAAGGTCAGAAAACTGAAATACAAGATAATATCAATCGTGACTCATTGGAAGACAAGGCAAAGGACCTCTTAAAGTGGGCTAATTCTGTACATAAAAATTTGAAGTACAGAGTAAGTGTTCTTTTCACTATAGCACAAATTTGTGTAGATACTGCTATGAGTTAATATATATATATATATATATATTTCTGATTAAAGTAGTACTAGTTAGCTCAGTCTTTTCAAACTACCTATATAGGAAGAGAAACTGAAAATTAAAAAACCCTCAAGAATAGAGAAGTGTTCGTAAGTCTTCTTTAACAAATAATTTCATACTGTTTTTTGTCTTTGAATCAATAGAGGTGGGCTACGATTAATTCTAAACTTTCTGACAATTCTTCTGAACATAATTGTTCTAATTGCCTTTAGAATTTCGGACAGGTAGGTTTTAATTGAACTATTATACTACTGATGATACATTTTAGGTCATTTACTATTGGCAGTAACTCGTCCCTTTTTATTGTCTTGTTTCCGGAGACTAGTATTCCATACCTATTTATATATCGACTGCTGGGAATTTTACATCTGATGTTGAGCATATTTATGGTCATCCAATACTTTGTTTTTAAGAGACCAAACTTTACAATGAAGTTCCCATTACTTATGAATCTATTGTGAGATATATATAATTAACATGTATAATTATGATCATAGAGAGACTAGAATATAATTTGTACTGTTATATTGACTATTTTGACAATTTTTGGTTCTCTACATTACAGGTATGAAGCAAAACTTTGGTTAAGCCAGTTTGAGCAGTTCAAGGACAATATAAGGTTAAACTGGATCAACGAACCTCAAGAAAATAAATGTTTTGACATTAATGTTTTTGGGGTTTATACAATTTATCGTTGTTTCTTTCTTGCCTGTTCTATTTTGGGTTTCTTATTCTCAGGATATTTTTATTGTTTTTGTCTGCCTTATATCTTTATTAAAAGTGAACTTGTTAATCATGTTGTAAAAGCAGTCCAAGGCAAAAGTGAGCAATTTATTAACAAGTTATTAATGAATAAAAGTCATATTTACTTTAGTTGTCCAGTTGGTATTAGTCATACTTCTCATTCTGAGTATTATACTGATTTATGCTGCTATCTCATTTGCTTTCATTTCTAATTTCTTCAATCCTGAACCTGGTGACAACTTATTCTGTCAAAGTCTTTTTGAATGTTATATTACTATAATAAGAGAAGGCTTATTAAATGGTTTTGGAGCTGTGAGTTTTGTAATGATCTATAACAGTTATTGACTTCTTTCCTATAGATTCCAACAAATCGAGTTGGTCAAGAATACCCATCTTTTCAAGTTTACTTAGGGCGTTCATTTATTGACTTAACATTTTTCATAATAGTTTCTATTATTGGTTTAGCAGTTATTGCAGCCATCTTAATAGACAGGTTCTCTGAGCTTAGAGCCAAAAGAGTGAGACTATAATTTTGCCATGTGTTTAAATGTATGTATACAATTGCTCTGTTACTCTAGGATGCAGCTGAAAAAGACAAGAGACATTTTTGTTT